>JAMPIV010011445.1:0-398016 GCA_024509875.1 Oreohelix idahoensis | reverse complement strand
CACCCGACCCCTCCCCCCCCCCCCCCCCCCCCCCTCACCCCCCATCATATTCGAAATAAATAAAACGATTTATGAAAAACTGGTCATGCGATGCCCTCCCTCCGCCCCCCCCCCCCCTCTCCCACCCCCCCCCCCCCCCCCCCCCCCCCCCCTCCCACCCCCCCCCCCACCCCCCACCCCCACTCCCCGCCTCACACGCGGCTACATCTGGTATTCTTCAGATACAACTTGCATGCTTCATAACTTGTTTTTCATAAAATGTCCTTAAAATAATACACGTTTTTAAAACTCCTATTAAAGTCCACAAAATTTCAAACTGGAATACGCCTTGTTGGACCAGGCTTCCTTCGTTTGATCTATCAGGTAATTACACATTAATTTCTTTTAAGAGATTCAAAATTTCATCAAATGTCACTGTCAGAGTCTAAATCATGCATTATTATTAATATTATCTACATCTGATTCGGCGCACGGTTAGCGAGTCCTGATCAAAACTCCATAATTCTCACCGTTTGTACGTCGGGTTCAATCTAAGGAATGGCAACTGTGGTTGAATAGTTATGACATTAATTGTATTGTTTCCCGTATAGTGTACTATCCCGTGAAAATAGTAACACTTCAACGAAGAAAAGTCGTGTGAATTTGCAACACAAAGTGAGTGACAGTAATATATGAATAAAATATTGTATAGTTTTTGATTGTTGACCACTCAGTTTTCATTCCGGAAACGGATTTAAATACTCATCATTTTGTTAAAAAATAACCTTAGAAAGTAAGTTTTTGATAGTTTCTTCAAGACAAAATTTTAATTTAAAAGTGTTGCAGACTTATTGTTGGAGCTACTCTCGGCTGGAAATGAAACGGTTTATTGGAGCATAGATACCATGATGTCCGATGATCTCAACGACCGCAGTTGATTTCCCACCCTCGAGTTCCTTAACGAGCAGGGTGCCCATCAGGAATGCACCCGGTATTTGCTGAATTTAAAGGTTGTTGCATGGATCATGCTATTGCGAAATCTGAACGCAAAAAAAACGGGACTATTGAATGCACACGTTTCTGGTCATAAAAGTCTTGCATCGGAATTCCATTGATGCAAGAAATTATCACTGGCAAGTAATAAGGGAGAACGAGTCTTAATTCTTCCTCGCATTGACTTAGAACACGAGAGAGCGCAGTTTGCCATTTAGGATGCGACGTCGTCAATTCCCCAGTGATTTTTAGGCATTTGCAATGACTATCAATTAAGGCGCAAGACAATCTTTTGATCATGTAGGAGTTTGTTTTCCCTTCCTGAACCTGTTTTCGGACACGGGACAGCTTCTATGTCGCCCTCACCCGAGGAAAACAAATCATGAAAACTTGAAAGTTTTTTCTTGTTTAAAAGCACTTTTTAATCAGGGAACATTCTTTGAAAGCAAATCCACGCATTTCACAACAGATGTTGTCATCAAATAACTTTATATTGAATTTAAAAATATTTTTAAAAAATATATTACAGTTTTTTATTTACTTCCGTCATTATTGACGGGTTATTGCTAGTAATATAATAAAATCACATTCTCAAGATCCCCATGCAAATATTCGATACGCCCGGAAACCCTTGGCTGTAAAAAAAATCACGAAAAATCATAATATCGATCGCTTCTAAAAAAAACAAAAAATTCCAGAAAAACACCGAAGCATTTTAATGTAACCGAAATCTATTTGCACAACGGAGCTGATAATCACCGTTTGCCAGTCACTTCGATTACGGAAACAACAGGCAAATGGGTTGATTTGCTGTTGCCCTAAAGGACGTCACTAGGCGTTGATGGGTGAAACAATGGCAAAGAAAAACCTATTCTGCTGTTGCCCTATAAGACGCCACTAGGCGGAATGGCCCAATGACTGCTTTTGACGGTCGGTGGCTAAGGATGGAAGAAGAAGAAGAAGAAAATCTATTTATAAGTGAGGTCTCCCTAGATACCGAGATCTCGTTGCTAATTAGCAACGACCTCGGACAAACATTAATAACTTTCCCCGGCCGGGACCGAACGTAACTTTATTTTCAAAGGGGTTGAGAATTTGGGGCCACGCAAGCGCGCCTGAAATACATTTTGGTTGACGAAAAAACCCAGTCTAACTTATAATCGGGTCTTTAATTGTTGTTGATGCTTTTTAAGTTTCTAAAGTCTAGATGTCGACTTATAGTCGGATCGACTTATACTCAAGTATACACAGTATTTATTTCTTCACTTCTACCCTACTAATTTTATATTTAAACAAACGCCAAAAATAAAGAGACTTAACTGCTACTTTATTACATTTAATAATGTAGCATTTAACATTACACCTCTACGTGTCCCAGCACATCACTTTAAAGCGGGCAGCAATGTTCGCCCTCCCTTGTGACGCCAGTTTTAGTGGCCATTTTAGGTTTTTTATTTTATTGCATTTTGTTTCTGAAAATAACAAATAAAATTTATTAGTCACGTGTCACATGTCAATTGTTTCTCCTTGTTTTGACTTCTGGTTCATGTATATCTAATAGGGCTAAGTAAGATATAAACACATTTTGAAAACAGACGATGACTTTTCAATCACTTAGTACAATAAGACAGTTGCACACTGTGGAATACACAATAACAGATATAATGAAGTAGACAGCAAAAGAGAGAGAACCAATACAGTTTTACAGGGCCAGATTTAGGAAGTGTGGGGCTCAGTACTGGCTGTAAAAAATGACGAGCTCAATTTAAACAGTTTGGTCGGGGCCACAGCATAAAAATGTTTTAATTATATTGAACTTCCAGAAGCTTCTCTGAGGTTTACAGTTACCGGAATAGTGCCAGGAAGATTCCAACTGCTGTACATCAATTAGGGAATGCTGTTGATCGGTTATTATATGCAAACAAGTGAAGCATTTTTAGGGGGTTTCTACAATCAGAATGGAAGAATTTGTTTCATGGCTGCCAGTATTTCACAAACCATGTAGCCTTTTATGCCAACTGGGTTTATATTTGAACTTTTTTTTTTTTTCCTACACTAGTTCCACACCTGACTTTGCTCTGCAACGGGCCCTTTTTAGGCGTGGGCTCGTTTTCGGTAGGAATATGCGCAACAGTTTTAACAGAGACAAACCTTTGAGAAACTGAAATAAAGAGAGACTGCATGTTCGTTTGTGCACAAGACGCGCGCAGACTTGCATACGGTAGACTTAAGAAACAGACATTTTTGGACATGAAACAGTAAAGCCAGGTGAAGAGAAACTGAAACGCATAATAGCAATCATACACGTAAACCAATACCGCTTATCAAAAATATCGATTTAATATACAGTGAATTTAGATGATCAACACGTTAGGTTCAGACACGATCTACATATGTCGGAAGCCGAGTAATAAAAACTTTTTACGTTCTTCCTGGTTTTAAACACATAATTGAGTAGAGCGTTGAAGGACATATGTCTCAACCCAAGAATTTCGCCAAGTGTAGCCAAAGGCGTATTAAAATATGACCTCAGTGATAAAAAATTGTACCATAAGGAGCTCAATCGGGACTGTTGTTAATTTATGATACCATACCCTGTAGAAATATGTCATTATGTAACGACGTTATTTGTAACATTTGAGTTTTATTGAGTCTATTCTACTGATCCCAGGTATCGTCCATGGATCTCCGAGCAGATAACAAAGGAACGGTAACAATGCTGGATACGTTTTGTGTAAGAGACTGTGGTGAAATTACAGTAATGCAACGTTAAAATTCCTCCAATTATAAAGATAACAGGTAAAATAACATGTAGGGGATAAAAATATAGCAAGATATTGCCGAGGCTTCTTCACCTACGCCAGCGTTTACTAGGGTCATTGAACAGTAAATAGTTAGAACATGCAGACAAACGGTTATCCTTTTAGACGGGGTAGAAACGGAGATAAAGAAAAAAATATGACGGTCTGAACACGTGTTAGAATCTAAAGTCTAGAAGTCGCCATTTCTATGTTTTTAAAGAGACAATAACGCCACTACTCGACACAATGTAAGGAAATGGACAAATAACGACCTTAGTTCTTGTTAGAAACAGACGTATCTTGGACGTTTTTACGGTAATTAGGCGTTTTAGTTTGAATCTAGCGGCAAACGCGTGAACGAAGGTACAAAAACAAATTTCAAAAACTAACCTTGAAAAAAGTAGGTTTTTTCTTAATAAATAAGTTTAGGAGAATAAAAAATAGCTAGTTTGATAGCCCATCTTAATCTGAGAAATAATATACTTTTAATTTACGAAGACGGACAGATAACACGGAAGATATTGACGAAAGACTGTATTGTTCATTACAGACTAGCCAACAGTTATTTGTACATACTTCTCACAAAAATCACTTTTGACGCGTCCTTGAGCCTAACGCATAAAAACCAAACTGCAGGTGGACAAGGGGCAAAAAAGGGATAGGGTAGAAGCTAAAAATAACTTTGTCTCGAAATCGTATAAGTAAGTGGGGAAAATTTGGTGTAGTTTTTTTTTTTTTTGTAGTTTCGTCTAGAAACAAGGTGTAATTTTGGGAAAAGCCAAGTTGGGACGGACAGACCGACATACAAAATATTACACACTAGACAGAAACTGGACCTAAATTTGACTTTGTAGTTTAAATATTTGAACGTTAGTGGGGAAGTGTCCGCCGATTGGACAGGAGATTTCATATTGTAGAAAAAACTCTAGAAGCAATTGCCATTTTGTATAAGACTGTCCATTGACACAGTTCGTTTAATGCTAGAGGTGTAAATTCCAGGAGATATTATATATTGTCAGGTGGGACGCCATAATCTAGCCAGCAGCTCAGCTGAGTTTTGCTAGTACAAACGTAACAGTGTATTTCAAATTTTGAATTGTTGGTAAGGGAAAAAGCATTTATCTTGTTTATTTTAATATTTTGAGTGATTGATACTGCCCATGTCATGAAAAATGATTACGACAAGTGAGTGCTTACTCTAGGTCCCCAGCCGCAGTCCAGGGCCTAGAGGCAAAACTAAATAATATAGGAAAACATATCGAAGACTATAGAAGGACAGATCTATATTTGAGATCAGTGGGAACATATCACCCACCTTATTGGATGGAAGAGGAAACTATTGAACATATTTTTGGATGCAATGCAGTCATGGGAAAACTGGTGCTATTGGATAACAACTGGGTGAGATGTGCTTAGTTGGTCAGAGAGATCTGACCAAATCTTTGTAATGTTTTTTCGTTGTTATGTGTAAAAAGTGATAAGTAGGCAGAGTGTTGACACATGGCACAAATTTTGGTTTCAGAGTTTCTGGTCTGGCACTACGCTAGTGCCAGATGCTGTGTAGAAGTACACGAGTGGATGTCTAAGCAGCCTATTATTTTACTCCAGCTACTGAGAGGAGTGGGCCATTAGAATTCTGTACTGCATCGTCACAGGCCAGATAAGTGAAAACCTGGCCTGCTGTAGATTCATCATCAACCTTGTCCACAAGAAATAAAGACATAAAATCTTGTTGTAAAAACACTATAACTCAGTCCATATTTCAAGGACAATAACATTATAAACAGAGATTGGGCATGATGACACCACCCCAACTAAACATCCAGTGCTAGTTTTCCAAAGACTCTGTAATTAGTATTAATATTAACCAATGTAACAATATATTTATGTATAAAATTCTCATTTGATTATTCAATATATATATATGCACTTTTATTGATAAATACATACTATTTCATACGTCCTGACCAGAAGAAACATTTGGTTCAGGACTAAATAAATTCAAAAAATTGTAAAATCTAATCTTCTAAAGCCAGTGTTAGTTGATTTGATCCTAGAGCTTAGTATTATTATTATTATTAGACTTAGTATTTACATGTGTGTGTCTGTGTATTTCATTACCTACACATCACAATTCAGTACCCTAGACATTAAACGTAGCTAACATACATAATAGTAGAATAAGTCTGTTTGAGGTCGTAAGTGGTAGCAGAAAGGCATTCTGTAACTCACATAAACTTTTATCTTCAGGAGCCTTCACAGCTGACCTCATCCAGTACACTAGGTAACATAGCAACCATACAATAACATCAAAAACCACTACAAATATTGGGGTCCTGTCCGGGATTTGAACCCTCTCCTACTACAAATATTGGGTAGCTCTTGTCCGGGATTAGGTTTATCAAAGATATTAGGGTCTCCTGGTCCGGGAATTAAACTATTGGGGGCATATGTTGTATAAATTTAACAGTGTCCCTAAAATAAAAAGTGGAAAGTAAAAGTTGATGAATCTTCACAGCCAGTGGTAATTAATTAATTAGTATCTTACCATAATAATTAGAGTTTATAATTTACCTTAGTCATTGTTAAATTGTGTGATATAGTATGGCAGATCTAGCAAATTACCGGATAGAGATGCACAAACGCTGCTGTGCTCACGGCGAAGGAAATGAACATGGATGGTCAGGTTTTAATTCAATATGTAACGTCAGAATGTGACAAGTATATTGAAAGGGAAGATAGAAGATTAGCTACAGAAAGAGAGGAAAAGAGATTGACTGCCGAAAGGGAAGCAGAAGATAGGAGGTTGCAAAGGGAGCACGAATTACGACTAAGGGAGCTGGAATTACAAGGCCATGCTCCTGAAAATGGTGCCAGCCCCTTTTTCCCTCCTCCAGATGCTACGCTAGTCAGGGAGCCTCGACCCTCAGCTATGGGGTTTCATTTAGACCATTTTGTTGAGAAATTTACGATGACATAGAGGGGTACCTAAGTAGATTTGAACTATTGGCTACTACGTACGGGTTAGAGAGAGAGAGGTGGAGTCTTAAGTTATCCCAGGGATTAGAGGTACTTCTTATGAAGTTTTGCTAAAAAGAATAGAGACGACCAAGACAATTATGACATGCTAAAGCAGGATTTGTTATTGAGATATGAAAAGAATGGGGAATTTTATCGTAAGAAGTTTAGAAATGCCAAAACTTTTGTCTGGGGAGACATACCACCAATTCTCTGCCAGACTGGAAACCTATTTGGAGAAATGGACGGCTCTGGGGAAGACCCAAGATCTTAAAGAAATGATCATGATTGAGCAATTGAGAGAGTCCATGGCTCCAGACATGAGAAAATTTCTCATGGAACAAGGTGCAGAGAGGTTGGGGGAAATTTTAAATGTTGCTGAGAGGTATCAGGCAGCTCAGGCAGAGGTAAGTGGTGCTAAAAAGAAGCACATAGACAATTTTAAAGCTCCACAGCACTTTAATAAATTTGATAATAGAGAGCAGGGAAATAAAGGTAGGACAAATTTTGAGCGGCCAAGAAATGACTATCGCGACAGAAACTCACAGTTCAATGACCAAAAGTTCAATGAAAGAAAACCGTTGAACCAAGGAAAGAGATGGTGCAAATGGTGTAAGAAAGACAACCATAACACCGAATTTTGTAAAAGGAAACCTTCAAACATTGCTGCAATGAAATCGGGGAACCAGAGATTAAAGGTTAATCCTAATGGACAGCAGGAACCTTATCCCCCCCCCCCCCCCCCAGTTTGTGAGGATGTTATTTGTAATGGGGTCACCATAAGGTGCCTATATGATACAGGTTTGGATTATGATTCAGTTGTGAAGGCTAGCCTAGTGGACCCAAGTCAGTATACCACAGAAACAGTGGAAATACAAGGGGCGACTAAGGACATACCACTCATGACACTTCCCATCGCAAGAATAACGGTGAAAACTCGCTATGTGGAAGGAGAAATCAGAGCAGCAGTGATAGATGAACCAATCTACCCTCTGATATTGGGGTATAGATACGTCTTCTTGGGGAATCCCGAGAGACCTGTGATCATGGCGACAGTGCAGACCAGGTCACAGTCAAAGGAGGAAGAAGGTGAACCTATAAATGCTCATCCAGAAGAGATGAGGAAGGCGCAGGCTGAGGATAGAACACTCAAGCCATGTTTTAAAAAATTGCCCAAATGCCACACACCTCCAAGCAAGGGAGAGTACTTTATGAAGAACAAATTGATATACAGGAAGGCCGGAACTGGAACAAATGGTCACAACCAGCTGGTTCTTCCCACTTCATATAGGGATAAAGTGATGGAACTAGGGCATGCGATTCCCTTCAGTGGTCACATGGGGATCAGCGCCACAGGACAGCGTATAGCTTGTCATTACTTCTGGCCAGGGATAACGGAAGATATAAAAAGATATGTCAAATCCTGTCCAGAATGTCAAAGGGTAGCTCCAAAGCATTGGACTGCTCCTGCAACTCTAGGGGAAATGCCCATAGTGGGAACACCTTTGAGAGGGTTGCAGTGGATATTGTGGGACCTCTCACTCGGACCAAGAGGAGGAACAGTTACATCCTTACTCTGGTGGACACTTGTTCTATGTGGGGAGAGGCGGTAGCCCTGCCATCAATTGATTCGAAACATGTAGCAGAGGCACTACTTACAATATTCACAAGATTAGGATTCCCGCATCAAATCTTGACTGATAATGGCTCACAGTTCAAGGGGAAACTAACGGAAGAAGTTTTTAAGCTATTTCAAGCCAGACACTTTCATTGTAGTCCGTACCATCCTCAAGGGAACGGCCAGGTAGAGAGGTTCAATGGGACTCTCATTTCTATCCTGAGGAAGCTGGCACATGAAAAACCTGATATGTGGGATCAATTTCTGCCCGCCGCGTTGTTTGCGTATCGGGAGGTACCACATAGTTCAACCGGGATGGCTCCCGCAACCCTGCTATTTGGGAGGCCAATAAAAGGTCCATTAGAAGCATTATTAAGGACCTGGACAGATGAGAAAGCAGAAGAGACTGTTACCTCATCATATCAATATGTGAACGAGCTGACCACTCGTCTGAAAGCTGGATGGAAACTGGCAAATGATAATTTGAGACAAGCCAGGAAGAAACATGCAGCGTATTTTAATAGGAAAGCAAAGGACAGAGAATTAGCTGTGGGAGAGAAAGTGCTTCTTCTACTACCCGGCAGCCAGAATAAGTTGCAAATTGGATGGCAAGGTCCATATACGGTTCTAGAGAAGGTGTCTAGAACAAACTATAAAATTGACAAAAAGGGGAAGGAGAAAATATATCATGTAAACCTTTTAAAGAAGTATCTGGACAGACCAATCCAGGAAAGCACCCCCTTACTGACCTTGGCTATCGCAACTAAAATGAAAAAAGAACCACTCACCTCACATGAATACCCATTACATCCCTGTGAGACAGCAGCACAGGTAAAAGTCAGTAAGCACCTGACTAAAAATCAGAGGGAGAGAGTTCAACAGGTTCTGGAGGAACATACAGATGTATTAACAGATAAACCAGGACATACAAATTTGCTACAGTATGACATGAAGCTGGTAGACTCAAACCCAATCTGTATGAGAGCCTATTCTGTTCCGTTCGCTAAGGAGAAGGCATTGAAAGAGGAAATAGATTATTTGTTGAAAGAAGGGATTATTTTCTCACAGTGAATCTTCTTTTAGCTCCAGTGTAGTTTTGTTGAGGAAACCGTCTGGGGAACATAGACTGTGCATAGATTACAGGAAACTGAATGCTGTCACAGAAGGACAAGTGGATCCATTACCGGACACAAAACAGTTATTTGCCAGATTGAACAAGGCAAAATACTTTTGGAAGGTGGATCTTAGCAAAGGCTATTACCAGATTCCAGTGAAGCCTGAAGTTAGACCTTATTTAGCCTTTTAGCACCTCGGAAGGACATTATGAATTCCACATGCTACCATTCGGATTGAAAAATGCTCCGAGTGTATTTTCTAGGATGATGCGCAAATTGTTGGATCCCCTGAATAATCCATGTATCACAAATTTCATGGATGATATTCTTGTCGCCACGGAAACATTTGAAGAACACATTAACGCTCTGAATATGTTATTTGATAGGCTCAGAGAAGCGAACTTAACTGCTAGACCAACAAAATGTTGTATTGGATGCAAAGAGTTGGAATTCTTGGGACATACTGTATATCAGGGTAACATGACCCCTGACCCCAAGAACTTGGAAAAACTGCAGAGAGCACCTCGACCGCAAACAAAAAAAGATGTGCGATCATTCGTGTCATTATGTGGGTTTTACCAAAAATATATCAAACATTTTAACTCTATATGTGCTCCTCTGACTGATCTGACTCGCAAGGGAAATCCAGATAAAATTGTTTGGTCAGCGCAATGTGAATTGGCATTTCAAGAGTTAAAGGAAAAACTCACTAGCAAGCCTATTCTCAAATTGCCTGATTTGACTCAGGACTTTGTGGTGAGAACAGATGCAAGCAATGTAGGCCTGGGGGCGGCTCTGTTGCAAAGGTCCTCTTCACCCAATGGGGAACTGAACCCAGTCGCTTATGCAAGCCGCAAGTTGAACAAAGTGGGGCAAGGATATTCCACAAGCGAAAAAGAATGTTTAGCGTTAATCTGGGCAATAAAAAAGTTCCAAATCTATCTGTATGGTAAGACTTTTGTGGTCCAGACAGATCACCAGCCTCTCGTGTTCTTATCTCAGGCCAAGCATGAAAATGCAAGATTGTTAAGATGGTCTTTATTGTTGCAACCATATCAGTTTAATATTGAATATATCCCGGGGTCACAGAATGTCGGTGCAGATTTCCTCAGTAGGCACCCCTGTGATCAAAATTAGAATAGTTGGCAGGCGTGAGGAGTTAATTTTATCTATGTGTATCACTGGTTTTGGAACTTGCATTAGTGCATGTTCTCAGGTGGGGAGATGTGTGGTGAAATTACAGTGATGCAACGTTAAAATTCCTCCATTTATAAAGATAACAGGTAAAATAACATGTAGGGATAAAAATATAGGCAAGATATGCCGAGGCTTCTTTACCTACGCCAGCGTTTACTAGGGTCATTGAACAGTAACTAGTTAGAACATGCAGACAAACGATTTATCCTTTTAGACGGGGTAGAAACGGAGATAAAAGAAAAAAATTATGACGGTCTGAACACGTGTTTGAATCTAAAGTCTAAAAGACGCAATTTGTAGTTTTTAAAGAAAAAATTACGCCACTAGTTGACACAATGTAAGGAAATGGACAAAAAACGACCTTAGCTCTTGTTAGAAACAGACGTATCTTGGACGTTTTTACGGTAATTAGGCGTTTTAGTTTGAATCTAGCGGCAAACGCGTGAACGAAGGTACAAAAACAAATTTCAAAACTAACCTTGAAAAAAGTAGGTTTTTTCTTAATAATAAGTTTAGGAGAATAAAAAATAGCTAGTTTGATAGCCCATCTTAATCTGAGAAATAATATACTTTTAATTACGAAGACGGACAGATAACACGGAAGATATTGACGAAAGACTGTATTGTTCATTACAGACTAGCCAACAGTTATTTGTACATACTTCTCACAAAAATCACTTTTGACGCGTCCTTGAGCCTAACGCATAAAACCAAACTGCAGGTGGACAAGGGGCAAAAAAGGGAGGGTAGAAGCTAAAAATAACTTTGTCTCGAAATCGTATAAGTAAGTGGGGAAAATTTGTGTAGTTTTTTTTTTGTAGTTTCGTCTAGAAACAAGTGTAATTTTGGGAAAAGCCAAGTTGGGACGGACAGACCGACATACAAATATTACACACTAGACAGAAACTGGACCTAAATTTGACTTTGTAGTTTAAATATTTGAACGTTAGTGGGGAAGTCCGCCGATTGGACAGGAGATTTCATATTGTAGAAAAAACTCTAGAAGCAATTGCCATTTTGTATAAGACTGTCCATTGACACAGTTCGTTAATGCTAGAGGTGTAAATTCCAGGAGATATTATATATTGTCAGTGGGACGCCATAATCTAGCCAGCAGCTCAGCTGAGTTTTGCTAGTACAACGTAACAGTGTATTCAATTTTGAATTGTGGTAAGGGAAAAAGCATTTATCTTGTTTATTTTAATATTTTGAGTGATTGATACTGCCATGTCATGAAAAATGATTACGACAAGTGAGTGCTTACTCTAGGTCCCCAGCCGCAGTCCAGGGCCTAGAGGCAAAACTAAATAATATAGGAAAACATATCGAAGACTATAGAAGACAGATCTATATTTGAGATCAGTGGGAACATATCACCCACCTTATTGGATGGAAGAGGAAACTATTGAACATATTTTGGATGCAATGCAGTCATGGGAAACTGGTGCTATTGGATAACAACTGGGTGAGATGTGCTTAGTTGGTCAGAGAGATCTGACCCAATCTTTGTAATGTTTTTTCGTTGCTATGTGTAAAAAGTGATAATTAGGCAGAGTGTTGACACATGGCACAAATTTTGGTTTCAGAGTTTCTGGTCTGGCACTACGCTAGTGCCAGATGCTGTGTAGAAGTACACGAGTGGATGTCTAAGCAGCCTATTATTTTACTCCAGCTACTGAGAGGAGTGGGCCATTAGAATTCTGTACTGCATCGTCACAGGCCAGATAAGTGAAAACCTGGCCTGCTGTAGATTCATCATCAACCTTGTCCACAAGAAATAAAGACATAAAATCTTGTTGTATAAACACTATAACTCAGTCCATATTTCAAGGACAATAAACATTATAAACAGAGATTGGGCATGATGACACCACCCCAACTAAACATCCAGTGCTAGTTTTCCAAAGACTCTGTAATTAGTATTAATATTAACCAATGTAACAATATATTTATGTATAAAATTCTCATTTGATTATTCAATATATATATGCACTTTTATTGATAAATACATACTATTTCATACGTCCTGACCAGAAGAAACATTTGGTTCAGGACTAAATAAATTCAAAAAATTGTAAAATCTAAACTTCTAAAGCCAGTGTTAGTTGATTTGATCCTAGAGCTTAGTATTATTATTATTATTATTAGACTTAGTATTTACATGTGTGTGTCTGTGTATTTCATTACCTACACATCACAATTCAGTACCCTAGACATTAAACGTAGCTAACATACATAATAGTAGAATACGTCTGTTTGAGGTCGTAAGTGGTAGCAGAAAGGCATTCTGTAACTCACATAAACTTTTATCTTCAGGAGCCTTCACAGCTGACCTCATCCAGTACACTAGGTAACATAGCAACCATACAATAACATCAAAAACCACTACAGAGGCCACTAGTGTGAGGTTGTGCATGTAAGGTCATCATTTAAAAACCAATTGCTAAAGAAGACACCACTACAAGATCATATGAAGTATTCTGGCCCACGCTTCCTATGATGATAGGTGGTCGTGAGTTGAGTTAAAGTATAAGAGTATATTTGTCGAGTTAGACCATTGCAGTGAAATCGACAATGATAGTGAAGTGACAAAATTATAGATTACACATAGATATTGTGTGAATAGGGTGAACTTGAGACCAACCTGGAAGAGGATTCATTAAAGTTATCTCTCTCTCTCCAAGCCTCAACACACTTAAATAGTCTAAGCACCACCCGCTCTCTCTCTCTTTTCTCTTGTCAAAAATAGAGACTATAGTAAGAGCTTGTAATATTAAGTATAGATGAAGGGTCGTGAACAGCGCGTTAATAAATGAGTAACATTTATTAAAGGAAGAAATATATGAAAATAATGCATATCAGCACAACAACACAGTAAAAGGCATCAATATTCACAACAGTCAACAAGTATCTAATTAAAACACCGATGGACAAACAATTCACCAACCCCAAACCCGCCGTAGAACACCTGAGAAATAAATAAACAAAAGTCCTCAATCCTTCCGCTTTTGGGGGATCACGATCAATACTCCAGTTAGTGTCTTTATGTATATATCCTCCTATAGGTGACGAATTTTCACTATTAAAGACACTGTAGACACTATCCTTGCACTGGTGGTTACACCCTAGTAACGAGATAGGTTGTAGATACTCTGTCTATATCCGACTGGCCGCTAATACGTGCGGGGTTTTAAATGACCAGAAACACACCCAAGACGAGGTCACTTTAGGACAACTGGTCCATTGCGCTATTATCCCGGCGCGGGAAATTAGGCCTGCGTACTTGGTGTTAAATCCGGTTGGGCTGGCTTGAACTCTTATTTATGACTGAGTGCTCCGTTTAAGCACAATGTCTGGTGATTTAAATTCCGCTGAAGACGCTGGGCTGATAGATATACTAGAAGCCCCAATGCTCTGACTGGTGATCAAGAGGCGAGTAGGAAACCACTATTGCCAAATTCAATTTCAGATTTTGCTTTGGCTCTTTAAACACTGCGTGAGCTTATTTCCCATTAGAGGGTTGAGCATTGATAAAGGGTTGTATTTCAGGTAGGGGTGACAGCTCGTCGTGCTAATTGCTTTCAGAAAATCCGCGAGATCGAAGAGAATGTGACGTTCTTCGCCTGACTAGAATCCTGCGATAGCAGTGATGTACCCTGAAACTGAGACCCCAAAAGAACCAACCTTTACATCAAGCAAACAATAAAATACAATAACGTTATATTAAACAGTTATGCTCCACTATGGGATTTATAATTATTATCATTGCTAGGATAGTCTCGGGCTGTCTTTATTCATATGAGTCGCTCTCCTGTTACTTCCACTCTATTAATTATCAGCATGCTCCTGCATAGGCTAATAAATTTTGTACACACATGTACCTGTCAGTAAATGTTCTTGACAGCAAAATCTACTCCGTCCTCTTCCAACTCAACATAAGGGGTATCTAACCCTATAGTTCCAGTTGAGTGGATATGCTATTCATCTTACAACATAAAGTGAATTTACATAAAATACATCATTTGACATTACATAATAAATGGTATGCGCCCCTTGGGGTCGATACCCTCCCAAAAGGAATACACGGAGAATGCAATGTTATAGCCATGATAATACATTGTGACTGAAACATAAGATATAATGTTATCTATGGCTGGTGACTGCTTTCTGTGAAAGTTATAAACTGGTGTCTAACTACACAAGTAGGCATATAAAATTCCACCCAACCACTAGAAGTTTCTACTCTCAGAAAGTAATAAGGTACTACCTCTGTTAATTCAGTGTTATAGTGCCCGCACATCACTATTCAGTTTTAAGTGAATAACCCACACCGCTGACATTTCCTTACAATAATGACAGTTATTTTAGCCTATTCTTAACCCAATGGTAAGCACTGAATGGACTACTCTGATTCTTCGCCTAGTAAGCATCTGTTATCGCAAGTTTACCATTAACCCATTGTAAACAATAACACAGGGAGACACGTACTGCTTAAGCACCCGTTTAACTATAGCGGTGGACGGTGCTACATTATCACTGAACTAATTACCGGGAGAATCACCTAACATAATTCAAGTCACACTCCTATCAGGTATATATAATAGCTAACATGAATATATATATTATAAAATATATCTACTTACCCCGAGAAGACGAGAAAATAGGCATCACAATTTAGTTCTGCTGTGCTAACATTTGCCTTAGTCTCATTTGGCCATCTACGGGCAGGAAAATATTACGAGTGTGCTTAGGCTGAGAATACCTATCTTAATTTATAGTCTACAAGTGACGCTACACCCGGACAGCTGGCATCACCTGTTCCCCACAGATGTTCGGCGTATAACGTAATCAAGAGTAAGACAAATGTTATTGTAGAGTCTACATCAGAAGACAACAGCCGCGAGCAAGTTTCATATATAAGACGTAATATTTCTAGCACTCACTGCGGCGTTCAAGGGCCACAACCACAAAGAACGAACGTGAGTTTTATCTCCCCTGAATCCCGCTAGCGGTCCGCCTCTTCAAAGCAACTATTTCTCGCTCGTGATCAAACACTGTTACCAGCAAGAACCGTTCCCCTGGTCAGATATCGCCAGGTGCAGCTTAGGTAATATTATCGTAAGCTGACACTACTGACCAAGTGGGGAATTTATAATGAAGGCCAGAATGAAATCAAAGCCGCGGGGTGGGGTCTGAGAGGGGAATAATGGGCTACGTAGGTAAAATCCGAAAGAAAAGAAAACCTCCAAAAAATGCAAAGAAATCGAGAAAACCAGAACATTAAAAGAATAAGAAAAATGGGACGTGTTGGTAAAATAAATTATCAGTCACCGTGACAATAGGAAACTCTATACAGAGCGATACAACAGGAAGCAATCTGATCATCAGAAGAGTGTCCCCGTCGAACAAGTGTTTCGGCCCTGTCTACTCCTTTACACTCTAAGGGGGGCGGGCCCACCTGGGTCATGACTCCCACGTGTCTCCGCCTCCTGTTGTCTTATGTAGAAAATGAACCCACTCCACCTTGTTTGCAACTTCAAAATCCACAATTCTGCCAGCCGGAGGCAATTGTGAAAGTAACCCTTATGTTGAAAACAAATTCTTGTACCACAGCACACCACGACTAGGGACAGACACTGACCCACCTGCACAAAGTGGGTTACATGAAGGTCTGCTAAGGAGTGAAAATGAGGAAGAAAACAGAAGACAAAAGAAAGACGAGAAGATGAAGTGCGAGAAAGTCAACCAGGAGCAGAAGGGCAATGCACCGAGAAGTAAGAGACGGGGGTACGGAAATTGTGAAAAAAAGGGGAAAGAAAAAAGGATGAGAAAAGGAAGAAGAATGTAAAAATCTGGAGGAAGGAATGAAGACGATGGCACACAAGTGCAACAAGAAGGATTTGATTGAGAAAAAACTGAAGGGGAAGAAGGAAAAGGCGAAGAAGAAGGGGAAAATAGGAGAAAGATAAGACAAAGACAGGAAAACATGAGCAGGGGTGTGGTAAGATCCGCGATTACCCCTATCTCAAATAAATAAAATTTTATAACTTTTAAAGTCAAATAAAATATATAAAAGATAGTGAGTTATGGTGCAACATCATCGCCATCGCCCAAAGTCTTATAGGTTCTAACAAGCAGTAACGCCATAGTGAACGTTATACATAAAATGCTAGCTTTTCCCCTCTCTGCATTACCAATGCTACTAGAAATAAATGCCTTTTGACACGACTGAAAATGCATCGCTAGTTTCAAACTGAACGACAGAATAAAGAAACGGAGGAATGACATGATAGACGGAAGAAATAAAACCTTGACAAGCGTTGGTTTTTTGAATCTAGTATAGGAAGACATGCGATTGCTGACGTCACGGATTTGCATAGTCTAACACTACATGCGAAAGCGAGAGGTTGAAAGTTTGAAACAACATACTAAGGCCTTAGAAACCAGTTGCTAAGGGCATATTTTTTCCCAAAAAGTTAGAAGGTAGCTTATGCAGTGTAATTCAGAAATTGGGAAGGAGGGAGAGAGACTAGCACCAAAACCTCAATACACTAAAAGAAAAGCACGCACGTTAAAATGTATAACCACTTAGATGGTGAGACTGTAGTGAAAAACCACACACACCCGATTTTATTGTCTGCATTAGTGTAGTTTGAATTCAAATCGCTTTGCATCATTTTTTTTAAAAAGAACGATAGGAAAATGGGGGAGCGATACAATTGTGGAAGTGTAGTTTATTTTTGAAAAGACTAGTGGGGCATAACTTCATCTGATTGGATAG
The DNA here is from genome assembly GCA_024509875.1 of Oreohelix idahoensis. NCBI lineage: Eukaryota > Metazoa > Mollusca > Gastropoda > Stylommatophora > Oreohelicidae > Oreohelix > Oreohelix idahoensis. The sequence goes on along the minus strand of JAMPIV010011445.1, from coordinate 380,514 downwards.
AGCAAAATAAACTAATAGTAGTGAATAAAAACGATTTGACCCTAGCGTTGGTTGCCACTAAACGATTAATATTACAACAAGTTGTGTTATAATTCAGAAGCAAGGAGATAATAATAGTGCCTTCGCTGTTCTGTACCAGTGAACGATCTAAATCTGATCATTGAATCGCCGGATTAACATACTTGTGTGTATTATTATTTCATTGATGCGGTAAGCTGAACCTTGATGTCAAATTATTATTGAATATCTGCATTAGTGAATGTGTATGAATACTGGATAGGTAGAGGCGTGTACAGACAGGCGCCTATTTCAGCACTTTGTGTATGCCACAAGTGTTAGTAAGAAAGATTGTCATTTCTGTGAAAAGCCAGGCAGGCTTACTCAGAATTTAAGAGAAAAGAAAATACATAAAAGGTGAAATTGATGTATGTTTATTATGATGTAAGACCAGGAAACCACTGGCCGTCTTCAGCAAGTCATATTGTTTGTACATGAGTTATACAAAGTAAATATAATTTCTTCCATGAAAAAAAAGAATGTATTAAATAGAGGTTGGAAGCTTATCTGATGATGAATTGGGCACTAAATCATATAGGAACCATAGCTATTTATTTAGCACCTTTACTGAACTAGAAATTGTTGATGATGATGTTTAAGTACTTAGGGATGGAGATAAGGTTATCAAGTATTGAGGATGGTACAAATCCTCTGATTTCAGGGTTCCATCTTGAAACAAAGAGTGAGCCACATATTATACTATCAATCTACAAAAGCTGCCAGTGTGAGGCCGAAAGTACCTGCCTATTCAATCTAACGAGTATACTGCTGTGTGCAGATGCTGCAGTCTGTTGGACGTATATTGTGTGACAGACATCACCGGGTGCTTCACCAAAAGATAAGACTGTAGTCCATGGGCAATGTGGTAGTTCATCTGAACGTAATCTCCATCAACTTAATTCCAATCCAACAGTCGCCTAGTCGTGATGACATTAGTAGTTCCAACTAATCGTGTCCAAGCATAGGAGTTAGTGAGTCATCAGACACCTCCAGTCATAAACATTTTTGAGATTAACAGTCACAGAGACATGTGTTGTTTAAATTAATAATAATAAATTATTTAAGCACCAAACACAGCGCATAAGGCAGAAACCAGTGCTCTCCAGGTTGTTCGTTGTGATGCCACTCCTCTTAGCTCTTGCTTACTTACTTACTTACTTAGTCGTTCCCCTTCTACCGTGAGGTGTAGAGGTTTGGAAGAGAAAGCGCCAGACCATTCTATCAGCTGTCTTCTTCCTGGCCTGGTTCCATTCTAGTCCTCGGTCCTTCAAAGATTGTCTAATGTTGTCCTCCCAGCGGACTCTGGGTCGTCCTGGAGGTCTGGATCCCTGGCTCTTTGTTTCCCATGCTTGTCGTGGTAGCCGATCTTCTCCCATTCTGCAGACATGGCCAAACCATCTTAGTTGGGACTGTTCTATTTGGGTCTGCAGCGGATGGGATTTTAGGCCTTGACGGATCGTCTGGTTGCGGACCATGTCTCTTCTTGTTACTTCAACCACTTTCCTCAGATACCTCATTTCTGAGGTTTGGATCTGGCTTTTGTGGGTTGTAGTCATTGCCCACGACTCGCATCCATATGTCAAGACTGGGACATAGGTGGAGCGGTATACAGCCATCTTCATTTTCTTACCAACCTCTTTCTTGCTGAGGAATCCACGATTTATGGCCTGAAAAAGTCTCCCAGCCGCTGCTTTTCGAGTGCTCTTAGCTCTTGCACATTGTTTAATCCCAACGTTCTTCCTTCTCTTATTATTGTTCTTCTGAGTGTTTCTTTTGGTCTTCCTTTTTTCCTCTTACCCTCAGGAACCCAAGTGAGTGCCTGCAATGGTATTCTGTTGTTTTGCATTAGTAGGACATGACCGATATATGACCATCGTCTTTTCCTTATATAGTTGGAGACATATTTCTGCCTAGAGTCTTCTCTTATTTGTCGATTAGTCTTGAATTCTTTCCAACTGATGTTCATGAGTTTTCTAAGACATTTGTTCTCGAATGTATTCAGCTTGTTCTCCAATGATTTTGTTATTGTCCAACTCTCACAGCCGTATGTTAACACTGAGATAACATTTGAATTAAACAGACGAAGCTTGGTATATATATTCAATGATCGTAATTTCCAAATGTTAGATAATCTATTGAAGGCGCTAGCTGCCAAAGCAATTCTAGTATGAATTTCTCTTGTTGTGTCACCATCCTGAGTCATTTTACTGCCTAAATAATTGAAACTTTCAACTTTCTGTAGTTCTTCCCCGTTCAGGATGATATTAAAGGTCTCGTTAGAAAAGTTCATAACTTTAGTTTTAGAGGCATTTATTTGGAGACCTATTTTAACTGAAAGATGACACAAATTATTTACTGCTTCTTGGGATTGTTTAAATTACTTTGTGTAAATACAGTGAAATTATTTTTTTGAGTTTAACTATTCCTGTATCAAAACAAATTAGATACAGGAAAATAAATTGTACAAAAGATTTTACAGTCTAAATTTACTCAGTGACTTGTTTTATTACTTGTTCCTTTAGTTATAGGTGCAGTTGTTGTAATTTTATTCACATTACATTGCACAATACCCTAGACATAAAGCCAGATAACATACATACACCATAACATTTAATTAGGATAAAATATATAGCAGGTTGAGGTCATAGGGTGGTAGCAGACAGGTTTCCTGAGAACAAAATTCAATAACAGTTAGCCTCAGGGGCTTGCACAGCTGACCTCACATCTGTTACAATTAATACTTCAATATTTGTAACATCAAAACACTACCACATATATTGGGACGCTCGCTCGGGATTTCTAAATTGTAAAAGTAAATATATGGAGAGTTGGGTGAACTAGCACTGCCCATTATTGTTGTATTGATTAGTTGCATTAATTAGAACTATTGTTGAATATTTTGTTTAGTTAAAAACATTTGATATTAGAAACAAGATGGCAGATTTGGCCAAATTCAGATCTGCTGCTGTGCAGACTGCGAAGGAAATGGGAATGGAGGGGCAAGGTCTTATTGCTTATGTCACAGCTGAATGTGATAAATTTATTGATAGAGAAGAAAAGAGGTTAGAAAGAGAACATGAATTAAAATTAAAAGAAATGGACCTTCAACTTCATAGATAACAACAGGTAGAGAGTAATAAAACTCCTCAAGACCCAGCTGAGGATTATAACAACAATACTAGGGACCAAAACCCCAGAGGTAACCAAACATGTGATAGGCCAGGATCTGATCATAGAGATAGGAACCCGCAAGTCAATGAAAGGAAACCCTACAGACCAGAAGGAAACTGGGGTAAAATCTGTAGGAAACAAAATCAGAATACTATTGAAGGTGGTCAGAAAGTTCCTCCATATCGCGCTGCAAGCATGAAAACAGTGGACAAGGGAAGGAAGAAACTGACAGACAGTCAGATGGATCTTCATCATCCCTCCATCTGTGAAGAAGTGATATGTAATGGTGCCAAAGTTAGGTGCCTTTACGATTCCGGATTGGAGTATGACTCTGTTGTGTGTGCAACCCTGGTGCACCCTGACCAGTATACCACAGAGAAAGTGGAAATACAAGGGTCCGTTAAAGGAATAGCCACCATAACACTTCCCGTAGCCGAGATCCAGGTCAAGACAAGGTACCTGGAAGGAGTGATTAAAGCTGCAGTATGCGACGACCCTAATTACCCGCTGGTGTTAGGAAGTAAATATGTATTTCTAGGGAGCCCGATAAAACCTGTGATCATGGCAACGTTCCAGGTCCGGTCGACCCCTAATAAGGAGGAGGTTCCACCCATAAGATATTCTGATAAACAGATGAGAAAGGCCCAGGAAAAGGACAAATCACTAAAACCTTGCTTTGGCAAAGTGCCAAAGAGCCATAACTTCCCTAGAAGAGGAGAATTTTATTTGAGAGAGGGACTGCTTTACAGGAAAGCTAAGGCAGGATCCAAAAGACATGGACAGTTAGTACTGCCATGGAAGTATAGGGAACAAGTTATGCAGCAAAGACATGATGGTGCCTATGGGGAACATGAGAAATTAGGTACCACTTGTCAAAATGTAGCGGTATCATATTTCTGGCCAGGCGTAGTTGAAGACATTAAAAAATTTGTCGAGGCCTGTGACCAGTGCAGCAAGGTAAATTCCACAGGGTGGAAAAATAATAATCAGATGCAAGAAAAGCATTATAGAAAACCTGGGCCGGGAAATAAAAAAGGAAAGCCCACATGTTGGGAAAATCATCAGGACCTATCCAAGAACCACGGTGTAAGTAGGCCTGAAACTAACGGGAAAAATAAACAGGAAAATGTAGATAACGTGAATAGGAAAGCCCCTTTTCATAACCAGTCCTCCCTTAAAACCGTTACCTTAGCATCTCTGCGTATGGCACCCAGAGAAAATATAAACCGAGACCAGTCATCCCAGGCTCAATTTGAAGCCGCATTCCGGGAGCTGGCTCAGATTAACCTTGAAGATAATCCGCCAAATTTGAAACAGAAACAAAAGGTTAATGTAAGAAAAGTGGGGAGTGGGCGACTGAGGAATTGGGAAAATGCTAAAATCGCTTCACAATATGGCTATTAACTTAGCCTCAGGAGGGCACCGGTGACAGTGGTAGTTAACCGGCCCAACCAGTCCAATTGGAAGTATTGTACGGACATTGGATGGAGATCACCCACATATTATAGCAATGCTAAAGGGCGAATTGATTTCTGGTGCAGAAATTCATTTCCCCCCCCCCCATTATTTATTATTTCACCAAATTGTCGTTAGGCGGAGAACACAGTTGGTGAATATGGCCTCCATTTGAGTGGCAATTTATAGAATCATATATGAATATTATTAAAGGGTGTTTCCAAATTCAAGTCAAGCCAGAGCGCAGACCACTAGATGGCTGTGTGCACATCGGAGGGGGCACATTGAATTCCGATGTTGCACTTTGGGTTGAAATTGCTCCGAGTGTTTTATCCAGGCTGATAAGAGAATTATTGGATCCCCTACATAACTCTGCCATCACCATGTTATAGATTCATTCCTTATAACGATTGAAAACTTGAGGAAATTCTAAGACCCTCTGGACATGTCAATGACCAGACTCAGAGAAGAGAAATGGTGAACATTGATTGATAATTCAGCATTAGACAGGCAGTAACACCTGCAGCTGAAAAAAATTCTTGAATCGCAGAGGTCTGGGGCAACCTTCATTAGTAGTGCCTACTTTGAATGACCCCACTGCAGAAATCTATGAAAATAAAGACCGAGAAAAGCGTGGTTGAGTTATTTGATCTATGTGTATCTCGGATCATGAACTTGCATCCGGAAGCATGTTCTTAAGTGGGGAGATATGTGGTAAGATCCGCGATTACCCCTATCTCAAATAAATAAAATAAATAACTTTTAAAGTCAAATAAAATATATAAAAGATAGTGAGTTATGGTGCAACATCATCGCCATCGCCCAAAGTCTTATAGGTTCTAACACGCAGTAACGCCATAGTGAACGTTATACATAAAATGCTAGCTTTTCCCCTCTCTGCATTACCAATGCTACTAGAAAAAAATGCCTTTTGACACGACTGAAAATGCATCGCTAGTTTCAAACTGAACGACAGAATAAAGAAACGGAGGAATGACATGATAGACGGAAGAAATAAAACCTTGACAAGCGTTGGTTTTTTGAATCTAGTATAGGAAGACATGCGATTGCTGACGTCACGGATTTGCATAGTCTAACACTACAAGCGAAAGCGAGAGGTTGAAAGTTTGAAACAACATACTAAGGCCTTAGAAACCAGTTGCTAAGGGCATATTTTTCCCCAAAAAGTTAGAAGGTAGCTTATGCAGTGTAATTCAGAAATTGGGAAGGAGGGAGACTAGCCCCAAAACGTCGATACACTAAAAGAAAAGCACGTACGTTAGAATGTATAACCACTTAGATGGTGAGACTGTAGCGAAAAACCACACACACCCGATTTTATTGTCTGCATTGGTGTAGTTTGAATTCAAATCGCTTTGCATCATTTTTTTTTTGAAAAAAGAACGATAGGAAAAGGGGGGAGCGATACAATTGTAGAAGTGTAGTTTATTTTTGAAAAGACTAGTGGGGCATAACTTCATCTGATTGGGTAGAGCAAAATAAACTAATAGTAGTGAATAAAAACGATTTGACCCTAGCGTTGGTTGCCACTAAACGATTAATATTACAACAAGTTGTGTTATAATTCAGAAGCAAGGAGATAATAATAGTGCCTTCGCTGTTCTGTACCAGTGAGCGATCTAAATCTGATCATTGAATCGCCGGATTAACATACTTGTGTGTATTATTATTTCATTGATGCGGTAAGCTGAACCGTATGTCAAATTATTATTGAATATCTGCATTAGTGAATGTGTATGAATACTGGATAGGTAGAGGCGTGTACAGACAGGCGCCTATTTCAGCACTTTGTGTATGCCACAAGTGTTAGTAAGAAAGCTTGTCATTTCTGTGAAAAGCCAGGCAGGCTTACTCAGAATTTGGGAGAAAAGAAAAATACATAAAAGGTGAAATTGATGTATGATTATTATGATGTAAGACCAGGAAAGCACTGGCCGTCTTCAGCAAGTCATATTGTTTGTACATGAGTTATACAAAGTAAATATAATTTCTTCCATGAAAAAAAGAATGTATTAAATAGAGGTTGGAAGCTTATCTGATGATGAATTGGGCACTAAATCATATAGGAACCATAGCTATTTATTTAGCACCTTTACTGAACTAGAAACTGTTGATGATGATGTTTAAGTACTTAGGGATGGAGATAAGGTTATCAAGTATTGAGGACGGTACAAATCCTCTGATTTCAGGGTTCCATCTTGAAACAAAGAGTGAGCCACATATTATACTATCAATCTACAAAAGCTGCCAGTGTGAGGCCGAAAGTACCTGCCTATTCAATCTAACGAGTATACTGCTGTGTGCAGATGCTGCAGTCTGTTGGACGTATATTGTGTGACAGACATCACCGGGTGCTTCACCAAAAGATAAGACTGTAGTCTGTAGTGAAATTGACAGAGATACAACGGTAAAATATCTCCAAAGATAACATTTAAGGATAAAAACATAATGCGTAGGCTGCGAATAGTACATGATCGCCTAGACCGCGGGTCATCATCCTCCATAATAATTGACTCGCTAGACAGGAGGGGAACGGCGGATCAAAAAGGAAAAAATATGACTGGAAAGGCTAGGAGACGCAATTGGGGGGGATGGAGGAAAGAAAAAAATCACGTCCCCCAAATTGACACGAGGTACGGAATTGGACGTTTTGCGATAACAAGCCCTTGATTTGAATTCAGCGGCTAAACGCAGATGTTAGGAATATTACAAAAATTAAAAAGTAACTTTTCTTTAATATTAATGTTAGGAATATAAAAAATTAGCTGGCCGGATGGCCTATTCTGAGCAGTGAACTAATATGGTCTTAATTTTACAGACGGATAGATAATATTGAAGATAATGACAAAAGACAGTGTAGTTCACATCATCGCTAGACTGTATTGAATCTAAAAGTGTCGCAATTTGCACACAAAACCACGACCTTGGACGCAGGTGTTCAAATTTACTTAGTATGGGGGAGAGGGTTTTTGAGCGGTAGCTGTGTCTAAATATAACTTTTATCGACAAAATTTTGGAGGGGAAAGAAAGGTTGCTTCAAAAATCAAGCACAATTATGTAGAAACACAAGTAGAGACGGACAGACTAACAGATAACCATCCATACTTGACTGAAGCATGACTGAAATGACTTTAGTGTAGGAAATTTGAATTTCAAATAAACCTAGGCAGTGATTGGCCACAGACAATCATATCATTAGCGCTCAGACGCGAAAGTGGGGCCATTCTTCAATAGTTGTTCAGTGATAGACACAGATTTTAAAGTGTGGTGATTTCCATATGAAAGAAAGTGAAAGAAAGTTAGGGACGCCATACTATAGCCAGCAGCTCAGCTGAGTTTTGCTAGCAATTCTGTGTTATTTATTCATAATCTGGTAAGATTGAAATTATTTCCTTATATATATTTTGAATATTGTTTCATGTTCGAGTGATTTGATACTGCCATATCAAAATCTAGCCTTACAAACTAGTAGGGATTTGCTCTGGACCCCCCGCCCAAGTCAGGGTCTAGGGACCAACAATGTACATTGAGAATAATGGAACATATTACCTATCCTCTTTTAGGGTAGACAACTAATAAATATTTTTCAGAACCTACAGTCTGGGAGGATCTAGCTGATGTAAAACCACCATGGTAAATGTGCTGTTTGGTCAGAGAGATCTGACCTGTCTGTATGATGTGGTTGTTGTGTCAGTGTTGTGTCCAGACGTGGGTAGAGAATAGATTTTGACACATGGCCCATACTTTGATTGCAGAGCTGCGAGTTTCTGTTGTCAACAAAGCAGTGACTATTCAGTTGGTGACTTTACTCGAGTGTATCTGTGCAGTACTTGTGACAGAGATCACCATTATTGCCCGCCAGCACGGAGAGGTGGGACCATCAGTTTTCAGCACCAGAGCTACAAATATAAGATGAGTGAGCCTCTGGTCTGCTGGACATTCACCAAAGTTGTGTAGTTACTAATACCCCATAAAAATTCCCACCATTTTCTGGACACTGGGTAGTCAATATAGACAGGTGTGATGAGGCCACCCCAACAGCACAAACAGTACATATCCTCCCAAGTAGATGACTACTAGAACATTTTAATAAAACTAACTAGTATAGTACATATATATGTACACTATTGCATTTATGATATAATATTCCATGCATTTCTTTCATAATCTCTAAATCTTTTAAAGTTCTGGTCAACCTAAAAAATTGATCCAGAACAAAATAAATGTAATATAATTTTATCAAAAAATTTTACACACTTGAGTTAGTTCAGTGTATTTTAACATTTGTTAATATTATTAGTCTTCTTAATTATTTGTGGGTGTATTTAGAAACTATCACCACACACTACACATCATTACCCTAGACACTTTACGTAGCCACATTCCTTAAAAAAAAATTAAGTGTGAGGTCGTAGTGGTAGCAAGAAAGGCCTTCTGACAATTCACAACTACATTTTATCTCAGGAGCCTTCACAGCTGGCCTCATACAATTACATTTAGTAATATCACCATCATACAATACCATCAAACACCACTACATTATTGGGGTCTTGTCCGGGGATAATTAGCCCAACAGTAATATTAGGATCTCCTGGTGGGAGAAATAAAAGTAGGGAAATAAATTGTAAAATTCCCTTTAAAATTAAAAGTGTCCCTGTAGATAAAAGTTGGTGAATCTTCACAGCCAGTAATAATTAATTAGTTAACTGGTTAGTTAGAATTAGTTAGACTATAGTCATAAGAAGTACTTAGTGTATTTACTGGTTAGAGATTTAGCTTGTATATTATTATATTGTCTAAAAAGTATGGCGGAGCTGGCAAAATTTAGATCAGCTGCTGTGCTCACCGCGAAGGAGATGGGAATGGATGGTCAAATTTTAATTCAATACGTAACGGCTGAATGTGATAAATATATTGAACGGGAAGAAAGGAGGTTAGCTGAAGAGAAGAGGTTAGAGGCTGATAGAGAAATTAAGAGGTTGCAGATTGAGGCTGACAAAGAGGCAAAGGCATTGGAGGCCGAAGAAAAACGACAGCAAAGGGAGGCAGAAGAGAAAAGATTGACTGCCGAAAGGGAGGCAGAAGAGAGAAGGTTGCAGAGGGAGCACGAATTACGACTAAGGGAGCTGGAATTACAAGGCCAGGCTCCTGAAAATGGTGCCAGCCCTTTTGCCTCAGATGCTACGCCCAGTCTGGGAGCCTCAAACTCAGCTATGGGGTTTCATTTAGACCATTTTGTTGAGAAAGACGATGACATAGAGGGGTACCTAGGACGTTTTGAGTTATTAGCTACTACATATGGGTTAGAGAGAGAGAGGTGGAGCTTAAAGCTATCACAGGGATTGAGAGGTACTTCTTATGAAGTATTTGCTAAAATGAACAGGGAAGACCAAGACAATTATGACATGTTAAAGCAGGCTTTGTTATTAAGGTACGAGAAGAATGGTGAATTTTATCGTAAGAAATTTAGAAATGCCAAACTGTTGTCTGGGGAGACATACCACCAATTCTCTGCTAGACTAGAAACCTATTTGGAGAAATGGACGGCTCTGGGGAAGACCCAAGATCTTAAGGAAATGATCATGATTGAGCAATTGAGAGAGTCCATGGCTCCAGACATGAGAAAATTTCTCATGGAACAAGGTGCAGAGAAGTTGGGGGAAATTTTAAATGTTGCTGAGAGGTATCAGGCAGCCCAGGCAGAGGTAAGTGGTGCTAAAAAGAAGCACATAGACAATTTTAAAGCTCCACAGCAATTTAATAAATTTGATAATAGAGAGCAGGGAAATAAAGGTAGGACAAACTTTGAGCGGCCAAGAAATGACTATCGCGACAGAAACTCACAGTTCAATGACCAAAAGTTCAATGAAAGAAAACCGTTGAACCAAGGAAAAAGATCGTGTAAATGGTGCAAGAAGGATAACCATAACACCGAATTTTGTAGAAGGAAACCTTCAAACATTGCTGCAATGAAGTCGGGGACGCAAAGATTAAAGGTTAATCCTAAGGGACAACAGGAACCTTATCACCCCCCAGTTTGTGAGGATGTTATTTGTAATGGGGTCACCATAAGGTGCCTTTATGATACAGGTTTGGATTATGATTCAGTTGTGAAGTCTAGCCTAGTGGACCCAAGTCAGTATACCACAGAAACAGTGGAAATACAAGGGGCGACTAAGGACATACCACTCATGACACTTCCCATCGCAAGGATAACGGTGAAAACTCGCTATGTGGAAGGAGAAATCAGAGCAGCAGTGATAGATGAACCAATCTACCCTCTGATATTGGGGTGTAGATACGTCTTCTTGGGGAACCCCGAGAAACCTGTGATCATGGCGACAGTGCAGACCAGGTCACAGAAGAAGGAGGAAGAAGGTGAACCTATAAATGCTCATCCAGAGGAGATGAGGAAGGCGCAGGCTGAGGATAGGACACTCAAGCCCTGTTTTAAAAAATTGCCCAAATGCCACACACCTCCGAGCAAGGGGGAATATTTCATGAAGAACAAACTCTTATACAGGAAGGCCGGAACTGGAACAAATGGTCACAACCAGCTGGTTCTTCCCACTTCATATAGAGATAAAGTGATGGAACTCGGACATGCGATTCCCTTCAGTGGTCACATGGGGATCAGCGCCACAGGACAGCGTATAGCTTGTCATTACTTCTGGCCAGGGATAACGGAGGATATAAAAAGATATGTCAAATCCTGCCCAGAATGTCAAAGGGTAGCTCCAAAGCACTGGACTGCTCCTGCAACTCTAGGGGAAATGCCCATAGTGGGAACACCTTTTGAGAGGGTTGCAGTGGATATTGTGGGACCTCTCACTCGGACCAAGAGGAGGAACAGTTACATCCTTACTCTGGTGGACACTTGTTCTATGTGGGGAGAGGCGGTAGCCCTGCCATCAATTGATTCAAAACATGTAGCAGAGGCACTACTTACAATATTTACCCGATTAGGATTCCCGCATCAAATCTTGACGGATAATGGTTCTCAGTTCAAGGGGAAACTAACGGAAGAAGTTTTTAAGCTATTTCAAGCCAGGCACTTTCATTGTAGTCCGTACCATCCACAAGGGAACGGCCAGGTAGAGAGGTTCAATGGGACTCTCATTTCTATCCTGAGAAAGCTGGCACACGAAAAACCGGATCTGTGGGATCAATTCCTGCCCGCCGCATTGTTTGCGTACCGGGAGGTACCACATAGTTCAACCGGGATGGCTCCCGCAACTCTGCTATTTGGGAGACCAATAAAAGGTCCTTTAGAAGCTTTATTAAGGACCTGGACAGATGAGAAGGCGGAAGAGACTGTTACCTCATCGTATCAATATGTGAACGAACTGACCACTCGTTTGAAAGCTGGATGGAAACTGGCAAATGATAATTTGAAACAAGCCAGGAAGAAACATGCAGCATATTTTAATAGGAAGGCAAAGGACAGGGAACTGGCAGTCGGAGAGAAGGTGCTGCTTCTACTACCGGGAAGCCAGGATAAATTACAAATTGGTTGGCAAGGTCCATATACGGTTCTAGAGAAGGTGTCTAGAACAAACTATAAAATTGACAAAAAGGGGAAGGAAAAATTTTATCATGTAAACCTGTTAAAGAAGTATCTGGACAGACCACTCCAGGAAAGCACCCCCTTATTGACCTTGGCTATTGCAACCCAGATGCAAAAAGAACCACTCACCTCACATGAATACCCATTACATCCTTGTGAAACAGCAGCACAGGTAAAAGTCAGTAAGCACCTGACTAAAAACCAGAGGGAGAGAGTTCAAAAGGTTCTGGAGGAACATACAGATGTATTAACAGATAAACCAGGCCATACAAATTTGCTACAGTATGACATGAAACTGGTAGACTCAAACCCAATCTGTATGAGAGCCTATTCTATTCCGTTCGCGAAGGAGAAGGCATTGAAGGAAGAAATAGAGTATTTGTTGAAGGAGGGGATTATTTCGCACAGTGAATCATCTTTTAGTTCTAGTGTCGTTTTGTTGAGAAAACCGTCTGGGGAACACAGACTGTGCATAGATTACAGGAAACTGAATGCTGTCACAGAAGGACAAGTGGATCCATTACCAGACACAAAACAGCTATTTGCCAGACTGAACAAGGCAAAATACTTTTCAAAGGTGGATCTTAGTAAAGGCTATTACCAGATCCCAGTGAAGCCTGAAGTGAGACCTTATTTGGCTTTTAGCACTTCGGATGGACATTATGAATTCAATATGCTACCATTCGGACTGAAAAATGCTCCGAGTGTGTTTTCAAGGATGATGCGAAAATTGTTGGACCCCCTGAATAACCCATGTATCACAAATTTCATGGATGATATTCTCGTCGCCACAGAGACATTTGAAGAACACATTGAAGCTCTGGAGATGTTGTTGGATAGACTTCGGGAGGCGAATTTGACTGCTAGGCCAACAAAATGTTGTATTGGATGTAAAGAGTTGGAATTCTTGGGACACACTGTATATCAGGGTAATATGACCCCTGATCCTAAGAACTTGGAAAAACTGCAGAGAGCACCTAGGCCGCAAACAAAAAAGGACGTGCGATCATTTGTGTCGTTATGCGGATTTTATCAGAAATACATCAAAAATTTTAACGCTATTTGTGCTCCTCTGACTGATCTGACTCGCAAGGGACTTCCAGATAAAATTATTTGGACTGCACAATGTGAACTAGCGTTCCAAGAGTTAAAGGAAAAACTCACTAGCAAGCCTATTCTCAAACTGCCTGATTTGACACAGGACTTTGTCTTAAGAACCGATGCAAGTAATGTAGGACTAGGAGGGGCTTTGTTGCAAAGATCATCTTCACCTGATGGGGAACTTAAACCAGTCGCTTATGCAAGCCGCAAATTGAATAAGGCGGAACAAGGATACTCCACAAGCGAAAAGGAATGTTTAGCATTAATCTGGGCAATAAAGAAGTTTCAAATCTATCTGTATGGTAGGACATTTGTGGTGGAGACGGACCATCAGCCTCTCGTGTTCTTGTCTCAGGCTAAGCATGAAAACGCAAGATTGCTGAGGTGGTCTTTATTGCTTCAACCTTATCAGTTCAGTATCCAATATATCCCAGGCAAATTGAATGTCGGTGCAGATTTCCTCAGTCGGCACCCCTGTGATCAAAATTAGAGTAGTGGCAGACGTGAGGAGTAATTTTACCTATGTGTATCGCTGGTTTTGGAACTTGCCATAGGCATGTTTTCAAGTGGGGAGATGTGTAGTGAAATTGACAGAGATACAACGGTAAAATATCTCCAAAGATAACATTTAAGGATAAAAACATAATGCGTAGGCTGCGAATAGTACATGATCGCCTAGACCGCGGGTCATCATCCTCCATAATAATTGACTCGCTAGACAGGAGGGGAACGGCGGATCAAAAAGGAAAAAAAATATGACTGGAAAGGCTAGGAGACGCAATTGGGGGGGGATGGAGGAAAGAAAAAAATCACGTCCCCCAAATTGACACGAGGTACGGAATTGGACGTTTTGCGATAACAAGCCCTTGATTTGAATTCAGCGGCTAAACGCAGATGTTAGGAATATTACAAAAATTAAAAAGTAACTTTTCTTTAATATTAATGTTAGGAATATAAAAATTAGCTGGCCGGATGGCCTATTCTGAGCAGTGAACTAATATGGTCTTAATTTTACAGACGGATAGATAATATTGAAGATAATGACAAAAGACAGTGTAGTTCACATCATCGCTAGACTGTATTGAATCTAAAAGTGTCGCAATTTGCACACAAAACCACGACCTTGGACGCAGGTGTTCAAATTTACTTAGTATGGGGGAGAGGGTTTTTGAGCGGTAGCTGTGTCTAAATATAACTTTTATCGACAAAATTTTGGAGGGGAAAGAAAGGTTGCTTCAAAAATCAAGCACAATTATGTAGAAACACAAGTAGAGACGGACAGACTAACAGATAACCATCCATACTTGACTGAAGCATGACTGAAATGACTTTAGTGTAGGAATTTGAATTTAAAGTAAAACTAGGCAGTGATTGGCCACAGACAATCATATTATTAGCGCTCAGAGCGTATTTGGGGCCATTCTTCAACAGTTGTTCAGTGATAGACACAGATTTTAAAGTGTGGTGATTTCCATATGAAAGAAAGTGAAAGAAAGTTAGGGACGCCATACTATAGCCAGCAGCTCAGCTGAGTTTTGCTAGCAATTCTGTGTTATTTATTCATAATCTGGTAAGATTGAAATTATTTCCTTATATATATTTTGAATATTGTTTCATGTTCGAGTGATTTGATACTGCCATATCAAAATCTAGCCTTACAAACTAGTAGGGATTTGCTCTGGACCCCCCGCCCAAGTCAGGGTCTAGGGACCAACAATGTACATTGAGAATAATGGAACATATTACCTATCCTCTTTTAGGGTAGACAACTAATAAATATTTTTCAGAACCTATAGTCTGGGAGGATCTAGCTGATGTAAAACCACCATGGTAAATGTGCTGTTTGGTCAGAGAGATCTGACCTGTCTGTATGATGTGGTTGTTGTGTCAGTGTTGTGTCCAGACGTGGGTAGAGAATAGATTTTGACACATGGCCCATACTTTGATTGCAGAGCTGCGAGTTTCTGTTGTCAACAAAGCAGTGACTATTCAGTTGGTGACTTTACTCGAGTGTATCTGTGCAGTACTTGTGACAGAGACCACCATTATTGCCCGCCAGCACGGAGAGGTGGGACCATCAGTTTTCAGCACCAGAGCTACAAATATAAGATGAGTGAGCCTCTGGTCTGCTGGACATTCACCAAAGTTGTGTAGTTACTAATACCCCATAAAAATTCCCACCATTTTCTGGACACTGGGTAGTCAATATAGACAGGTGTGATGAGGCCACCCCAACAGCACAAACAGTACATATCCTCCCAAGTAGATGACTACTAGAACATTTTAATAAAACTAACTAGTATAGTACATATATATGTACACTATTGCATTTATGATATAATATTCCATGCATTTCTTTCATAATCTCTAAATCTTTTAAAGTTCTGGTCAACCTAAAAAATTGATCCAGAACAAAATAAATGTAATATAATTTTATCAAAAAATTTTACACACTTGAGTTAGTTCAGTGTATTTTAACATTTGTTAATATTATTAGTCTTCTTAATTATTTGTGGGTGTATTTAGAAACTATCACACCACACTACACATCATTACCTAGACACTTTACGTAGCCACATTCCTTAAAAAAAATTAAGTGTGAGGTCGTAGTGGTAGCAAGAAAGGCCTTCTGACAATTCACAACTACATTTTATCTCAGGAGCCTTCACAGCTGGCCTCATACAATTACATTTAGTAATATCACCATCATACAATACCATCAAACACCACTACATAGTCCATGGGCAATGTGGTAGTTCATCTGAACGTAATCTCCATCAACTTAATTCCAATCCAACAGTCGCCTAGTCGTGATGGCATTAGTAGTTCCAACTAATCGTGTCCAAGCATAGGAGTTAGTGAGTCATCAGACACCTCCAGTCAAACTTTTTTGAGATTAACAGTCACAGAGACATTTGTTGTTTAAATTACTTTGTGTAAATACAGTGAAATTATTTTTTTGAGTTTAACTATTCCTGTATCAAAACAAATTAGATACAGGAAAATAAATTGTACAAAAGATTTTACAGTCTAAATTTACTCAGTGACTTGTTTAATTACTTGTTCCTTTAGTTATAGGTGTAGTTGTTGTCATTTTATTCACATTACATTGCACAATACCCTAGACACCTAGCCAGATAACATACATACACCATAACATTTAATTAGGATAAAATATATAGCAGGTTGAGGTCATAGGGTGGTAGCAGACAGGTTCCCTGATAACAAAATTCAATAAGTTAGCCTCAGGGGCTTGCACAGCTGACCTCACATCTGTTACAATTAATACTTCAATATTTGTAACATCAAAACCCACCACAAGGGGCAGACGAAGAAGACGGAGGAAAAGGGGAAAGAGGAAAAGAACGAGTAGGAGAAGAAGACAAAGGGATACATAAGAAGGCGGGGAGAAGACGCATAAGAAGACTCAGGTGAAACAATAAAGAAGAAAAGACGAAATAAAAATTCATGAGAAGAAGAAATAGAAAGAAAAAGGTCATCACTCGATGTCTAGCCTTTTGCTGGCACTTATATATCTGACTTGTCCATGTTAGTCTGCTGCCCAATGTAAGTCCCAGTTATGTGCAACTCTTTTCTTCCGTCAGCTCATGTCCGTTCAGCTTCTATATGACCCTGTGAGTCTTGTTTGAGAATATAAATGTTGTGTACGTTGTTTTCTTCATTCATTCATAACCCTCCACTCCCAAAGGAGCATAGGCCTTCAACAAACACATGCCAAGTCCCCCTGTCACGTGCCATCATCTCAAGTTCTTTCCACGATCTCCTTATCATTTTCACCTCTGTTTCCAGCTCTCTTCTCCATGTGCTTCTTGGTCTACCTCTGCATCTCTTGCCCTGGGCGTTCCAGAACAAGGACTGCCTTGTAATGCTATCAACAGGTTTCCTCAGTGTGTGTCATATCCACCTCCATCGTCTTCGTCTCATCTCTTGTTCCACTGGCACTTGTCTAGTTCTTGTCATCAGTTCCACGTTGGTAACCTTGTCATACCATTTTAATCCCTATATTCTACGCAAGCACCCATTTATGAAAGTCTGTAGCTTTTTGGTAGTTGTCTTTGTTGTTCTCCATGTCTCAGAGCCATACAATAGGACTGACTTGACATTTGAGTTGAAGATTCTTATTTTCGTGTTGGATCCGATTTCTCTTGATCTCCATATATTTCCCAATGCAAATTTGTTTTCTTATCATCTATATTTAATAGCCATTACTGTGTCCATTTGTTAAGTTGTTGTATGGCCTGTACCCTGCTGTTGGCTATTTTGAAATTTTCTTCAACTACCCATAACGCTAGGCGATTCGCATTTAGTGAGCAATGATCTTTCTCTGATATTTTGTCTACTACGTCACACAAACAGATCAGGAACAGTGCGAGCGTTATCACGTTGTCTTGGGGTACTCCTTCTTCTAATTTCATTGGATGGCTTAGATATCCTTGTATGTGCACGATTGGGCGGCTATTTTGAAGAACCAAGTGTTTTACAGTATGCTCACGTCAGTAGTTTTTACTTTAACGCACCTCTCTACATTTTAACAAATACTTTCTCCATATTTACGCAGGCTGCGAGTGTGTTTCTTTTCCTTAATTTTGATATGATAATTATTGTGCCTCAATATTACCATTTGCAGTTTATTTCTATTAATGTATGTTCTATGTACTGTGTTAATTTACTTGTTGCATTCACTTGAACAGTTATGGTGTTTGTGGAGACACACTGCGTTCTCGTGCCTGGCATGTTGCTTTGACAAGTGACTACATATTGTGGCTGGTTCATACAAGTCATTTGACGTTGATCGACTCAAACCTGGGCTAGATATCAAATCAATCATGACCAGTGGTAGCACTTGTTTAATTATTTTTATTCTATTTGAAATGTATGTAAGTTATACACGATTAATAGACCGTGAAAATGCGTCTAAACTAGTTGCATCAAATTCAGTCCATCAAAAACGCTTATTGGTGTCCTCTTTGAATTAATGTCCTCTCTGTTAGTACACGGATTTTATTTCTAGCCCATTCCCCGCATACACAAAGGCAAATACAGAAATAAATAAATTACTTTATCAAGATGGTTGTTGCTGCTTTCATTCAGTAAGAACAGAAACTCGAAGGGCTGTCTTGGACAATAATAGGCACATGTCATATCCAGCGGCATCTAACTGATTTCTTCACACTGACCAGTGATAAGAAAATCAAGACGTGCTGTGATCGGCTGTAGCACATTTGATCCACCGAGAAAGCTAATACGATACATTTTCTAAGGGTCAAGACTCCCCTGGGGAAGCGCATCCCACAGGTTAACAACTCTTCATCTCATGTCGCACCTAGTGATGCTCCTCTTCTCCTGTGTTTTAGGTACTGGCCATGTTTGACACTGACATGAGAAAGTATCAGTGTTACCATATCTACAGCATGTCTCAGGTATCTCATGTCGCATGTAGTGATGTTCCTCATCTCCTGTGTTTTAGGTACTGGCCATGTTTGACACTGACATGAGAAAGTAGCAGTGTTACCATGTCTACAGCATGTCTCAGGTATCTCATGTCGCATGTAGTGATGTTCCTCATCTCCTGTGTTTTAGGTACTGGCCATGTTTGACACTGACATGAGAAAGTATCAGTGTTACCATGTCTACAGCATGTCTCAGGTATCTCATGTCGCATGTAGTGATGTTCCTCATCTCCTGTGTTTTAGGTACTGGCCATGTTTGACACTGACACGAGAAAGTATCAGTGTTACCATGTCTACAGCATGTCTCAGGTATCTCATGTCGCATGTAGTGATGTTCCTCATCTCCTGTGTTTTAGGTACTGGCCATGTTTGACACTGACACGAGAAAGTATCAGTGTTACCATGTCTACAGCATGTCTCGGGTATCTCATGTCGCATGTAGTAATGTTCCTCATCTCCTGTGTTTTAGGTACTGGCCATGTTTGACACTGACATGAGAAAGTATCAGTGTTACCATGTCTACAGCATGTCTCAGGTATCTCATGTCGCATGTAGTGATGTTCCTCATCTCCTGTGTTTTAGGTACTGGCCATGTTTGACACTGACATGAGAAAGTATCAGTGTTACCATGTCTACAGCATGTCTCAGGTATCTCATGTCGCATGTAGTGATGTTCCTCATCTCCTGTGTTTTAGGTACTGGCCATGTTTGACACTGACATGAGAAAGTATCAGTGTTACCATGTCTACATCATGTCTCAGGTATCTCATGTCGCATGTAGTGATGTTCCTCATCTCCTGTGTTTTAGGTACTGGCCATGTTTGACACTGACACGAGAAAGTATCAGTGTTACCATGTCTACAGCATGTCTCAGGTATCTCATGTCGCACGTAGTGATGTTCCTCATCTCCTGTGTTTTAGGTACTGGCCATGTTTGACACTGACATGAGAAAGTATCAGTGTTACCATGTCTACAGCATGTCTCAGGTATCTCATGTCGCATGTAGTGATGTTCCTCATCTCCTGTGTTTTAGGTACTGGCCATGTTTGACACTGACATGAGAAAGTATCAGTGTTACCATGTCTACAGCATGTCTCAGGTATCTCATGTCGCACCTAGTGATGTTCCTCATCTCCTGTGTTTTAGGTACTGGCCATGTTTGACACTGACATGAGAAAGTAGCAGTGTTACCATGTCTACAGCATGTCTCAGGTATCTCATGTCGCATGTAGTGATGTTCCTCATCTCCTGTGTTTTAGGTACTGGCCATGTTTGACACTGACACGAGAAAGTATCAGTGTTACCATGTCTACAGCATGTCTCAGGTATCTCATGTCGCATGTAGTGATGTTCCTCATCTCCTGTGTTTTAGGTACTGGCCATGTTTGACACTGACATGAGAAAGTATCAGTGTTACCATGTCTACAGCATGTCTCAGGTATCTCATGTCGCATGTAGTGATGTTCCTCATCTCCTGTGTTTTAGGTACTGGCCATGTTTGACACTGACATGAGAAAGTATCAGTGTTACCATGTCTACAGCATGTCTCAGGTATCTCATGTCGCATGTAGTGATGTTCCTCATCTCCTGTGTTTTAGGTACTGGCCATGTTTGACACTGACATGAGAAAGTATCAGTGTTACCATGTCTACAGCATGTCTCAGGTATCTCATGTCGCATGTAGTGATGTTCCTCATCTCCTGTGTTTTAGGTACTGGCCATGTTTGACACTGACATGAGAAAGTATCAGTGTTACCATGTCTACAGCATGTCTCAGGTATCTCATGTCGCACGTAGTGATGTTCCTCATCTCCTGTGTTTTAGGTACTGGCCATGTTTGACACTGACATGAGAAAGTATCAGTGTTACCATGTCTACAGCATGTCTCAGGTATCTCATGTCGCATGTAGTGATGTTCCTCATCTCCTGTGTTTTAGGTACTGGCCATGTTTGACACTGACATGAGAAAGTATCAGTGTTACCATGTCTACAGCATGTCTCAGGTATCTCATGTCGCATGTAGTGATGTTCCTCATCTCCTGTGTTTTAGGTACTGGCCATGTTTGACACTGACATGAGAAAGTATCAGTGTTACCATGTCTACAGCATGTCTCAGGTATCTCATGTCGCACCTAGTGATGTTCCTCATCTCCTGTGTTTTAGGTACTGGCCATGTTTGACACTGACATGAGAAAGTATCAGTGTTACCATGTCTACAGCATGTCTCAGGTATCTCATGTCGCATGTAGTGATGTTCCTCATCTCCTGTGTTTTAGGTACTGGCCATGTTTGACACTGACATGAGAAAGTATCAGTGTTACCATGTCTACAGCATGTCTCAGGTATCTCATGTCGCATGTAGTGATGTTCCTCATCTCCTGTGTTTTAGGTACTGGCCATGTTTGACACTGACATGAGAAAGTATCAGTGTTACCATGTCTACAGCATGTCTCAGGTATCTCATGTCGCATGTAGTGATGTTCCTCATCTCCTGTGTTTTAGGTACTGGCCATGTTTGACACTGACATGAGAAAGTATCAGTGTTACCATGTCTACAGCATGTCTCAGGTATCTCATGTCGCATGTAGTGATGTTCCTCATCTCCTGTGTTTTAGGTACTGGCCATGTTGGGTTTGACACTGACATGAGAAAGTATCAGTGTTACCATGTCTACAGCATGTCTCAGGTATCTCATGTCGCATGTAGTGATGTTCCTCATCTCCTGTGTTTTAGGTACTGGCCATGTTTGACACTGACATGAGAAAGTATCAGTGTTACCATGTCTACAGCATGTCTCAGGTATCTCATGTCGCATGTAGTGATGTTCCTCATCTCCTGTGTTTTAGGTACTGGCCATGTTTGACACTGACATGAGAAAGTATCAGTGTTACCATGTCTACAGCATGTCTCAGGTATCTCATGTCGCATGTAGTGATGTTCCTCATCTCCTGTGTTTTAGGTACTGGCCATGTTTGACACTGACATGAGAAAGTATCAGTGTTACCATGTCTACAGCATGTCTCAGGTATCTCATGTCGCATGTAGTGATGTTCCTCATCTCCTGTGTTTTAGGTACTGGCCATGTTTGACACTGACATGAGAAAGTATCAGTGTTACCATGTCTACAGCATGTCTCAGGTATCTCATGTCGCATGTAGTGATGTTCCTCATCTCCTGTGTTTTAGGTACTGGCCATGTTTGACACTGACATGAGAAAGTATCAGTGTTACCATGTCTACAGCATGTCTCAGGTATCTCATGTCGCATGTAGTGATGTTCCTCATCTCCTGTGTTTTAGGTACTGGCCATGTTTGACACTGACATGAGAAAGTATCAGTGTTACCATGTCTACAGCATGTCTCAGGTATCTCATGTCGCATGTAGTGATGTTCCTCATCTCCTGTGTTTTAGGTACTGGCCATGTTTGACACTGACATGAGAAAGTATCAGTGTTACCATGTCTACAGCATGTCTCAGGTATCTCATGTCGCATGTAGTGATGTTCCTCATCTCCTGTGTTTTAGGTACTGGCCATGTTTGACACTGACATGAGAAAGTATCAGTGTTACCATGTCTACAGCATGTCTCAGGTATCTCATGTCGCATGTAGTGATGTTCCTCATCTCCTGTGTTTTAGGTACTGGCCATGTTTGACACTGACATGAGAAAGTATCAGTGTTACCATGTCTACAGCATGTCTCAGGTATCTCATGTCGCATGTAGTGATGTTCCTCATCTCCTGTGTTTTAGGTACTGGCCATGTTTGACACTGACATGAGAAAGTATCAGTGTTACCATGTCTACAGCATGTCTCAGGTATCTCATGTCGCATGTAGTGATGTTCCTCATCTCCTGTGTTTTAGGTACTGGCCATGTTTGACACTGACATGAGAAAGTATCAGTGTTACCATGTCTACAGCATGTCTCAGGTATCTCATGTCGCATGTAGTGATGTTCCTCATCTCCTGTGTTTTAGGTACTGGCCATGTTTGACACTGACATGAGAAAGTATCAGTGTTACCATGTCTACAGCATGTCTCAGGTATCTCATGTCGCATGTAGTGATGTTCCTCATCTCCTGTGTTTTAGGTACTGGCCATGTTTGACACTGACATGAGAAAGTATCAGTGTTACCATGTCTACAGCATGTCTCAGGTATCTCATGTCGCATGTAGTGATGTTCCTCATCTCCTGTGTTTTAGGTACTGGCCATGTTTGACACTGACATGAGAAAGTATCAGTGTTACCATGTCTACAGCATGTCTCAGGTATCTCATGTCGCATGTAGTGATGTTCCTCATCTCCTGTGTTTTAGGTACTGGCCATGTTTGACACTGACATGAGAAAGTATCAGTGTTACCATGTCTACAGCATGTCTCAGGTATCTCATGTCGCATGTAGTGATGTTCCTCATCTCCTGTGTTTTAGGTACTGGCCATGTTTGACACTGACATGAGAAAGTATCAGTGTTACCATGTCTACAGCATGTCTCAGGTATCTCATGTCGCATGTAGTGATGTTCCTCATCTCCTGTGTTTTAGGTACTGGCCATGTTTGACACTGACATGAGAAAGTATCAGTGTTACCATGTCTACAGCATGTCTCAGGTATCTCATGTCGCATGTAGTGATGTTCCTCATCTCCTGTGTTTTAGGTACTGGCCATGTTTGACACTGACATGAGAAAGTATCAGTGTTACCATGTCTACAGCATGTCTCAGGTATCTCATGTCGCATGTAGTGATGTTCCTCATCTCCTGTGTTTTAGGTACTGGCCATGTTTGACACTGACATGAGAAAGTATCAGTGTTACCATGTCTACAGCATGTCTCAGGTATCTCATGTCGCATGTAGTGATGTTCCTCTTCTCCTGTGTTTTAGGTACTGGCCATGTTTGACACTGACATGAGAAAGTATCAGTGTTACCATGTCTACAGCATGTCTCAGGTATCTCATGTCGCATGTAGTGATGTTCCTCATCTCCTGTGTTTTAGGTACTGGCCATGTTTGACACTGACATGAGAAAGTATCAGTGTTACCATGTCTACAGCATGTCTCAGGTATCTCATGTCGCACCTAGTGATGTTCCTCATCTCCTGTGTTTTAGGTACTGGCCATGTTTGACACTGACATGAGAAAGTATCAGTGTTACCATGTCTACAGCATGTCTCAGGTATCTCATGTCGCATGTAGTGATGTTCCTCATCTCCTGTGTTTTAGGTACTGGCCATGTTTGACACTGACATGAGAAAGTATCAGTGTTACCATGTCTACAGCATGTCTCAGGTATCTCATGTCGCATGTAGTGATGTTCCTCATCTCCTGTGTTTTAGGTACTGGCCATGTTTGACACTGACACGAGAAAGTATCAGTGTTACCATGTCTACAGCATGTCTCAGGTATCTCATGTCGCATGTAGTGATGTTCCTCTTCTCCTGTGTTTTAGGTACTGGCCATGTTTGACACTGACATGAGAAAGTATCAGTGTTACCATGTCTACAGCATGTCTCAGGTATCTCATGTCGCATGTAGTGATGTTCCTCTTCTCCTGTGTTTTAGGTACTGGCCATGTTTGACACTGACATGAGAAAGTATCAGTGTTACCATGTCTACAGCATGTCTCAGGTATCTCATGTCGCATGTAGTGATGTTCCTCATCTCCTGTGTTTTAGGTACTGGCCATGTTTGACACTGACATGAGAAAGTATCAGTGTTACCATGTCTACAGCATGTCTCAGGTATCTCATGTCGCATGTAGTGATGTTCCTCATCTCCTGTGTTTTAGGTACTGGCCATGTTTGACACTGACATGAGAAAGTATCAGTGTTACCATGTCTACAGCATGTCTCAGGTATCTCATGTCGCATGTAGTGATGTTCCTCATCTCCTGTGTTTTAGGTACTGGCCATGTTTGACACTGACATGAGAAAGTATCAGTGTTACCATGTCTACAGCATGTCTCAGGTATCTCATGTCGCATGTAGTGATGTTCCTCATCTCCTGTGTTTTAGGTACTGGCCATGTTTGACACTGACATGAGAAAGTATCAGTGTTACCATGTCTACAGCATGTCTCAGGTATCTCATGTCGCATGTAGTGATGTTCCTCATCTCCTGTGTTTTAGGTACTGGCCATGTTTGACACTGACATGAGAAAGTATCAGTGTTACCATGTCTACAGCATGTCTCAGGTATCTCATGTCGCATGTAGTGATGTTCCTCATCTCCTGTGTTTTAGGTACTGGCCATGTTTGACACTGACATGAGAAAGTATCAGTGTTACCATGTCTACAGCATGTCTCAGGTATCTCATGTCGCATGTAGTGATGTTCCTCATCTCCTGTGTTTTAGGTACTGGCCATGTTTGACACTGACATGAGAAAGTATCAGTGTTACCATGTCTACAGCATGTCTCAGGTATCTCATGTCGCATGTAGTGATGTTCCTCATCTCCTGTGTTTTAGGTACTGGCCATGTTTGACACTGACATGAGAAAGTATCAGTGTTACCATGTCTACAGCATGTCTCAGGTATCTCATGTCGCATGTAGTGATGTTCCTCATCTCCTGTGTTTTAGGTACTGGCCATGTTTGACACTGACATGAGAAAGTATCAGTGTTACCATGTCTACAGCATGTCTCAGGTATCTCATGTCGCATGTAGTGATGTTCCTCATCTCCTGTGTTTTAGGTACTGGCCATGTTTGACACTGACATGAGAAAGTATCAGTGTTACCATGTCTACAGCATGTCTCAGGTATCTCATGTCGCATGTAGTGATGTTCCTCATCTCCTGTGTTTTAGGTACTGGCCATGTTTGACACTGACATGAGAAAGTATCAGTGTTACCATGTCTACAGCATGTCTCAGGTATCTCATGTCGCATGTAGTGATGTTCCTCATCTCCTGTGTTTTAGGTACTGGCCATGTTTGACACTGACATGAGAAAGTATCAGTGTTACCATGTCTACAGCATGTCTCAGGTATCTCATGTCGCATGTAGTGATGTTCCTCATCTCCTGTGTTTTAGGTACTGGCCATGTTTGACACTGACATGAGAAAGTAGCAGTGTTACCATGTCTACAGCATGTCTCAGGTATCTCATGTCGCATGTAGTGATGTTCCTCATCTCCTGTGTTTTAGGTACTGGCCATGTTTGACACTGACATGAGAAAGTATCAGTGTTACCATGTCTACAGCATGTCTCAGGTATCTCATGTCGCATGTAGTGATGTTCCTCATCTCCTGTGTTTTAGGTACTGGCCATGTTTGACACTGACATGAGAAAGTATCAGTGTTACCATGTCTACAGCATGTCTCAGGTATCTCATGTCGCATGTAGTGATGTTCCTCATCTCCTGTGTTTTAGGTACTGGCCATGTTTGACACTGACATGAGAAAGTATCAGTGTTACCATGTCTACAGCATGTCTCAGGTATCTCATGTCGCATGTAGTGATGTTCCTCATCTCCTGTGTTTTAGGTACTGGCCATGTTTGACACTGACATGAGAAAGTATCAGTGTTACCATGTCTACAGCATGTCTCAGGTATCTCATGTCGCATGTAGTGATGTTCCTCATCTCCTGTGTTTTAGGTACTGGCCATGTTTGACACTGACATGAGAAAGTATCAGTGTTACCATGTCTACAGCATGTCTCAGGTATCTCATGTCGCATGTAGTGATGTTCCTCATCTCCTGTGTTTTAGGTACTGGCCATGTTTGACACTGACATGAGAAAGTATCAGTGTTACCATGTCTACAGCATGTCTCAGGTATCTCATGTCGCATGTAGTGATGTTCCTCATCTCCTGTGTTTTAGGTACTGGCCATGTTTGACACTGACATGAGAAAGTATCAGTGTTACCATGTCTACAGCATGTCTCAGGTATCTCATGTCGCATGTAGTGATGTTCCTCATCTCCTGTGTTTTAGGTACTGGCCATGTTTGACACTGACATGAGAAAGTATCAGTGTTACCATGTCTACAGCATGTCTCAGGTATCTCATGTCGCATGTAGTGATGTTCCTCATCTCCTGTGTTTTAGGTACTGGCCATGTTTGACACTGACATGAGAAAGTATCAGTGTTACCATGTCTACAGCATGTCTCAGGTATCTCATGTCGCATGTAGTGATGTTCCCTCATCTCCTGTGTTTTAGGTACTGGCCATGTTTGACACTGACATGAGAAAGTATCAGTGTTACCATGTCTACAGCATGTCTCAGGTATCTCATGTCGCATGTAGTGATGTTCCTCATCTCCTGTGTTTTAGGTACTGGCCATGTTTGACACTGACATGAGAAAAGTATCAGTGTTACCATGTCTACAGCATGTCTCAGGTATCTCATGTCTCAGCATGTATGTGATGTTCCTCATCTCCTGTGTTTTAGGTACTGGCCATGTTTGACACTGACATGAGAAAGTATCAGTGTTACCATGTCTACAGCATGTCTCAGGTATCTCATGTCGCATGTAGTGATGTTCCTCATCTCCTGTGTTTTAGGTACTGGCCATGTTTGACACTGACATGAGAAAGTATCAGTGTTACCATGTCTACAGCATGTCTCAGGTATCTCATGTCGCATGTAGTGATGTTCCTCATCTCCTGTGTTTTAGGTACTGGCCATGTTTGACACTGACATGAGAAAGTATCAGTGTTACCATGTCTACAGCATGTCTCAGGTATCTCATGTCGCATGTAGTGATGTTCCTCATCTCCTGTGTTTTAGGTACTGGCCATGTTTGACACTGACATGAGAAAGTATCAGTGTTACCATGTCTACAGCATGTCTCAGGTATCTCATGTCGCATGTAGTGATGTTCCTCATCTCCTGTGTTTTAGGTACTGGCCATGTTTGACACTGACATGAGAAAGTATCAGTGTTACCATGTCTACAGCATGTCTCAGGTATCTCATGTCGCATGTAGTGATGTTCCTCATCTCCTGTGTTTTAGGTACTGGCCATGTTTGACACTGACATGAGAAAGTATCAGTGTTACCATGTCTACAGCATGTCTCAGGTATCTCATGTCGCATGTAGTGATGTTCCTCATCTCCTGTGTTTTAGGTACTGGCCATGTTTGACACTGACATGAGAAAGTATCAGTGTTACCATGTCTACAGCATGTCTCAGGTATCTCATGTCGCATGTAGTGATGTTCCTCATCTCCTGTGTTTTAGGTACTGGCCATGTTTGACACTGACATGAGAAAGTATCAGTGTTACCATGTCTACAGCATGTCTCAGGTATCTCATGTCGCATGTAGTGATGTTCCTCATCTCCTGTGTTTTAGGTACTGGCCATGTTTGACACTGACATGAGAAAGTATCAGTGTTACCATGTCTACAGCATGTCTCAGGTATCTCATGTCGCATGTAGTGATGTTCCTCATCTCCTGTGTTTTAGGTACTGGCCATGTTTGACACTGACATGAGAAAGTATCAGTGTTACCATGTCTACAGCATGTCTCAGGTATCTCATGTCGCATGTAGTGATGTTCCTCATCTCCTGTGTTTTAGGTACTGGCCATGTTTGACACTGACATGAGAAAGTATCAGTGTTACCATGTCTACAGCATGTCTCAGGTATCTCATGTCGCATGTAGTGATGTTCCTCATCTCCTGTGTTTTAGGTACTGGCCATGTTTGACACTGACATGAGAAAGTATCAGTGTTACCATGTCTACAGCATGTCTCAGGTATCTCATGTCGCATGTAGTGATGTTCCTCATCTCCTGTGTTTTAGGTACTGGCCATGTTTGACACTGACATGAGAAAGTATCAGTGTTACCATGTCTACAGCATGTCTCAGGTATCTCATGTCGCATGTAGTGATGTTCCTCATCTCCTGTGTTTTAGGTACTGGCCATGTTTGACACTGACATGAGAAAGTATCAGTGTTACCATGTCTACAGCATGTCTCAGGTATCTCATGTCGCATGTAGTGATGTTCCTCATCTCCTGTGTTTTAGGTACTGGCCATGTTTGACACTGACATGAGAAAGTATCAGTGTTACCATGTCTACAGCATGTCTCAGGTATCTCATGTCGCATGTAGTGATGTTCCTCATCTCCTGTGTTTTAGGTACTGGCCATGTTTGACACTGACATGAGAAAGTATCAGTGTTACCATGTCTACAGCATGTCTCAGGTATCTCATGTCGCATGTAGTGATGTTCCTCATCTCCTGTGTTTTAGGTACTGGCCATGTTTGACACTGACATGAGAAAGTATCAGTGTTACCATGTCTACAGCATGTCTCAGGTATCTCATGTCGCATGTAGTGATGTTCCTCATCTCCTGTGTTTTTAGGTACTGGCCATGTTTGACACTGACATGAGAAAGTATCAGTGTTACCATGTCTACAGCATGTCTCAGGTATCTCATGTCGCATGTAGTGATGTTCCTCATCTCCTGTGTTTTAGGTACTGGCCATGTTTGACACTGACATGAGAAAGTATCAGTGTTACCATGTCTACAGCATGTCTCAGGTATCTCATGTCGCATGTAGTGATGTTCCTCATCTCCTGTGTTTTAGGTACTGGCCATGTTTGACACTGACATGAGAAAGTATCAGTGTTACCATGTCTACAGCATGTCTCAGGTATCTCATGTCGCATGTAGTGATGTTCCTCATCTCCTGTGTTTTAGGTACTGGCCATGTTTGACACTGACATGAGAAAGTATCAGTGTTACCATGTCTACAGCATGTCTCAGGTATCTCATGTCGCATGTAGTGATGTTCCTCATCTCCTGTGTTTTTTAGGTACTGGCCATGTTTGACACTGACATGAGAAAGTATCAGTGTTACCATGTCTACAGCATGTCTCAGGTATCTCATGTCGCATGTAGTGATGTTCCTCTTCTCCTGTGTTTTAGGTACTGGCCATGTTTGACACTGACATGAGAAAGTATCAGTGTTACCATGTCTACAGCATGTCTCAGGTATCTCATGTCGCATGTAGTGATGTTCCTCATCTCCTGTGTTTTAGGTACTGGCCATGTTTGACACTGACATGAGAAAGTATCAGTGTTACCATGTCTACAGCATGTCTCAGGTATCTCATGTCGCATGTAGTGATGCTCCTCTTCTCCTGTGTTTTAGGTACTGGCCATGTTTGACACTGACATGAGAAAGTATCAGTGTTACCATGTCTACAGCATGTCTCAGGTATCTCATGTCGCATGTAGTGATGCTCCTCTTCTCCTGTGTTTTAGGTACTGGCCATGTTTGACACTGACATGAGAAAGTATCAGTGTTACCATGTCTACAGCATGTCTCAGGTATCTCATGTCGCATGTAGTGATGCTCCTCTTCTCCTGTGTTTTAGGTACTGGCCATGTTTGACACTGACATGAGAAAGTATCAGTGTTACCATGTCTACAGCATGTCTCAGGTATCTCATGTCGCATGTAGTGATGTTCCTCATCTCCTGTTTTTTTGGGTACTGGCGAGGTTTGACATTGACACGAGAAAGTATCAGTGTTGCCATGTCTACAGCATGTCTCAGGTATCTCATGTCGCATGTAGTGATGTTCCTCATCTCCTGTGTTTTAGGTACTGGCCATGTTTGACACTGACATGAGAAAGTATCAGTGTTACCATGTCTACAGCATGTCTCAGGTATCTCATGTCGCATGTAGTGATGTTCCTCATCTCCTGTGTTTTAGGTACTGGCCATGTTTGACACTGACATGAGAAAGTATCAGTGTTACCATGTCTACAGCATGTCTCAGGTATCTCATGTCGCATGTAGTGATGCTCCTCTTCTCCTGTGTTTTAGGTACTGGCCATGTTTGACACTGACATGAGAAAGTATCAGTGTTACCATGTCTACAGCATGTCTCAGGTATCTCATGTCGCATGTAGTGATGTTCCTCATCTCCTGTGTTTTAGGTACTGGCCATGTTTGACACTGACATGAGAAAGTATCAGTGTTACCATGTCTACAGCATGTCTCAGGTATCTCATGTCGCATGTAGTGATGTTCCTCATCTCCTGTGTTTTAGGTACTGGCCATGTTTGACACTGACATGAGAAAGTATCAGTGTTACCATGTCTACAGCATGTCTCAGGTATCTCATGTCGCATGTAGTGATGTTCCTCATCTCCTGTGTTTTAGGTACTGGCCATGTTTGACACTGACATGAGAAAGTATCAGTGTTACCATGTCTACAGCATGTCTCAGGTATCTCATGTCGCATGTAGTGATGCTCCTCTTCTCCTGTGTTTTAGGTACTGGCCATGTTTGACACTGACATGAGAAAGTATCAGTGTTACCATGTCTACAGCATGTCTCAGGTATCTCATGTCGCATGTAGTGATGTTCCTCATCTCCTGTGTTTTAGGTACTGGCCACGTTTGACACTGACATGAGAAAGTATCAGTGTTACCATGTCTACAGCATGTCTCAGGTATCTCATGTTGCATGTAGTGATGTTCCTCATCTCCTGTGTTTTAGGTACTGGCCATGTTTGACACTGACATGAGAAAGTATCAGTGTTACCATGTCTACAGCATGTCTCAGGTATCTCATGTCGCATGTAGTGATGTTCCTCATCTCCTGTGTTTTAGGTACTGGCCATGTTTGACACTGACATGAGAAAGTATCAGTGTTACCATGTCTACAGCATGTCTCAGGTATCTCATGTTGCATGTAGTGATGTTCCTCATCTCCTGTGTTTTAGGTACTGGCCATGTTTGACACTGACATGAGAAAGTAGCAGTGTTACCATGTCTACAGCATGTCTCAGGTATCTCATGTCGCATGTAGTGATGTTCCTCATCTCCTGTGTTTTAGGTACTGGCCATGTTTGACACTGACATGAGAAAGTATCAGTGTTACCATGTCTACAGCATGTCTCAGGTATCTCATGTCGCATGTAGTGATGTTCCTCATCTCCTGTGTTTTAGGTACTGGCCATGTTTGACACTGACATGAGAAAGTATCAGTGTTACCATGTCTACAGCATGTCTCAGGTATCTCATGTCGCATGTAGTGATGTTCCTCATCTCCTGTGTTTTAGGTACTGGCCATGTTTGACACTGACATGAGAAAGTATCAGTGTTACCATGTCTACAGCATGTCTCAGGTATCTCATGTCGCATGTAGTGATGTTCCTCATCTCCTGTGTTTTAGGTACTGGCCATGTTTGACACTGACATGAGAAAGTAGCAGTGTTACCATGTCTACAGCATGTCTCAGGTATCTCATGTCGCATGTAGTGATGTTCCTCATCTCCTGTGTTTTAGGTACTGGCCATGTTTGACACTGACATGAGAAAGTATCAGTGTTACCATGTCTACAGCATGTCTCAGGTATCTCATGTCGCATGTAGTGATGTTCCTCATCTCCTGTGTTTTAGGTACTGGCCATGTTTGACACTGACATGAGAAAGTATCAGTGTTACCATGTCTACAGCATGTCTCAGGTATCTCATGTCGCATGTAGTGATGTTCCTCATCTCCTGTGTTTTAGGTACTGGCCATGTTTGACACTGACATGAGAAAGTATCAGTGTTACCATGTCTACAGCATGTCTCAGGTATCTCATGTCGCATGTAGTGATGTTCCTCATCTCTTGTGTTTTAGGTACTGGCCATGTTTGACACTGAGATGAGAAAGTATCAGTGTTACCATGTCTACAGCATGTCTCAGGTATCTCATGTCGCATGTAGTGATGTTCCTCATCTCCTGTGTTTTAGGTACTGGCCATGTTTGACACTGACATGAGAAAGTATCAGTGTTACCATGTCTACAGCATGTCTCAGGTATCTCATGTCGCATGTAGTGATGTTCCTCATCTCCTGTGTTTTAGGTACTGGCCATGTTTGACACTGACATGAGAAAGTATCAGTGTTACCATGTCTACAGCATGTCTCAGGTATCTCATGTCGCATGTAGTGATGTTCCTCATCTCCTGTGTTTTAGGTACTGGCCATGTTTGACACTGACATGAGAAAGTATCAGTGTTACCATGTCTACAGCATGTCTCAGGTATCTCATGTCGCATGTAGTGATGCTCCTCTTCTCCTGTGTTTTAGGTACTGGCCATGTTTGACACTGACATGAGAAAGTATCAGTGTTACCATGTCTACAGCATGTCTCAGGTATCTCATGTCGCATGTAGTGATGTTCCTCATCTCCTGTGTTTTAGGTACTGGCCATGTTTGACACTGACATGAGAAAGTATCAGTGTTACCATGTCTACAGCATGTCTACAGCATGTCGCATGTCGCACCTAGTGATCCTCCTATGTTTTAGGTTGTTGTTATGTAACTAGTGCTGCTGAGCTTCGCGCTCTTTAGCAGCCAATACCAAGTTGAAGACTCCTTGGTATTATCTACACTGTAGATCTCGGCTTTTCCTGTGGCTTTTCTGCCATTCTGAAATGTGTTGAGTTGAAGTCATGAGCTCCGGTTTTTGCATTTAAAAGATCGTCACATCTGGTCCCAAGCTAGGAATAAGAAGTGTGTGGCATACTGTGCATTCACCGCCATCCAAGGGGGCGCTCCAACTATGCAGAGCTAAAATACTGTACTCTGGTTCTGGACTCTCCCAAAGAATTGTCATGTCCTGCACAGAGCCACTTCTCAGCTTCCCCTGCCTATCTCTGGGTCCACAGTCAGATCCTACTGCATGCAGTCGACCAAGTCAAAGCCAAAGAATTACGTCTGGGGCTCAAGTGACGTCTCCAAGCTCAGTGTGCAATGTTGGGGTCTCAACAAGTTTCACCACAGGGAGAATCTCTAGAAGTGTGTGGATGATTTCAAGAGTCAATGAGGATGTAATTTGCCTCACAGACATAGGTTCACTTCCACGTACATATACAAGTATGTATATTGTATTGTACTGTAGCATTGTGCACAGCTGGTGGTTATATAAGGATGACTCGAGATATGCCTCCATGCATATGTTTTAGATAGTAACTATGTTTGACACTAACAAGTATCAGTGTACCATGCCTACAGCTTATCTCAGGTATCTCATGTCGCATGTAGTGATCCTTCTATGTTTTAGATAGTAACTATGTTTGACACTAACAAGTATCAGTGTACCATGCCTACAGCTTATCTCAGGTATCTCATGTCGCATGTAGTGATCCTTCTATGTTTTAGATAGTGACTATGTTTGACACTAACGAGTATCAGTGTTACCATGTCTACAGCTTATCTCAGGTATCTCATGTCGCATGTAGTGATCCTTCTATGTTTTAGATAGTGACTATGTTTGACACTAACAAGTATCAGTGTTACCATGTCTACAGCTTATCTCAGGTATCTCATGTCGCATGTAGTGATCCTTCTATGTTTTAGATAGTAACTATGTTTGACACTAACAAGTATCAGTGTTACCATGTCTACAGCTTATCTCAGGTATCTCATGTCGCATGTAGTGATCCTTCTATGTTTTAGATAGTAACTATGTTTGACACTAACAAGTATCAGTGTTACCATGTCTACAGGATGTCTCAGGTATCTCATGTCGCATGTAGTGATCCTTCTATGTTTTAGATAGTAACTATGTTTGACACTAACAAGTATCAGTGTTACCATGTCTACGCTGTGCTCCATGCAGCTCCGCGTGTCTCTCATGAGACAAATAAAGAACATGACTAGTGCTCCAACAGGCAAGTCCTACGGGGCGACTTATGAGAGGTTGCGTACGGGGCTGACATTATCACTTTTAAAACTAATTGTTACAGAAAACACAGCTGCACAAGCATGTCAACCCTTTGTGCAGTCTTCCTGCCTGTGGGGCAGCTACAGTGATAGCTCCATACTCCGTGGGAGCGAAAAGGAAGATTATATTTACGTTACACCTGTGACATATATTTGGGGCAAGAGTTTACGCGGAATAAGCAGCACCTCTCACAGTAACGGAGCTTGGTAAAATGTCGAGAAACACTGCTTTACAGGTCACGATGACTAACAGGGCTGATGTGCATTTAAAAAAATTCTTCTTGGCTATTACAAGACACTACCTCAAGCACAATCCTTTAATTCTTTTCTCTGCTGCTATCTATATTTAGTTCTATCTCTTTCCATTTCTTGACGACAGACTGCAGGTTCCTTTATGATCAGACATGAATGTTCTGTTTATAGTTTATAGCCTGTTACATTTACAACACATTGTTTATATCTAACACATAAAAAATAAAAATAAAACATCTATAGCAACATGGCGTGGAGGTGGAAGCAAATATTAAGACCAGACACGTTATTGGAATGTGTTGGAAACAAAATCAATAGAAAAACCGTGTGCCCTCTGCGAATCAATCTAATCAGCAGGAATGCTACATGTATTGTGTTGCGTGATCAAACACAATAAAACACGGGAGACTCTGGTGGCGTATCTCATATAACTTGTGGATGAAGGTGAGAATCATGGTCTGGAGAAAGGAGACACGGAAGGATAACTTTAATTACAAGATTAGGAAAAGATGAGTTTAATGGTAAAAAAATATGGAAGGATGAGTTTAATGGGCAAAAAAACTATGGAAGGATGAGTTTAATGGGCAAAAAAACTATGGAAGGATGAGTTTAATCAAATAAAATATGACAGAATGAGTTAATGAAAGACTATGAGAAGAACAGTTTAGTGACACAACTGTAGCGTAGTCCTGAACCAATATCTAAGGGCAATTAACGAGAGCCTACCTTGCCTACCTATATCGAAATATGTCAACAAATGTTTTCGACCAATCGCTGCACGAGCTGTAAACCGGTCTCAGTAACCGTAGGCTGCAGGATAGCTGGATGGAATCTGTGTTAACGTGAATATGTATTTGTGACTTCAGGTCAAAAGATAAGGTATGTCCCTCGGAACAGTGAGCACAGTGAAATACCAGGAATCTTAAACTTTCATTAGATACATGGATTTAAGTTGTAGAAGCATGGACACAGGAGTTATGAGTGATTACATGCAGTAATAACTTAGAGCGCAGGCTGGTTTCCCCGGTTTCAACTGTGATTGCAAAGGCTACAAGGGAGGCAGAAAAAGGTTAGTGTGTTTAAATGGTAGCGCCCAATTGGCCGGTTTAAACAAGACCTGGATGGAAGGAATCGGTTGGGAAACACGGGAAGAATAAATTATCGGAGTTTTGTCAGATCGACAGATCGGGCAAAAAGTGGTGGTTTTACTGAAATTTTGGTAAACATAAACTGACCCAGCCAGCCAATGGAATCGCTCGTCTTCCGTTCGCCCGCGACCTGTAATAAAAAGGGGAAACAAATCTGGAATATTTCTCTTGAACCGCCAGAACCAAATTCAACAGAGGACAGAATCAGATTCTACCCCAGCTCCTTCGCCATTTGCCAGTGAAGCAGACTGCTTGGGTTTATGAAAAGCCTGTTGAATCTGAGATTGTGGGTCAGAGGTATCCTGTCACTCATCTTGTAGCAGAGAAGAACATTGGTGTTGTACCTAGCGGTGTATGATTTAAACAAGCACCCTGTACCTACATCAGTTGGAAGAGTGGGGACCCTCAGTGTTGGGCTTCTCCATCTTATATTCTGGCTTCAAGGAAAAGGCGGAAGCGAAGAAGTTAAGTTCTATTAGACAAGACTGACTCGCAGAGCATTGGCGTACCACACCCGGTTATATAAGTAGTGATGAAAACAGTGATGAGTAAATTAGTCTGGAAGCTACATAACATAGAAATAGTTTGAACTCAAGTGATCTCAATAACAGTGTAGTCAGTGTGACATTTTCAAAAGTTACATAACATAGACATATTGTGAAGTCAAGTGATATCAGAACAGTGAAGTCATTATGACAGTTGTCAATATCCCTTCCCCTAATACTGAAGATAAATTCAAGTACCATCATTAACATTGGTCCCAGAGGATTAGTTGCACTAAGACTTTTCATAACAAGGGAGCCTTAACAACTAGGAAAAGACTTTATTTTTAGTGATTGACTTTTATTTGGTGTAGATACATGCAACATCATCAGTGTGTTTTTATTTTTAGGGTTTGTGTTTACACAAACAAACTAAACAGATGACTGTACCTAAATAAAATTAATAAATTGTAGTGCACTGGTTTTATTACTTTATGTCAGCTTGAATTACTTTGAATTTAATTAAATTCCCTAGATACTATAACAGCCCATAGGTATAATTCTGAGAGGGGCACCATAGAATTCTGGTACTGAATATTACTATCTCGGCCAGAAATTCTTTACAGCCTGACTTTATACCTATGAACTCTATACACCATTGCTCTTTTCTGAGAATGGGGTATTTCTTTTAAGACCAGATTCTTCTCTGGCAACTATCCTAGTATCACCTGATACACCTGGTTGTCTTATTCTTCATAATTAAGAAACCTCTCGCGACAACAACTATGAAGGGATGAGTTTAGTGAAACCATTACGGTAGGATTTAAAAATAAATGGTATGTGACAAGATAAGAATGCGCTCACATTAGCGAAGTCCTGTCCAGTACCATCCATCCGTTACAAATGTCTTTCAATGTTTTCTTGATTCCTTTTTCAGTCTATCTTCAGTTCCTTTCTCCTTGTGTTTTTTCTATCTCCATTAACGTCTCTTACTCTGGGGTGTCCAAGAATAAGAACCGCCGTGTAATGCTATAAACTGGTTTCCTCAATGGGTGTGTGATATCCAACAAAATCTTTTTGATAAACAGAGAAAACAATATGACGGAGCGAACGAACGAACGAACTTTATTTTCAAAGGGTTAAGAATTGGGCGCGCAGACCCGTTTAACATTCTGCCCTTCCATTCTCACTTACGTTGCATACTATACCCTTTCATTCCCACAAGTTACTTTAAGCATTAAATTAAAGGCATAAAACATTATAATGGTTATATAACTGCATACAATGACTTTACCCAATCATAATCAAAATAAAGGATTTTTTGTTACACAAAGAACGTAATGAAAATAAGAAAGAAAACAACAAATGCAAAATTTAAAAAAAAAATGTACTAATTAATTAAAAAACAAAAACAAATCCAAAACATCTATACGGTAAATCAGACAATAATTCTAGTATGATCACATTGGGGTAGTATAGAATCAGAACTCCAGAAATATTTGGACAGTGATATTGAGTGAGTAGGAACTCCGTATTTGTCTTTGCTCTCCCTAACTCAAGAGCAGAATCAGATAGAACGAACGAACGAACGTACGAACTTTATCTTGAAATTGTTTAGAATTGGACTAAACATGACAGACAAGTCGGCTATTTTAAGAAGATGACGTAGTAACTGAGGAGACGACATAGGAAAAATGGGTACTGCGTGAGGGAGAGAAACTAGTGGGGATGGGGGGATGGAGTATTCTTTCTGCTTAAGTGACGTGTTAGAGACTCAATCAGGCTAGGTCCGGCTTGATGAGGTCGGGTGGGCAGTTCTCTTCCTCGCTGTCTTTGCCTTCCCTAACTCAAGAACAGAGTCAGGTACCCATTTACAACTGGGCAGACCGGGGACGCGAAGCAACCAGGCGGGTTGTAATCGTGACGATAAAAACAAAGATAGAAAGTTGTCTCGTGCGAATGAACTCCAGTTATTGGGTTGTGTGCGGAGGAAATTGAGACGTGATAATAAGTAATGACTAAGGTCTAAACTGTCATCAATGGTACCTATATCTTGTAGCGGTATGGCAGCTTGCGTACCCTGACAATCCCCAGAGCTATGCCAGTGGGAGTTTTACTTCTGGTAGGTTCAACCAAGCTGGACTGGTTGCGTGGGTAGGGGTCAGACAAAAGCTGGTACCCTGGTCCTCCAGGTTGGGGGTTTTAGCACAGGGTCGACACCCCTGTCTATGTAAAAAATCGCACATGTTACGGAAACGGCAATAAATGAAAAAACTTTGATGCGGAACGGACATCCGGAGTCTCAGCCTCGTATGACTGACAGTGGTGAAAGCCGAAAGGAAGCCACTGGCATGTAAACGGATGCCCAGACCGCAAAACAAGAAACCAGAATTGGTTTTTGGAATGTCAGAACTATGAATGAGGCAGGAAAGCTGAGACAGATCACAGCAGAGATGAGGAATTACAAACTACATATCCTGGGAATAAGCGAGAGCAGATGGACACGGATGAGGAGAATAAAAACAGCTACAGGGGAAACAGTACTTTATTCTGGAAGAGAGGATGGTCAGCACAACGAAGGTGTAGCCATTATCCTGAAGAAAGGAATGGAAAGGTCTCTACTGGAATGGAAACCCATTAACAACAGACTAATAAGAGCAAGACTGAGAGGGAGATTCACCAAC
Source organism: Oreohelix idahoensis (assembly GCA_024509875.1). Lineage (NCBI taxonomy): Eukaryota > Metazoa > Mollusca > Gastropoda > Stylommatophora > Oreohelicidae > Oreohelix > Oreohelix idahoensis. Next base: position 341,423 of record JAMPIV010011445.1, on the reverse strand, counting down.
ACCACAATTATACAATGCTATGCACCAACAAACGACAGCGATGAAGAGATCAAGGACGAGTTCTATCAACAGGTACAAAAGGAAATGGAAACTGTACCCAGGTACGGTCTTATTATAGTAATGGGAGACCTAAATGCGAAAGTTGGAACACACAATAATTATAACAAAAGAGTAATGGGGAAATGCGGCAGTGGAACAGTAAATGAGAATGGGGACAAATTAATAAGCTTCTGCAGTATTAACAACTTGGTCATTGGGGGAACACTTTTTCAACACAAAGAAGTGCACGAGTTAACATGGGAATCACCAAACGGACGAGACAAAAACCAGATAGATCACATAATGATCAATGGCAGAGGGAGACATGCACTACAAGTCGTGAAAGTAAGAAGAGGCGCAGATGTGGGAAGTGATCATCACGTAGTAGTAGCAAGACTGAAGGTGAAACTCAGAGCTGCTGGACCAGTTGCAGTCAAACAGAAAAGATATAACATCACGAAACTTAAGGATCCCCTCACCAGAAAAGCGTTCGTGGTCGACGTAAAGAGACAATATCAGATTACCAAAAGCCAGGAAAGAACAGAGACCGACGATGTCGACCAGAAATTCAACACCATCTCAACAATATACAAGGAAAGCAGCAAGTCATGCTTGGAATTCCAGGAAAGAAAGAGCCAAGACTGAATAACACCAGAAACGCTAAACACCATAGCGAAGAGAAAGGAAATGAAAAGAAAGAAAACAGAAGCTAAGTCTCCCAGGTTAAAGGCAATATATAGTGAACAGTACAGTCAGCTGGACAAGGAAGTAAAACGTCAAACCCGTGCTAACAAAAGGACATTTCTGGATGACCTTGCAAGACAGGCAGAAGAGGCAGCACTGAGAAATGAATAAAGCACAGTTTATAAAATAACTAAAGCTATCAGTGGAAAACGAGGTGCAAACAACATAACGTTAGTAAAAGACAAGCAAGGAAATCTCATCACCACAACACAGGGGCAGGAAACAAGATGGGCAGAGCACTTCAGAGAAACACTGAATAAGGAACCACCAGAGACTCAGCTGAATGTTCCTGAGGCTGAAAGTGACTTAGACGTAAATACAGACATTCCACGAAAAGAAGAAATCATCACAGCTATCAAAGGGCTAAAAAATGTAAAAGCGCCTGGTCACGACAATCTAAATGCTGAGCTATTCAAGACAGACCCTGAACTAGCAGAAGAACTATTAGAGCCACTATTTGCACAAGTCTGGGAAACTGAGACAACACCAACAGAGTGGAGTAAAGGAATAATTGTCAAATTGCCCAAGAAGGGCGACCTTGCAGACTGCAACAACTGGAGAGGAATTACCCTCCTCTCAGTTCCCAGCAAAATACTAGGCAGGATAATCATCCAGAGAATTTCAAAAGCAGTTGACCATAAACTGAGGAAAGAACAAGCGGGCTTCAGAAAGAACAGAAGATGTGCAGATCATATATTTACCCTCAGGAACATTATAGAGCAGTGCTCAGAATAGCAGAGACAGCTGTACATTAACTTTGTTGATTTTGAAAAGGCTTTCGACAGTATACACAGGGACAGCCTATGGAAAATTCTGAGGGCTTATGGAATTCCCAGCCGCATTGTTTCCATTATAAACAGCCTCTATTCTAACTTTACGTGCAGTGTTGGATCGAGTAATGTAACTTTCGAAGTGAAAACAGGCGTACGACAGGGATGCCCTTTATCAACAACATTATTTTTGACAGTCATAGATTGGTGATGTGCCAGACAACAGAGGGCAGTCCAAGAGGAATTAGATGGACAACGTTTTCTACACTGGAAGATTTGGAATACGCAGATGACATTGCACTACTCGCGCATTCACATCAACACATTCAAGACAAAACCGATAGACTGAATAAGTATGGCCAGCAGGTTGGCCTGAACATCAATTTGAAGAAGACAGAGGTCATGACACTAAATGTGGGCAATCCTGAGCCAATAACAGTAAGGAACCAGAAGTTAGAACAGACAGACACATTTACTTACCTAGGATGTATAGTAACATCTGACGGCGGAACAAGCAAGGACATTAACAACAGAATGAATAAAGAGAGAACAGCCTTTGCTGTTCTCAACAACATTTGGAAGTCTTCCCAGTACAGCACAAACACCAAATTAAGACTGTATGAGAGCTGTGTGCTTTCTGTGCTTCTCTATGGTGCGGAGTGTTGGAGAGTAACAGAGAAGGAAATGTCGAAACTGTCCTCCTTCCACACAATCTGCCTAAGGAAAATTCTCCGAATCTTTTGGCCAAACACCATCAGCAACCAAGAACTACTTATTCGGAGTAACCAGGAGGACATGCACACCATCATAGCTGGCAGACGCTGGAGTTGGGTTGGCCACGTCCTCAGAAGGGACCCTGATACCATCACAAGAACAGCGAAAGCGAAAGAGAGGCCGACCAAAAACAACTTGGCGGAGAACTGTGGAAGCTGAGATGCAAAGAATGAACCACAGTTGGGGCACTGTACGAAGTATGGCCGCCGACCGAGCAAAGTGGAATCAATTTGTTGCTGCCCTACAAGACGCCACCAGGCGTGATGGCCGCTGACTGCTTTGACGGTTCGTGGTTATGGATCAAAGAAGAAGAAGAAGGTCTAAAATGTAAAATGTGAACATGATAAAAGTTGACCCTTATCCTTATTATTTCCGCCCCTTGTGGATCATGGTACCACCACTGCTGCTGGTCCCCTTTCAGGAAACCTGCACAAAACAGTTGCATGCTCTTACAGCTGTTGTTTCTGTGGCAATTCATTTGACAAGATCAGTTTGCCAGCACAAGGCACATCCTCATATTAGTCGCCTGGCACGACAAGCCTGAGGGAGGTGAAGTATAAGTTGACCACGATATGTTGTATGTTCTATCATCTGTACGTCTACATAAGCCTAGTTAAAGATAAATGTAATTATATGCCACTAATCTCTCAACAATGCGTGTTAAACATCAAGAGTCAGAAGACAAGGCCCAGCAGACGTCAACACAGCACGATACACAGAACGTCCAATAGCTGAGTGACTCAATGAGACAATGAACAAGTCTGTATTTACTGCCAGGAATGAGATAATAATACCTGAGCCTGGCAACCAACAAGCCTATATTTACTGTCAGGAATGAGATAATAATACCTGAGCCTGGCAACGAACACATCTATATTTACTGTCAGGAATGAGATAATAATACCCGAGCCTGGCAACGAACAAGTCTATATTTACTGCCAGGAATGAGATAATAATACCCGAGCCTGGCCACGAACACATCTATATTTACTGCCAGGAATGAGATAATAATACCCGAGCCTGGCCACGAACAAGTCTATATTTACTGCCAGGAATGAGATAATAATACCCGAGCCTGGCCACGAACAAGTCTATATTTACTACCAGGACTGAGATAATAATTCCTGAGCCTGACAACGAAAAAGTCTATATTTACTGCCAAGAATGAGATAATACGAGTAATATCTGAGCCTGACAACGAACAAGTCTATATTTACCGCCAGGAATGAGATAATAATACCCAAGCCTGGCAACCAACAAGCCTATATTTACTGCCAGGAATGAGATAATAATGCCTGAGCCTGGCAACGAACAAGTCTATGTTTACTGCCAGGAATGAGATAATAATATGAGCCTGGCAACGAACAAGTCTATATTTACTGCCACGAATGAGATAATAATACCTGAGCCTGATAACGAAATCCTTTGTCGCAGAAAAAAAAAAAAACCATCAATAAGCTTCCCTTCCAGTAGGTGAAAGATGGTTGCCCATTAAGGTTAATTAATCTAGCTAGTACAGGAGCTTCAGAATGTCGTTTCGTTCCTTACAGACTTTTATCATTTAAAATGTTGAAGGCTGTCAAACAAGTGTTCTCAAACTTTTAAGAAGCCTGGATCCCTTCAGTCACGCATTCCAAAAACATGTCAGTGATGGGGATAACAAGCTAAAGTACACATTCTCAGAACCGATCCACTTATTCTGGATGAAGACAGGATTGCAGTCAAAATTATATTATCATCATCATCATCATCCTTTCTACTTCCTATAGAAAGAACAACAACTGCAGCTGGTTTGCCCACCGGAAGCATGCACCAAATATGCAACCACTTTTGTAGCAGTGGTTTCTGTGACAATTTGTTTATAATGATGTCAAAATAATTAAAGTACAAATGTCAGTTCTAGACAAGAGCACACACACGGCAACACGCCAAGATTCTGCAAAAAGCGTTGGCCGGTCACAACACCAACAAAATGTTTACACTAGGTAAACAAAATAAACATATACAAAAGTTCAATCTCAGCTAATAACGCACGGTACATAAACAAGTAGAAACAAATTACATGTAAATAAACAGAACAAAACAATCATGGAAAATTTTTTTTTTTTTAAAGAACTAAATCCAGACACTGGAGTAATGAAACGAAAAAGAAAAAAAACACAGTAGCCATAAACAATCATGTCTGTATCAACGACAATCGCATAATAATGAAGCCAGTGCGTAGCCGGATATTCACACACTGCAACATTTCAACAATAATTATGGCATTGCCTCTGATGCCCCACAGGATGAAAACCACTTGTCTAAAGCACCAAAAGTGTATCGAACTTTCCGGTAAACAAACTGAGCAGCTAAGACAAGTATTGTCTTCACTACAAAATGCGTTCTTGGAAGCCACAGCTTAAGCTGGAGAAGTAATCGTGTTGACTTTATGTTTATCGTTGATTACTTATAATATTTGTATATATGTTTATATTTATATAAGGTTTCAAGTATTAACTACAGTAAACCAAAATATTTCGTTAAAAAAAAATATTAACAATATCATCTGTCATTTTCGCGGTCTATTTTCTTTCAACAACTTTTAAAACGGTCACCTTAGTACATCAGTCTACAACAAACAACAGAGATTTTGCAGAAGTTCACGAATAAAACATCGCCTTGTTGACATTCAACTACTGGCCTTGTTCAGATGGATGACCGAAGACCACAACAAACTCCATGAGGTGGAGGGGCACGGGTGGGCAGCCAGCTGCCTGACACTGAGTATCGAAATGTTTAAAAAAACACGATATTCTTATACGTGTACTTGTTATGACCCTCCATGTGGCCATGCCATTTTTCTAGGGGGGGGGGGGGCCACAATAAGATGGTTAAGTACTTTCTTCAGCTATAAGCCACTTCAGCTATAAGCGACTTCAGCTATAAGCCACAGAACTATACGAAGCTGGGGGTGACATGAGCAACAAAAAAAAGGTAGAGAACCCCTTGGTCTAGAAGATAAGATATTGTGACCATCAGAAACTAAAGACCTGACGTAAAAGTGGGTTGCCCACCCACCCCCCCCCATAGTCCCCCCCTAGAGTTTCCTGAGTGGTCTCCCCCATAGATGACTTCTCGATTGAATAATCATTGGCCTTATACTAAACATCAAACTACACAGGTATGTGGCAGGCACTTGTCAGATAGACAAAATAATAAACAGTAGGGCACTAGACAACAGAAAAGTCAGATAACTGAAAGGCTTACTGGGAACTCGAAACAGGGACTATCCAAACGGCAAACCTCTCCCCCCTCTACGGGGGTCATCGTGAAAAAACCCCCCCCCCCCCCCCCCCTCCCGAGTGCCGTGTGTCGTACAAATGTGTCATAAATGTCACTAAATGAACCTTTCTTCTGAATCGGTAGACAGTGTTTAAAATAATGTTCAGGGTTGCCAAACCAAATTTCGTAACGTAACGTAGTCATCACACAGTCCAGACAAAGCCAACACCGCCAGATAAAAGCCAAACAAATTTTAATTACATATTTTCTAACATATCGTGATAAAGCTCTAGATTCATGTCATTACTATCATCCCCATTGCAACCTGGGTCAGATACGTTGTCTGATGTAAAAAAGATGTTGAAGAAATGACAAAATACGTTGTCGCTGCGGCGAAGTCCTTATAGTATTTATTTGAAAGCAACAATTCTGTTCTGATTCTGATAATAGCACCAAGAAAATGCATTTGTATTCTATTTCTTGCTTATTTTTTTTAAACCGAAGATACAAGGTAAAATATCCTCTCAACTACAACATTACTCACTGGGGTTATTAGATAAGAAAGGGCAAAGGTAGCGAGCTATTCAAATGCCTCATGTTAATGTACATCAATCGAGAACAGTTGACAGACTGAGGGAAGTCAATCTTTCCTCAATGAGATTTTTGTGTCCAATCGACAAAGTTTATTTTCCGGTATCGCTCCTCTATATTGTTGATGCTGTTTACTGCACTGTGTATAAAGGGTAATTTAGAAAAAAACAGGGATGGGGTGGCGCCTTGAAACCTGTTAAAAGTTATCACATGGCTCATGTTTATAGGCTTTAAAAAGTATCTGTCGCCGTGAGAAGTCGACATCTAACTTGACTGGGAGATTCTTCTAGCATAGACCAAGCATCTAACTTGACTGGGAGATTCTTCTAGCACAGACCAGGCATCTAACTTGACTGGGAGATTCTTCTAGCATAGACCAGGCATCTAACTTGACTGGGAGATTCTTCTAGCATAGACCAGGCATCTAATCTTATTATTACATAATTCTTGATGGGCTTCTGTGTTTTCTCTATTCTGCTGTAAAAACGTATTGTTAAGAATTTAGCACCAAAATCAACTTCATGAATACTTATTTTCTACCCACTGATATTATGCAGCCTGTTCTGTATACTATGCTGATCCAAGTATAGTTCCTGGTATAACTCATAAGGATTAGCTTCTTTTTTTTTTTTTTTAAACCGTTCAGTCATCCTGTACCAGAGATATCACAAACAGAAAGAAAAAATTGTTTGTGTAGTCCGAAAACAGTTCCTTCAACAGCAGAGCTTTAACTTGTGTACTCATCTTTGCTTGATCTGGCTCAGCAGAGTTGAAATAAGCCTTTAGCTCCCTCTACTTTAATAGAATATTAAAAACAACTTTTTATTAACACGAGCCCAGAATAGACCACGGTTTGTTTTGTCTTGAAAGGGGAGAGGGGTTATCTGAGCAGGCTGAGATGACGTAGATGTGTTTATCACTCTCTACTATTCTTTCTTTGATTTTCGTCTTAGTTCACAATGACGAAACCAGACAGGTATTGAAGTCCATTAAAACCAAATATTTAATGATATTATCGATACTGCATGTTGAATGCAGAATGCAAGTGAATGACGATACATCGGTGATGAGACACATCTTTCAAACTAGACCACACGAAGTTGTTACAACGAACCATGGTTAATGCAGTATGTAACACAGTAACTTCCTACTAAATCAAATCGAAGGGTTTTCTCCCGTACTCTCTCGCACCGGAGTTAAACCTTGAAATCCTGTTGAAATTGCATTTATCCTAAAAATAAGTGTTTTCATGTTGAAATGTCAGTAGATTCATGTATAATGGTAGCATGTGTCTTGTCATTAAAGTCAATAATGTGAACAAGCACATGAAATTTTAGTTTAAGGTAAAAAAAAAAAAAAAGCCAAAAAGTCAAACGAATTTGTTCACGCTAAACAATCTTCAAAAAATCGCCAAATTTCTGGATTTGGTGTCAAAAAAGCTAAACTGTCAACCCTGCTAACGTCATGTTTAGGCGGGAAGGAGAGGGTGCATAAGCATATGTTGATACGGTCTGCCAGACGCAGGCGGCACTGGCAAAACATAATGCAGTACATCGCGCCCTGCACTAACATGCTACACTACAACAAATGAGTACCGTTCTTTATAATAATATAATGGGAGCTTCAGGATACTCAGTTAGCCACTGAGATAACAAATGGAGTCGTCCACATATGATGTCACGCAGTGATGGGGGTCACAGTTTTGTGACGAAGTGTGATGATAGGGGGAGGGGGCTTCAGAAATGTGACGTCACACACAAAAAAGTAACAATGGCTTCTTTCATAAATAATGTTGGAACAATACATATTTTGTAAGCAACATACTCATAGTCTACAATTATCTGCAGCAGTTAACAACTTCTTCGTGCACGACTTAAATTTATATTATAATCTAAGCTGAAATATCGGTTAATAATTATAACTTTTAACTGGTCTAAATTCTTTTTTAAATTACATATTTCTGTTTTAATATAATGTAAAACATACCTTTCTAATTAACGATGTTCATCTGGAAGCAAATTAATTTCTAGTTCATTCAATGGAGGAGCATCGTACTTTGTGGTGAGGTAATGATTACGAAGGAGATTAATTGACTGATGCCGGCTTGGGTTTTTACATGGAATATGTCAGAGATGAACACTTTCCTTCTTGTACTCCTTCAAGTCATTTTCCAAGTCTCTATTTCCTGACTCCCCCTCCAATCCCCTCCCCTACAAGGCAAGTACTTGACACATCTGTGCCAATAAAAGAACAAGCTAAGGTTGCTTGTTCAATTTTTTTTTTTTTTTTTTTTTTTTTTGCGTACGCCCGCTAATACTCGAGGCGAAATCTCAGGTTATTACTATGTCTAACCTGACATTGATTTTACGTGAGTATCCCTTTTTACTTGTACAGAGACAGGTGTCCCTCGCCCTTCAGGCAAATACTCTCCGATTTCGGAGGTACCCATTGCAGCTGGGTCGGCTCAGGAGCCGCCAATCCCTGGTCGACGACACTCCTTCAAATGTCCTCGCCAGGTCTCGAGTTAATCCAGTCCAATTCCCGGTCGACGAAAATCCTCAAATGCCGTCGCCCGGGTTTGATCCTGAATCACCCGGTCGCCAGAGCGGTTCTAGTTCACGTGACGCCTTTATCGGATTAATGTGTTGCAGATTTGTGCATAAGGTCAAGGCTTGGTTTTGTTACAAGACTGAGTTGATTGCGTCAGCGAGTGTCTTTGATAAGTTTAGTCTGACAGAAAGACAGGCGAACACATAAACTAACCATGGCAGGAGGTGGGCTGAGGTACGGTATGGAATGAGAAAACATTGTACCGTGGGAAGTGAGCAACCTTCAGGGACAACTGCATGTTAGGAATACTGCAGGAACACTACAGTATAAATAACAGAGACAGGTAGAAAGGGAGAGAGGATGCGAAGGAGGTTAAATAAAAAATAAAAAAAATATATATATGCGTCCGTTTGGCAGAGTGGCTAGAGCGCCGGCCTTCCGCAGCAAAGTTGCTGGGTTCGAAACACGGTGGCGTCATGCTCCAGCCTACCAAGCTGTAAATGGGTACCTGACTGCTCTTCAGTTAGGGAAAGTGTCGTGATTCGGCGAAAACTTTGCTGATTTATTACGTTAGCATACCCGCTACTACTTACCTTCTGCGGGAAAATCCGTTGGGCGGAAATATTCCTCATTTGAACCATGTAAATAGCTAGCAACGACACTCGATTTATCACATATTTAGGCATATATCTAAGTGAAGACTGCTTGGAATGGAATCATAGTTTCACACAAGAAGGCTGAACTTGGAACTATGGAATATCGTTAGGAATCACTGCACGATGTTATTCCAGACATACTGCGAAATTTTGCTACGAAAGAAACATAAAACTGGCTTTTTTTCGTCCGAAAGATTTGAGACGAACTGAATTGTCCCAGCATGCTCTTCGATACGACTGCTTAGCCAGTATATAAGGCAGTGGTGAAACTCAAATGACAATTAATTAACACCCTAAAATTAATATGAGACAAACATAAAGGTATGTTATCAGGCACTCGTAGGAAATAAAGAAGTAGAACACTAGACAACAGAAAAACAACAGACATGAGTGGCTTACCCAAGATTCGAACCCTGAACCTTCCGTGCGACAACCCCGCCTAGCTATGCAAGCGAATCACACTATCCTCCCTGCCATCTACGCATCACCAAAAAATGATGCTTCGATGACAGGTCATTAGTGCGAACCGCAAGACATAACACCGGAAGTTTACCATGGGCAGTTCAGCCTATTAATGACGCAATCACTTCTGTTGTTCCCCTATTATACAGTATAGGCCAGACTACACAAGACAAAGACCTTAATACTGTGTCCAGTAAATGATAGTAGACTTAGAACAGTAAGAACAGGATAGAGGGTAGGTTTGGTATTGTATAAACATTTATAAACGGGCGCTGGCGTAGCTGGCGAGTCCTTTTTAGGGCTTTATGCTAGCAGATAGATAATTTTAGTCCTTTTCAGGACTTAGCATCTATCAACGCTGATCGGGTTAACAGTCAACAGAGTTGACTTTTTTTGGGATGGTAAATGCGCTCTGATATAATCAAATAGGTTGAAAGGAACGCGCCTCGCCAGAAGAAGACAAAAACCGAACCAAAAAAAAAAAAAAAAAAAACTACTGACACACCAACAGTCGATATCGTAGGAGCGCAAGACCCGTATTGAAGCCTCTACAAGTACTAATAGAAGATTCTGCCATTGAGTGCATGCAATTTCTAAAACTGTTCCAGTCAGTGTCGTAGTTGTCAAACTGAGGGTATGTTACTGTGTAAAAATACGTTAGGTTTGAAAATTAATGTACGATTACAAATGTATGTATATGTCGTGCTTGATTGTTCATGTCGATCATTTTGCTTTGATATGTATTATATACCTGATTCTTTATTCTTGATTATGCCCCTATGAAGTTGGTTTCAGCCTAAAATATAACCACAAACCATTCAGCATTGGTGCAAGCTGCAGCCAATTTCAGAGCTGGCTTTAATGCTAAGCACAAAGAGTTGCCTTTCTGTATTCAATGGGCACCTTTTGTCTATATGATCAATGAAGTAATAATATTCTACATCATGTACGACATACTTATCCTGACGGAATCTACGACTCCATGACGCTGTATTATAAAAGACTTAATGAACAATACGACTTTCATTACAATGCGCCATAACATAATCATTCTCATTACAGGAGACGACGTGGCATCTTCCCTGAACAATTACCATACACTAGGCTTGTTTTGTTTCAGGTTTCTATCTGTGAGCGTACCACGTGAAGCACCTGGCCTTATAATTGTGTCTTAGGACCAGAAGTGTAACCAAATCAATTCCGTGGACCACCACTGCTACCTGGCCATAGCACTGCGTCTGTATACCAGGAGCCATTCATTCAAAACGCTCCGCTCCCCAAGGAGAATAGGCCTTCAAAAAACACATGCCTAGTCCTCCTGTCACGTGCCATCATCTCAAGTTCTTTTCACGTTCTCCTCAGCATTTTCACCTCTGTTTCCAGCTCTCTTCTCCATGTGCTTCTTGGTCTACCTCTGCTTCTCTTGCCCTGGGGGTTCCAGAACAAAGACTGCCTTGTAATGCTATCAACAGGTTTCCTCAGTGTGTGTCCTATCCATCAATATCGTCTTCTTCTCATCTCTTGTTCCACTGGCACTTGTCTGGTTCTTGTCATCAGTTCCACGTTAGTAACCTTGTCATACCATTTTAATCCTTCTATTCTACGCAAGCACCCATTTATGAAAGTCTGTAGCTTTTTGGTTGTTGTTGTCCATGTTTCAGAGCCATATAATAGCAGTGACTTGACATTTCAGTTTAAGATTCTTATTTTATGTTGGATTCGATTTCTCTTGTTCTCCATATATTTCCCAATGCAATGAAAGCTCCTCTTGCTTTTTGTATTCTTATTTTGATATCACTGTCTGTCCCTCCAACTTTTGTCTATATTGCTACCAAGATATGTGTACGATTCTACATCTGGTAGTGGTGTTTCTTCAAGTTCTACCCTGTTGTCATTACCTGCATTTATTCTCATTATTTTTGTCTTTTCCCTGTGTATTTTCAGACTCAATTGCTCCGACCTCTCATCGAGTGTTTTCATTTTGTAGGTAGTAATTTCGACCTACATTCACATTCCCTAGAGGCATAGGATAGGTCTAGTGAGAGGGTGAACCTGTTCTCTATTTCTATATCATCTGAACTGTGAGATTGACTACCTGGCTTTATCTTGTGCATCCCTACCTATAGTTCACCAGTTATCTTTACCAAGTGTGGGAAAACTATTCTATTTCTAGATGAAGGAACTACTTGATACAACCATCAAAAATGATCCATCTCGCCACAGAAAGAAAAGGCAGCGAGAAAGGCAACTGGTTACAACAAATTTATATGCTGGAAATCTCTAACACTTCACTTCCCAACGGCAGTATCTGCAATGGGACCATGTAGTGGGTTTGATGGTATTGTATGATGGTGATATTACTAAATGTAATGTATGAGGCCAGCTGTGAAGGCTCCTGAGATAAAATGTAGTTGTGAATTGTCAGAAGGCCTTTCTTGCTACCACTACGACCTCACACTCAATTTTTTTTCTTAATGAATGTAGCTATGTAAAATGTCTAGGGTAATGATATGTAATGTGGTGTGATAGTTATAGATACACCCACAGATATTTAAGCAGACTAATAATATTTAACAAATATTATAATACACTGAACTAACTCAAGAGTGTAAAATTTTTGATAGAATTATATTACATTTATTTGTTCTGGATCAAGTTTTATGTTGACCAGAACTTTTTTTAAAAAAAAAAGGATTTAAAAATTATGAAAGAAATGCATGGAATGTTACATAATAAATGCAAGAGTGTACATATATAAGTACTAGACTAGTTAGTTTTATTAAAATGTTCTAGTAGTCATCTACTTGGGAGGATAGTTAATGCGTGTGCTGTTGGGGTGGCCTCATCACACCTGTCTATATTGACTACACAGTGTCCAGTAAATTGCAGGAATTTTATGGGGTATTAGTAACTAAAAGGCGTTGGTGAACTTCCAGCAGACCAGAGGCTCACTCAACTTGCATATGTAGCTCTGGTGCTGAAATCTGGTGGTCCCACCTCTCCGTGCTGGCGGGCAATAATAGTGGTCTCTGTCACAACGTACTGCACAGATACACTCGAGTAAAATCACCAACTGAATGGACACCGCCTTGTTGACAACTGAAACTCACAGCTCTGCAATCAAAGTATTGGCTATGTGTCAAAATTCTATTCTCTACCCACGTCTGGACACAACACGGACACAACAACCACATCATACAGACAGGTCAGATCTCTCTGACCAAACAGCACATTTACCATGGTGGTTTTACATCAGATAGGTCCTCCCAGACTATAGATTCTGAAAAATATTTATTAGTTTCCTTCCCTAAAAGTGGATAGGTAATATGTTTCATTATTCTCAACACTTGATCTGTCTTTCCTAACCCTTGCTGGAGTTTATGTATATTGTTGGTCCCTAGACCCTGACTAGGGCGGGGGGTCTAGAGCAAATCCCTACTTGTTTGTAAGGCTAGATTATGATATGGCAGTATCAAATCACTCGAACATTAAACAATATTCAAAATATACAAAGAAATAATTTCAATCTTACCAGATTATGAATAAAGAACACAGAAATGCTAGCAAAACTCAGCTGAGCTGCTGGCTATAGTATGGCGTCCCTGAACTTATTTCACTTTCTTTCATTTGGAAATCACCACACTTTAAAATACTGTGTCTATCATCGAACAACTATTGAGGAATGGCCCCACTTGCGCGTCTGAGCGCCGATAAAATGATTGTCTGTGGCCAATCACTGCCTAGGTTTATTTCAAATTCAAATTTCCTACCCTAAAGTCATTTCAGTCATGCTTCAGTCAAGTATGGATGTTTATCTGTTAGTCTGTCCGTCTCTACTTGTTTTTTTTTTCAAAACGTACTTGATTTTTGAACCAACCTTTCTCTCCCCTCCAAAATTTTGTCGTTAAAAGTTATATTTAGACACAGCTCCCACCAATGTCCCTTCGCTTCCCTACTAAGTAGATTTGAACACCTGCGTCTCAAGGTCGTGTTTTTTTTGTGCAAATAGCGACACTTTTTATTCCATACAGTCTGTCGCTGATGTGAACAACACTGTCTTTTGTCATTATCTTCAATATTATCTATCCGTCTGTAAAATTAAGAACATATTAGTTCACTGCTCAGAATGGGCCATCCGGCCAGCTAATTTTTATATTCCTAACATTAATATTACGAAAAAGTTACTTTTTTAATTTTTGTAATATTCCAAACATCTGCGTTCTGCCGCTGAATTCAAATCAAAGGCTTGGTATCGCAAAAGCGACCAATAAATGACTGTGGCGTAACATATCCAAGGTCCCTTCTGTCGAGTTCCTTACTTTATGTCAACTTGGGAAACGTGACTTTTCTCCGTTTCCCCCCCCATTGCGTCTCCTTAGCCTTTCTAGTCTCACGCAATCTTTCCAGTCATATTTTTTTCCTTTTTATCCGCCGTTCCCCTCCTGTCTAGCAAGTCAATTTTTATGGAGGGTGATGACCCGCGGTCTGGGCGATCATGTACTATCAGCAGCCTACGCATTATGTTTTTATCCTTACATGTTATCTTTGGAGGTATTTTACCGTTGTATGGCCTGGTTTATCTGTTAATACATCTGTATGTTCCTCCAGAACCTGTTGAACTCTCTCCCTCTGGTTTTTAGTCAGGTGCTTACTGACTTTTACCTGTGCTGCGGTTTCACAAGGATGTAATGGGTATTCATGTGAGGTGAGTGGTTCTTTTTGCATCTGGGTTGCAATAGCCAAGGTCAATAAGGGGGTGCTTTCCTGGAGTGGTCTGTCCAGATACTTCTTTAACAGGTTTACATGATAAACTTTCTCCTTCCCCTTTTTGTCAATTTTATAGTTTGTTCTAGACACCTTCTCTAGAACCGTATATGGACCTTGCCAACCAATTTGTAATTTATTCTGGCTTCCGGGTAGTAGAAGCAGCACCTTCTCTCCGACTGCCAGTTCCCTGTCCTTTGCCTTCCTATTAAAATATGCTGCATGTTTCTTCCTGGCTTGCTTCAAATTATCATTTGCCAGTTTCCATCCAGCTTTCAAACGAGTGGTCAGTTCGTTCACGTATTGATACGATGAGGTAACAGTCTCTTCCGCCTTCTCATCTGTCCAGGTCCTTAATAGAGCTTCTAATGGACCTTTTATTGGCCTCCCAAATAGCAGAGTTGCGGGAGCCATCCCGGTTGAACTATGTGGTACCTCCCGGTACGCAAACAATGCGGCGGGCAGGAATTGATCCCACAGATCCGGTTTTTCGTGTGCCAGCTTTCTCAGGATAGAAATGAGAGTCCCGTTGAACCTCTCTACCTGGCCGTTCCCTTGTGGATGGTACGGACTACAATGAAAGTGTCTGGCTTGAAATAGCTTAAAAACTTCTTCCGTTAGTTTCCCCTTGAACTGAGAACCATTATCCGTCAAGATTTGATGCGGGAATCCTAATCGGGTAAATATTGTAAGTAGTGCCTCTGCTACATGTTTTGAATCAATTGATGGCAGGGCTACCGCCTCTCCCCACATAGAACAAGTGTCCACCAGAGTAAGGATGTAACTGTTCCTCCTCTTGGTCCGAGTGAGAGGTCCTACAATATCCACTGCAACCCTCTCAAAAGGTGTTCCCACTATGGGCATTTCCCCTAGAGTTGCAGGAGCAGTCCAGTGCTTTGGAGCTACCCTTTGACATTCTGGGGCAGGATTTGACATATCTTTTTATATCCTCCGTTATCCCTGGCCAGAAGTAATGACAAGCTATACGCTGTCCTGTGGCGCTGATCCCCATGTGACCACTGAAGGGAATCGCATGCCCGAGTTCCATCACTTTATCTCTATATGAAGTGGGAAGAACCAGCTGGTTGTGACCATTTGTTCCAGTTCCGGCCTTCCTGTATAAGAGTTTGTTCTTCATGAAATATTCCCCCTTGCTCGGAGGTGTGTGGCATTTGGGCAATTTTTTAAAACAGGGCTTGAGTGTCCTATCCTCAGCCTGCGCCTTCCTCATCTCCTCTGGATGAGCATTTATAGGTTCACCTTCTTCCTCCTTCTTCTGTGACCTGGTCTGCACTGTCGCCATGATCACAGGTTTCTCGGGATTCCCCAAGAAGACGTATCTACACCCCAATATCAGAGGGTAGATTGGTTCATCTATCACTGCTGCTCTGATTTCTCCCTCCACATAGCGAGTTTTCACCGTTATCCTTGCGATGGGAAGTGTCATGAGTGGTATGTCCTTCGTCGCCCCTTGTATTTCCACTGTTGCTGTGGTATACTGACTTGGGTCCACTAGGCTAGACTTCACAACTGAATCATAATCCAAACCTGTATCATAAAGGCACCTTATGGTGACCCCATTACAAATAACATCCTCACAAACTGGGGGGTGATAAGGTTCCTGTTGTCCATTAGGATTAACCTTTAATCTTCGCGTCCCCGACTTCATTGCAGCAATGTTTGAAGGTTTCCTTCTACAAAATTCGGTGTTATGGTTATCCTTCTTGCACCATTTACACCATCTTTTTCCTTGGTTCAACGGTTTTCTTTCATTGAACTTTTGGTCATTGAACTGTGAGTTTCTGTCGCGATAGTCATTTCTTGGCCGCTCAAAGTTTGTCCTACCTTTATTTCCCTGCTCTCTATTATCAAATTTATTAAATTGCTGTGGAGCTTTAAAATTGTCTATGTGCTTCTTTTTAGCACCACTTACCTCTGCCTGAGCTGCCTGATACCTCTCAGCAACATTTAAAATTTCCCCCAACTTCTCTGCACCTTGTTCCATGAGAAATTTTCTCATGTCTGGAGCCATGGACTCTCTCAATTGCTCAATCATGATCATTTCTTTAAGATCTTGGGTCTTCCCCAGAGCCGTCCATTTCTCCAAATAGGTTTCTAGTCTAGCAGAGAATTGGTGGTATGTCTCCCCAGACAACAGTTTGGCATTTCTAAATTTCTTACGATAAAATTCACCATTCTTCTCGTACCTTAATAACAAAGCCTGCTTTAACATGTCATAATTGTCTTGGTCTTCCCTGTTCATTTTGGCAAATACTTCATAAGAAGTACCTCTCAATCCCTGTGATAGCTTTAAACTCCACCTCTCTCTCTCTAACCCATATGTAGTAGCTAATAACTCAAAACGTCCTAGGTACCCCTCTATGTCATCGTCTTTTTCAACAAAATGGTCTAAATGAAACCCCATAGCTGAGTTTGAGGCTCCCAGACTGGGCGTAGCATCTGAGGCAAAAGGGCTGGCACCATTTTCAGGAGCCGGGCCTTGTAATTCCAGCTCCCTTAGTCGTAATTCGTGCTCCCTTTGCAACCTTCTAGTCTTCTTTTCTTCCTGCCTCCCTTTCGGCAGTCAACAACCTTTTTTCTTCGGCCTCCCTTTGCTGTCGTTTTTCTTCTTCTGCCTCAATCTGCAGCCTCTTAATTTCTCTATCAGCCTCAATTTGTAACCTCTTCTCTTCAGCTACCTTTCTATCTTCCCTTTCAATATATTTATCACATTCAGCCGTTACATATTGAATTAAAATCTGACCATCCATTCCCATCTCCTTTGCGGTCAGCACAGCAGCTGATCGGAATTTTGCTAGCTCCGCCATACTTTTCAGACAATATAATAATATACCAGCTAAATCTCTAACCAGTAAATACACTAAGTACTTCTTATGACTATAGTCTAGACTAACTAATTCTAACTAACCAGTTAACTAATTAATTATCACTGGCTGTGAAGATTCACCAACTTTTATCTGCAGGGACACTTTTAATTTTAAAGGGAATTTCACAATTTTTTCCCCTAATTTTATTTCTCCAACCAGGAGATCCTAATATTACTGTTGGGCTAATTATCCCTGGACAAGACCCCAATGTATGTAGTGGGTTTGATGGTATTGTATGATGGTGATATTACTAAATGTAATGTATGAGGCCAGCTGTGAAGGCTCCTGAGATAAAATGTAGTTGTGAATTGTCAGAAGGCCTTTCTTGCTACCACTACGACCTCACACTCAATTTTTTTTCTTAATGAATGTAGCTATGTAAAATGTCTAGGGTAATGATATGTAATGTGGTGTGATAGTTATAGATACACCCACAGATATTTAAGCAGACTAATAATATTTAACAAATATTATAATACACTGAACTAACTCAAGAGTGTAAAATTTTTGATAGAATTATATTACATTTATTTGTTCTGGATCAAGTTTTATGTTGACCAGAACTTTTTTTTAAAAAAAAAGGATTTAAAAATTATGAAAGAAATGCATGGAATGTTACATAATAAATGCAAGAGTGTACATATATAAGTACTAGACTAGTTAGTTTTATTAAAATGTTCTAGTAGTCATCTACTTGGGAGGATAGTTAATGCTTGTGCTGTTGGGGTGGCCTCATCACACCTGTCTATATTGACTACACAGTGTCCAGTAAATTGCAGGAATTTTATGGGGTATTAGTAACTAAAAGGCGTTGGTGAACTTCCAGCAGACCAGAGGCTCACTCAACTTGCATATGTAGCTCTGGTGCTGAAATCTGGTGGTCCCACCTCTCCGTGCTGGCGGGCAATAATAGTGGTCTCTGTCACAACGTACTGCACAGATACACTCGAGTAAAATCACCAACTGAATGGACACCGCCTTGTTGACAACTGAAACTCACAGCTCTGCAATCAAAGTATTGGCTATGTGTCAAAATTCTATTCTCTACCCACGTCTGGACACAACACGGACACAACAACCACATCATACAGACAGGTCAGATCTCTCTGACCAAACAGCACATTTACCATGGTGGTTTTACATCAGATAGGTCCTCCCAGACTATAGATTCTGAAAAATATTTATTAGTTTCCTTCCCTAAAAGTGGATAGGTAATATGTTTCATTATTCTCAACACTTGATCTGTCTTTCCTAACCCTTGCTGGAGTTTATGTATATTGTTGGTCCCTAGACCCTGACTTGGGCGGGGGTCTAGAGCAAATCCCTACTTGTTTGTAAGGCTAGATTATGATATGGCAGTATCAAATCACTCGAACATTAAACAATATTCAAAATATACAAAGAAATAATTTCAATCTTACCAGATTATGAATAAAGAACACAGAAATGCTAGCAAAACTCAGCTGAGCTGCTGGCTATAGTATGGCGTCCCTGAACTTATTTCACTTTCTTTCATTTGGAAATCACCACACTTTAAAATACTGTGTCTATCATCGAACAACTATTGAGGAATGGCCCCACTTGCGCGTCTGAGCGCCGATAAAATGATTGTCTGTGGCCAATCACTGCCTAGGTTTATTTCAAATTCAAATTTCCTACCCTAAAGTCATTTCAGTCATGCTTCAGTCAAGTATGGATGTTTATCTGTTAGTCTGTCCGTCTCTACTTGTTTTTTTTTTTCAAAAACGTACTTGATTTTTGAACCAACCTTTCTCTCCCCTCCAAAATTTTGTCGTTAAAAGTTATATTTAGACACAGCTCCCACCAATGTCCCTTCGCTTCCCTACTAAGTAGATTTGAACACCTGCGTCTCAAGGTCGTGTTTTTTTGTGCAAATAGCGACACTTTTTATTCCATACAGTCTGTCGCTGATGTGAACAACACTGTCTTTTGTCATTATCTTCAATATTATCTATCCGTCTGTAAAATTAAGAACATATTAGTTCACTGCTCAGAATGGGCCATCCGGCCAGCTAATTTTTATATTCCTAACATTAATATTACGAAAAAGTTACTTTTTAATTTTTGTAATATTCCAAACATCTGCGTTCTGCCGCTGAATTCAAATCAAAGGCTTGGTATCGCAAAAGCGACCAATAAATGACTGTGGCGTAACATATCCAAGGTCCCTTCTGTCGAGTTCCTTACTTTATGTCAACTTGGGAAACGTGACTTTTCTCCGTTTCCCCCCCAATTGCGTCTCCTTAGCCTTTCTAGTCTCACGCAATCTTTCCAGTCATATTTTTTCCTTTTTATCCGCCGTTCCCCTCCTGTCTAGCAAGTCAATTTTTATGGAGGGTGATGACCCGCGGTCTGGGCGATCATGTACTATCAGCAGCCTACGCATTATGTTTTTATCCTTACAAGTGAAGTAATGAACGGGAAAACTGAATACTGGAACGGGGAAAAACTAAATACTGGAACGGGGAAAAACTTAATACTGGAACGAGAAAAGAAACAGCAGGAGAAAACAAGAATTATTGACGGCAAACACAAGCAAACGGAAACATTGTGTGTCTGTACGATGTAAAGAAAACATCACGGAAAGGGTAAGGGGGAGGAGGGTCGAATACAATGACGAAGGAGAAGAGAGAGAAAAAAGTAAAATAATGAAATGGACTTGAAAAGCACAGCTGCAGGTAACTCAACATAATGAAGAGAGCAGGTTAGATGGATGAAGAGTCAATGAAGAAAGATAAGTCACAGAAAGACAGAAGAGTCTACGCGTCACAACACATTGGGTACGGGGCGAACAAAAGGCATGACAGACATGGGGATAACATAAAGAATGAGATATCCTGACCTGTCGACACTGATATACTTCAGCTACAGCTGTCTAGCTCCAACACTTCTTTCTTCTAAGCCCAGGCTTCAACATTGTGTGTCGCGAAGAACCCACCAAGTGTGCAACAAAACACACGTTTTCAATTTTTTTTTTTTTGGTTCTTTTAAAGAAATACACCGTTAATCATAGAAATGTCCTAGCCACGTCTCGCGTTTACATGGCAACGGTAGTCCCATAGCAAATATTGCCGTAGGGAGGTAAAGTGTTATAGACTTCTTATCTAGGTCTCCCTTCTTCGATGCCTTTGCCTTCCTTAACTCAAGAACACAGTCAGGTTTCCATTTACTGGGTAAACTGAAGTAAGACGCAACAAGATTCCGAACCCGGTAACACTGCCTCCTGATGCAAGCAGCACTCCGCCACTCGATACTCATTAATAAAATATGTCTCTGTTTATAAAAAAAAAAAAAAAACAAATATCCATACATAGAGAGAGCGAGAGGGTGAGAAAGAGAGAGAGAAAAGGCTAGAACTCAATGATTTGTAGGACACTCGAACAGAGATTAGACTTATAAATTGCCAGTTCAAAATGACAGACACTAATAAGAAATGATTATTTTTTTGTTTTTTGTGTTAAGACCATAATTCATTGCACACGGACAACTCCATAAGTACTCCGGTCTCCTCCATTAAAAATAACACAAGCAGGGTCTTAGCACAGTGCTGACCCCCGTAGTACCCGGCGGTAATCCCCATGTGAGTATTGTCACATAATAATTGTGTCGATCTCTTTTCCTCTCTGTCAGTATTTAGTTACATAGTTTGTGTGTACTAAATCACTAGCAATTTCCGTGGTCGGCCCATTTTTTTATCTCAGCTTTGCTAAGATTAAGACGCAGGTAAACCAAGATGGGCCCGGTCAATTTTCGTATAGTTACCTCGTGTCATGTTTACCTAGGAGTGCCCTGTGATAAATTATCGACCTGTCGGCATGCACTCGGTGAAACGAATGACATAATCATTTCCTGTACAACACCTTGATACAAAGACATTACTTTAGATGAAAGTAATATCTTATTTTGTAAACATTGACGAGAGAGTGATCGGGATGTTTTTTCCTTTTTGAATTCTATAGTTTTTGCTTTATTAACTTGTTAACTATATATATACTTATATATATAATATATATATATATATATATATAATATATATATATATATATATATTATATATATATATATATAATATATAATATATATATAAATATATATATAATGACATGAATATTAAAATGTGAAAATTGATAGTGGATGTCCAAGTCATTTGAGGCTGGCAACGTCAGCGTATAGAATGATGATTTCATGAACCACCACTGCCAGGGATGGTGACTGCTTTATTGCGAGTTTCTTATAAAGAACCAAAAGCAGAGGTAGCCCCACCTTCCATATTGAGCAAGAAGGGAATGATGAAAGAAATTATTTACAAACTTGTTATATTATTAACCTTTTCAAACAGAGTATATGTAAAACATACAAGGGGATTGACATAAATCTTGGGCCTGACATGAAGGAGTCACAGGAGGAAGATGAAACTCGGCACATTTAGAGTTCATCATATTTGCACTGAATGTGTGAAGTATGCTTTTGTTTCTTTAATGGGTGTTCCCACTACGGTGCACGGCGCAATGTACCCTATTGACCGATCTGCTGCTCCAAAGATTTGACAAAACAATGGAAAAAAAGGAGGCCAGAGCTGTGATAAAATTTCTGATGTTTCAGGGAAAAACATCTACAGAAATACACAGGGAGATGGAACCAGTGTTTCGTGATTCTTGTCCTTCATATACTTCGGATAAAAAAACTGGTGTCAACAGTTTAAGTGCGGCCGCTCAAATGTTGCTGATCTGCCAAGATCTGGTAGACCAGCCTCAGAGTGCAACGATGAAAATGCAACAAGAGTGAAGAAAATCATTGACCAGGATCGAAAAATGACAATTGTGGAAATAGCTAGTAGAGTAAAACTAAATGAAAGAACAGTTTTATAGAATTTTACACAACAGACTGAACATGAGAAAAGTGTGTGCACGCTGGGATCCGCGACTGTTGACACGTGAACAGAAGCAAACGAGGGTAAATTGCTGTCAACAGTTGCTCAAAAAGTGTCAGTCAAAAAATCTTTTGGAGACAATGGTGACAGTAGATGAGACTTGGGTACACCATTATGACCCCGAATCCAAAAATTTTGCCAGCATGCAATGGAAAACTCCGGGCTCCCCAACACCTGTCAAGCCGAGAGCGCTGATATCTGCAGGAAAGGTGATGCTGGCTGTTTTTGGGACGGCAAAGGTGTCCTTTTTGAAAGATTATCTGCCTCGTGGCATTACAGTTAATGGACAGTACTATGCAGATCTTCTCACCAAACTAAGAAAGGTTCTGACCAGGAAACGAGGGGATAACGCGCCACTCAAAATCTTCCTTTGCTTCAAGACAACGCGCCCTCTCACAAAGCACGGCTTGTGCAGCTAGCAGCCAACGATTTGAATATTGAAATTCTTTCACACCCACCATATTCTCCAGATTTGGCTCATCAGAAAACTTTTTTCTATTCCCAAATCTTAAAAAACAGCTAAAAGGAAATCATTTTGACAGCGATGAAGAGGTTATACTGGCATGTGATGACTGGTTTAGTTTTGAAAAATAGGGTGTTTTACTCCCAAGGTCTTTTCAAGGTCAAGCAGAAATGGCAGAAGTGTGTCAATTCAGACGGTGGCTATATTGAAAAGGAATAAACACTTATACAAAATTTCAGCTCTCATGACATTGGACATTTCCTTCATGTCAGGCCCAAGACTTATGTCAATCCCCTTGTAGTCTAAATGTAATGAAAGTTTCGACCTTTTCAACCATTCACTCTAACTGTAATGAACGTTACAACCTTTTCAACTAATGTAATATATTGTTAACATTTTCAACAAAAGTTAAATATAAAACTATTCATGTTAAATGAAAAATAGATAGTTTTTCCGCCCTCTGGGATTAAGATTAATTCTCAGAAAGGATAACAGTTCTGAGATAGATGGGATGGTGGAAATGAAAAGAGGGTGAGCACATAAGTATGTGTCGGAAACTTCAATACTCAGAGGGTGGTTCGTTTGAACTCTTCTTTTAGCCATACTAGTTGGTGGTACCAGTTTGAGGATACTATTTCTGGAAACAAGTGAGGGTATAAGTGGCCTGAAATCGACGCTAGAACCATCATCAGACGGGTCCTATTAGAGACGCAGGACCAGCTTATGCAGTTACTCCCTGAGTTCTACTTGGATCGTGCTGCAACTCTTAAATCTTGACCAGGGACGCGTGCGATCCAGTCATCTATCTGCAAAGACCCAAACATCAGCGGGTGCAGAAATAACTATTGGCAGCTAAGTAAAACTTAAAAGCTGCAAAGTGAACTGTCCATTTTCGAAAACCATAACATCACACTGTGATGAATACTTTTTTTCTAAACAATCATTCATTTTTATAACTGTTAAGAC
Source organism: Oreohelix idahoensis (assembly GCA_024509875.1). NCBI lineage: Eukaryota > Metazoa > Mollusca > Gastropoda > Stylommatophora > Oreohelicidae > Oreohelix > Oreohelix idahoensis. The sequence continues at coordinate 317,541 of JAMPIV010011445.1, read as the reverse complement.
CTAGTTGATTATTAAATTTGTTACTTGTATAAAGACACATCTAAAAGTTGATTTAATAATTTTGAATGTAACTGCATCCGTATGTCTGAGAGAATTTCTTAAATACACGTAAACAGAGCTATAAATAATAATAAGAAGAAATTCGCTGAATTAACTCAGCTGGGGGCTTGAAGGAGCTGACGAATTATAAGATTACATAATCCTTCACTAAAATTGACGGCAGATACTAGAGTTAACGTACTGAGCCAATGCAGCATTGCTCTCGCTTTTCTAAATATCTTGTGAATACTCCCTTGAGGTAGAGGCATCATTATCCTTCTATCTCCAACTCTACCAAGAGTAATCTTGTGCGAAGGTAGCCACCTTTGAAGACCCACATTAGATACTCTAGGTTTTGGCCACTGTTGGACCACTACTGCAGAGCCAAGGGGAGGCAACCCGTGACAAGTATACAGGAATCACACATTCTATAAATATGTTTGTGGTGGGTAGGTCTCCTAATTTTTAAAACTGCTGCCGTATGGCATACTCTTTTACGATTTCCAACTGACAAGGGATTTTTAACCTGCGCAACTTGCACACGGGAGCTTATCCGAGAAGGCTAGGCATCCCGATCTCACTAACCTAGGAGATCAGGAGAGGAGTCTGACATCATTAGGAAAAAACTGGTCCTGATGAAAAATTCCCATCAATTATATTCCATGTGCTGGAGCGAACCTGTTACCTTGAGAAAATTATATGTGGAACGCCATAACCTTAAGCCACTCTGACACCCCCCCCCCCCCCCCCCCGTCCCCATAAGAAATGACTCAAAAGAGTCGTGTTTATCTCATAAAATGGAACTTGACAAATTATACAATTATATACGAACATAACATACACTTAGCCAAACTTTGTCCTTTACCAGGGGTCCCTAAACATTGTTTTGAGTTCCGATCCCTCCATGGAATCTTTGAGCCTTAATAGACCCTTGGCAAAACTAAATAAATGAATAAAATAAGGAAGCTATTACAGAAGCACCATAAATTAACATGACCTTTTTTATTGAACTGGTTAAATTCATTAATGGGAACGATCTGGCTGAATGAGTATTGACAGGTGCAAACTGGTACTTGGTTGGAGATTGGAGTTGAGTTTTAGTCGCTAGTCACCTACGTGCTTCCAGGTTCAATATGTTTCCTTGCTTAGACAGAACTGCATTTGCGTGGCTGAAACCAGCTTCAGCCATGTATGAACTTGGTAATGTAAGTAGAAACGGCTCTATGACAAAGTTTGGGTTTGATTGTGTAGCAGTTGTTACATTGCTCCAACAGTCACTGTTTTTTGAACAATGATTTAGCTTCGAGACCTACACATATCAACGAGTTCATCTTTGCAGGTGAGATTAAACGACTACATTTTCTATATCTACATTAAACGGAATAACAATCCAGTTTAGGTACATGCCTGTTCTCCAGGTCCTCGAAACGTACTTGAAAGTCTTCTTGTAATTGTGTCCAGTGGATTAATGTATATCTCAAAGTTTAATCGTTCCCCAATAGACCTTCTGCGATTTATCCACCCCCTGGATGTCGATATCATCCACTTTGGGGGACCTCTGTCCTATAAGATGATAAACCGTAATATTTATAAGCTATTTTTATCAATCACAAGAAAATAAAACAAGTTTATCATTGCATTAATCAGAAAGACTAGATTTTAAAGAATATCTTTACAACCGGATGCTGCGGAAACGGCTTGAAGATAGGAATGATAGGAGCTATACAACCACTACATCAGCAGTCACTGTATGTATTCTAGTTGTGATAAATTTAACCGTGATACAACGTTAAAATATCTCCAAAGATAAAATGTAGATAAAAAATAATGCGTACGCTACTAGAAGACATGATCGCCCATGCCGCGGGTCACTACCCGCCATGGAAACTAACTGTTAGACGTGAAGGCAAAACGTTTGACCCTTGTAGAACGGGATGAGAACGAGATCAAAATGAAAAATATGACTGAACACGTGCTTGAAACTAGCAAGGCTAAAAAGACGCAATTGGTGGGGAAAGGAAAAAAATTCACGTCCCCCAAGTTGACACAAGGTAAAGAAATCGACAAAAGGGACCTTAGCTATTATACGCAACAGTCAGTTCTATTTTCTTGGACTCTTTTGCGATACTTAGCCTTTTTATTTGAATTCAGCGGCAAACGCATTAGAGAAGATGCTCGAACATATTTCAAAAAAACAACTAACCTTGAAAAGTAACTTTTTCTTAATAATAATGTTAGGAATATAAAAACTAGCTAGTTTGATAGAATATTGAGCAGAGAAATAATATGCTTTCATTTATACAGACGGGCGACTGCACTGTTAAAAAAATGTCACTAATTTTCAAAAAATTGCGGCCTTGAGACTCAAGTGCTCAAATCTAGCTAGAATGAACGAGAGGGGGAATTAGTGGAAAGTTGTGCCTAAAAATCACTCTAGAGGCAGATTCGTGTAGGAAATGCAGGTATAATCAGGAGCGTTTTTGGAAAAAAAACGCAAGTAGAGACGGACGAACGAACAGACAATAATACATACTTTACTGAGGTATGAGTGAATTGACTTTTGGGTAGGAGGGTTGAATTTGAAAAGGGGGAAAGGCGGTGATTGGGGCCACAGATAAACATATTATCGGCGCTCAGACGCGCATTTTTTGCCATTCAACATAAATTTGTCCTGTAGGAGACACAGTAATTCTTCAGTGGTGTAATTCCCAGAAGCTAATTGCAATATTTAGAGGGACGCCATACTAGAGCCAGCAGCTCAGCTGAGTTTTGCTAGCATATAACTGTGTTCTCTATTCATAATTCTGGTAAGACTGAAAGTATTTCTTTGTATATTTTAATATTGTTTAATGTTTCGAGTGATTTGATACTGCCATATCAAAATCTATCCCTTACAACAAGTAAGGATTCGCTCTAGATCCCCAGCCCAAGTTCAGGGTCTAGAGACAAACAAAATACATAAACGCCAGCAAGGATTATGAAGGGCGGATCAAGTGTTGAGATCAGTGGAACATATCACCTATCCTATTCAATGGCAGGAAGCTAATGAACATATTTCAGAATATGTAGTCTTGGGGAACTTATACTATGTGAAACCAACTTGGTAAGATGTGCTGTATGGTCAGAGAGATCTGACCCCGTCTATGTGGTGTTGTTGTGTAGTGTTGTGTGTAGAAGTGGCTCAGGAGGTAGAGTTCTGACACATGACCCAATACTTTTATTTCAGAACTGTGAGTTTTTTATTTGGCACCAAAGTGGTGTCAAATGCTGTGTTGAAAAATACAAGTGTGGACCCGTGCAGTCTAGTATTTTGGCAGAGCAGCCTTATATTGCCCCCAAGCACGGAGAGGTGGGGCCACCAGATTCCAGCACCAGAACTACTCAGTCAAAGATACGTGAGCGTCTGGCCTGCTGGACATTCACCAACTTATTTTCTAACTAACACACCAACTATATTCCCATCAACTAGAACATACCATGTTGGGAAATAAACTTGTATTCCTCCCATCAGTAAATGGAAAATGTTTGGTAGACATAGACTGGGAGTGATGAAGCCACCCCAACAGCACATCCATTAATCGTTCTCCCAGATAAATTACAAATATAAACAGTAGTACTATTAACTAGTCTTGTAAAATACATATGTACACACCTTTCATTTATTATGCCATATATTCATGCATTTCATTCATAATTTCAAAACCTTTCATATGTTCTGACCAAAATAAAACCTTGGTTCAGAACAAATAAACTTAAAGAAAATTTAACTATCAAAACTTTAAACAGCTTGAGTTAGTTCAGTGTGTTATAAAGTTTATTAAGATTATTAGACTTATTAAATATCTGTGTGTGTGTTTGTATATACTAATACAACACCTTACATTTCAGTACCCTAGATTTTTAACGTAGCCACATTCATTAGTAAAAAAGATATGTGTGAGGTCGTAAGTGGTAGCAAGAAGGGCCTTCTGTAAATTCACAGCTACATTTATCTCAGGAGCCTTCACAGCTGACCTCATGCATCACACTAGGTAATATCACAACCATACAGTACCATCAAAATCCACTACACTAGTAGAGAGTACCGTGGTAGTAACGTTTAGTTAGAAAATGTAAGCAGTCATTTTCATCATCATCAGCTGCCATCTCCACAACGAAGGTCGGCTGTAATGGATCCCCAACGTCTTCTGTCTCTTGTCTTGGTGGTGCACTCTGATAGACTCCCTCCTGTCCATCTCTTGATGTTCTTCCCACTTATAGCGCTGTCTTCCCCTTGCATGTTTGCCTTCAACTCTCCCTTCTATTATGGTCTTCTGCAAGGTGTTATGCCTTTTTATGTGGCCAAAGTATTTTAGCTGCTGAACTTTGACCTCCCTCATTAGTTCTCTTTTCATACCTAGATTTTCTAGGACCTCCTTATTTGTTTTCTTCTCTTTCCATGAGATACGCCCCATTCTTCTATATATCCACATTTCAAGAGCCTCAATTCTTTCTTCCAATTGCTTATATCGTCCATGTTTCTACACCATACAGTAATGCAGAATATATATAACACTTTATCATTCTGAGTTTAAATCTGTGAGATAACTGTTTAGATGTCAGTATATGTTTCATGTTGTTGAATGTAGCTTTGGCCATTCCTATTCTCTTCTTGATTTCTGTTTCACATCTGCCATCTTCTGTTATTATATGACCAAGATATACGTAGCTCTTGACTTGTTCCAGGATTTTCCCATTTATGCTTATCTTTAATGTGGGCTTATCGTCTGTTTGGTAATTATCGTAGTTTTTGTTTTTTCAATATTAATGTCCAATCCATATTCATGACTTATACTGTTCACCTTGCTTCACTAGTTTCTTGTAACTCCTGTTCGCCTTCAGCTAACAATACGGTATCATCTGCATGTTCTAAGGTTTGTTTTTATTGACTTCCACTGATGTTCAGTCCTGGTATTTCCTATAAATGTTTGCAATTTTTAAATTTTTTTTTAAGGAACTTTAAAAATAACAGCGCCAGCGTGTCCAACAATACGAACTTCTTCAGGGTAATTTACAGTCGAAAACGACATTTCTTCTTTCACGTCGTTCGCTCAAATATAGCCACACCTACGTGTAAAATGAAGTGGCCGGTCCGTCTCAGGTTTCTCTCATTCCCAACCTCAAGGGAGTTTGGTGAAAGCGTTGCTCTCAATCTGCTGATCTCGTGAAGATGGCATTCTTGGAGGGCAAGTGCTACTGCTTGCTTGTCTTCTCACCTCCCCTCCCCGCCCGCCCACCCACCCACATCAGATACATGTCCGTCGGATGTTTAGCGGTTTATAAATCTGACATGTTAAATATTGCCATGGTTTGATAATAATTTTGTGGAGTCACATACTGAGACTGAATCAGAAACGACTTCAGATAACGGACAGGGCACTGCTTAACTCTCATACAAATATAATTGACAAAAGAAACTGCCATAAATGTAAACATTACCAACACCCATACGAAACGGTGTAACATCACCTGTTGCTTTGCTAAGCACTGCAGGAGACGAGACAACTCCTCCGACCAAAGAACCCAACCACTGAAAATACCCTATACGGCAGACCTGAACAACCAATCAGAACCGAACAATTTCACATTATGGCATCAAAATCACCAAGAGCTGATGCTCAGTGATGGTGAATCAAAGACAAGACAAGACTGAGATGCCTTAATTACCAATAATCAGTTTAAGTGAAAGCGCCTCTATCATGTTATGCAAGAGTATATATACTGCTCAAAAAAAGTTAAAGGCCACTTTCAATTTTTAGGTCATTTCAACTAAGCTGTTTTTTTTAAAACCTGAACACTCAGTCCAAAAAGTTTTGCTGCATTATGTTGCATGCTTAAACAATGTTTGTTAATCTGACAATAAATCAAATCTGTGTTACGTGTGTGTACTTCCAAGGTCAATCAAATATACGTGGTGGAAAGGGAAATAATGCACGTTGGAAAATGCTTCCTATGGCAAAGCCTGTTGATAACATTGCTGAAATTTGCTTTTCACGTGCAAGTCGTGAACACATGTCACCCACTTTTCGGAAGGAACGGGCAATGGGTAACATTTACCATTTTAGCCATGGCTCAGCGAAGACGCTTGACCAATGTTGACAGATGGAGAGCGATGGCATGGCTGCATGATGATATAGGGCTGCGAGAAGTTGCTAGGAGATTAGGAGTTGCCCACTCTGTCATACAAACTCTGCGTGATCGTTATAATGTAACCGGCAGTGTCGCAGAACAACGCAGATCAGGACGTCCAAGGTCTGCCACAAGACGGCAAGACACTGTTGTTGTATTGGCTCTCAGACAAAGAACAATCACTGCCAGTGCCATCGGCACGCAACTGCGAGCAGCCACCAACGTAATCGTCAGTGACCAAACCATACGAAACCGACTGAGAGATGCAGATCTGCATGCAAGGCGACCTGTCATCCGACCTGTCTTGGCTCCAGCTCATCGCGCAGCTCGTCTGGCTTGGGCTCGGCGTCATGTGACCTGGACAAGGCATCAATGGAGCAGAGTTCTGTTCACAGATGAATCCCGTTTTCCACCAGATCATTCACAGATGGCAAAATCGTGTCTGGAGGCGCCCAAGAGAACGCTAGCATGATGCCAACGTCCTTGAACATGATCGCTATGGCGGTGGATCAGTAATGGTGTGGGGCGAATTAATGTGACCTCCAGAACACCCTTGTATCGAGTGCATGGTACGTTTGAATGGTTTGGAGTATAAGAAATGACATCTTACAGCCGCTTGCTCTTAACGCTCACTTCAGGCTCTAGGACCTGATTCTATCCTGCAGGACGACAATGCCCGACCACATAGAGCTGGGGTCGTGAACGACTTCCTACAACAGCAACATGTCACCCGCTTTAGACTGGCCAGCTTACTCTCATGATCTCAGTCCGAATCAGAACATGTATGGGATGTGCTTAGACGGTAGACTTAGAGAAAATCATCCACCTGCTACTGACCTCAATCATTGTTCCTCTTCCTGGAGCAGGAGTGGCAAGCGATCCCACAAATGACTCTAAGAACTCTTGTCCTTATCAATGAGGCAAAGGTGCAGCATTGAGAATGCATTCAAGCTCATGGTGGACACACTCGATTTTGAATCATGTTAACTTTTGTTTTTAATGATTTCTTAATTTTCAAAAAGGGAGGTAAGACGATTGACATCGATTTTTCTTACTAATGAAATCATTTGTTTTCGTCTTTCATTTTAGTGTCAATGTAATGTGCAATGAAACCCGTTTATGATATGTGAGTTTCATAATTGTATCTTTATTTTTTTTTAAACTGCAGATGAATTTGTAAGTGGCCTTTCAATTTTTTTTAGCAGTATATTTCTACTTTTTGATTTCTTCAATAGATGGCATTTGACCCTGCAGTGGCCCTGTGTTTCTCAGTAAATGAAAATTATCTTCTACTTTTTTTATTTCTCACTGAGAGCCTGCTAACATACGTCTGTGTGTTGTTTTTGTTTATTTATTTATGAGGCAGTTATGATGACCAATGAGGAATTTGTGGCAAACAATAATAACAATTTTAAAAAGTGAGACACAAAAAGTCAAAAGTACAGAAATTCAGGAAAATGAAGAGACAACAGTGCAATAAGAATGACTCAGAAGCATCAAATAACTGATGATAAAAGTGGGTTATTACCATCACACTTTAGTTCCTTGTCAGTTAATCGAGATTTCCCTGACAGCGCACAGCAGTTTTTATTTTTTCGTTTCTTTTTGTTTTTTTCCCCTTTTAATCTTTAATTCTTCGGGGGGGGGGGGTTAATGCTCATTGAACATGTCTCCACCGACACAGCCTATTGTTGCATCAGTTTCTTTAAGACTGGATCAGTAACCAAAGAACTTTGATCTAGTTTTTTTTTTACAAACATTTAATTTTGCCTTTTCTGGGAGATTTCCCCCCCCCCCTTCCCCCCCCCCACCCCCCCCCCCCCCCCCCCCCCCCCCCACAACACACACACACACTTCACACTCGTCAAGTGTGACAACCTTAACATCTTTTTGTCCCGTCGGTGAGACAACAAAAAGTTCTCGTCTGTTCGTGTCCATTGACTTTCCACAGACGCCATTTTAAATTCATCTTATCCTACTATCAGAAAGTGTGTGCTTGTCTCTCGTACCAGGTTTACTCTTAGCAGAAGATTTATTTCCTATCTTGCCAATCTAAACGCAGGCACGCACACAAACATTCAAATATACAGTTACAATGATATATATATATTTTTTTTTAAATAGGAGTTTTGCTTCGTTTTGGCAAGGCCCGTCCAGTTCAACTTCCTTTGGTTTATATTAGGGTGCATATCCAAATATAAATATTGATTATTTCACAATATAAATATTGATTATTTCACAAGGAAGATGAATTACTGAGAGTAACAAGAGTTGTGATTAGCTGACTCAGAATTTCTGTCGATTTTCTCAGTGTTAGAACCGCCTTGTTCTTATCTTTGATTTTTTTGTCTCATTCCCTCTACTTTTTTATCCGTTTGAGTCAACTGTAAAATTCCAGACCCCGTCAGTGTCAATCTGCATTTAGACAGCCTATGAGGAGGTCTCTTCACGTAATGCATCTTTTGTTCGTCCTACACTGAGCCGACCGAATACATGCATGCTGGCCACGGTGTATTTTGATTCAGGGTAGAGCTACCTATTTAGTATTCCTTTGCTCTCATCTCATGATCTAACTTTCCCTGGGGAGACCAGGGCTTTTTTTTCTGAGGAGACTAGGGCTTTTTTGTGTGTGTGTGTCCCCTGAGATGCGCGGTCTTCTGGCCCTTGGCAGGCCGGATGCTTCTCAAATCTCCTAGTCAACCAGGGACCTTATTCTTTTATCTTGTTGCATAAGTGAGAATCCCCGTTTTCCCAGAGCCTTTGTCGCTGGCCAGTCCCGCAGTTCTGCGTGGCCACCTCCGTTAACAAGAGAGCAAATGTGCTCATAAGTTAGACAATTTCCCTATATAAGCTAGCACCTTAACCTTTCCTACTTACTAGCAGACAGCGAGCATGGAATTGTTATGTGAAGTAGATAATCGAGCCATCGTATTTCAGTCATAGAATTCACTGTTAGGTTAGCGACACTTAGGTTAGAGGTGCACTGGGTTAACGTACAACTAATACTACCTGAACTTATATATTGAACTTAAATAGTTCTTAAGTTCATTATTTTCCTAATCTTCCTAGGTTTTGCTAAGCAACTTAATTGTAGAGTGGGGCTAATCTCTCGGAAGGGAAGAACAACCTAAAGTTTTACTTGAGATAAATTCATCAATTAATTAATACTTTAGACTTCACAGGTCTGCTGTATAAATTGGGGGAGTTTTTTTTTGTGGCGGGCCTCCAGGAAAAATGGAAAGCCCCAAGGCATTTGTAACTTGTATCATTTGATTAACACTGTATTTATGATTATCGCTTAGAGCGAAACATGATCTTTATCCCAGGAGGATTATAGGAGCAGCCAATAATAAATAAATAAATAAATAAATACATAAATATATATAAATAAATATATATATATATATATATATATATATATATATATATATATATATATATATATATATACACACACACACACACACACACACACACTAGGACGTTCAAGTCAAACCGGGACTTTTTGTTCTGGAAGTACAGGAAGGAATGCTAGCGTGGTGGTACTACTGACAGTAGTAAGTAACAAGAGTGACCTACTCGTATTACCGTTACCGTTATTACCGTTAGGTGGCGTACGCGTCACGGGTCAGTCCCTGATTGATAATGAAAATGGCGGACAATCGAGTTTAGTGCATGCATGGAACAGCGTGTTATAATGAAGTTTTCTTGTGAAAGAAGGCGTGAAACCCGCAGAAATTTACAGAAGACTGGAAGCACAGTACGGTGATGAGACACTCAGTCGCAGTAAGACATTTGAATGGTGTCAACGTTTTAAAGAAGGCCGTACATCCGTGAACGACAATCCCGGTCGTGGCGGCTCCCAGCCCACAGCAGTCATTCGTGTGAACATCCAGCGTGAGAACGCCTGATCCTGGAAAATCGACTCATAACCTGTCGTGAAATTGCACAAGAGACAAATCTTTCTGTGGGGACGGTGCAGACTATCATTCACGAAAATTTGCATTTTTGGAAAGTTAGTGCACGTTGGGTGCCAAGATAGCTTTCCGCTTTTGACCGGCAGAGAAGAGTTCAAGTCAGCACTGAGAGTTTGAAGGATCGTTTTGGCAGGGAAGGCCAGAATTTTTCTGAATCGCTTCATTACGTGTGATGAAGACTGTGTGCATCATTTCATCCCGGAATCAAAACGAGCATCCATGCAGGGGAAGCAACCATCTGCGGAAAAAACGGCCTGGTTTGATAAGAAAAAGCGACCTGTTTCTACAGGATAACGCACGACCACATACCGCTCACCGCACCACGTGCAAATTAACAGCAACTCGAGTGGGAGGTATTGCCACATCCCCCTTACAGCCCAGACCTCGCTCCGAGCGACTTCCACCTGTTTGGATCCCTGAAAGAGTTCCTGGGAGGTCAGCATTTTAGCACTGAATGACGAAGTGAAGCAGGCTGTCCTACGATGGTTCAGGAGTACTGACATATCTTTCTACGCTAAAGCTTGTCAAGGATTAATTAAACGCTGGGATAAGTGTATAAGTGTTGCAGGGGATTGTATGGAAAAATAAATGGCAATTTCACTCCTACAAATTTGTTCTTTAGTTTTGTACAAACAAAATACCCGGTTTGACTTGAACATCCCTCGTATATAATGTAGTGTGGTGTGTGTGTGTGTGTGTGTGTATATAATAATATATATATATATATATATATCGTATATATATATATATATATATATATATATATATATATATATATATATATATATATATACACGAAGGCGTTCAGAAAGTAATGCACCACATCGTTTTTCTCAGGAGCTGTTTATTCAAAAAGCAAGAAATTTATACACAATATACATGGATATGTCATGTAAACATCGGTATTGTTCAACATAATCCCCATCAACTTGTACGGCTTTATGCCAGCGCGAAACAAGTGCATGTATTCCCTGCCCATACCAGATTTTGTCTTGATCATGTAGCCATTTCTTCGCTGCATGAATCACTCCTTCATCATCTTCAAACCTTGTCCCACGGAGTGCATCTTTAAGTGGACCAAATAGATGAAAATCAGAAGGTGCCAAATCGGGACTATAGGGTGAATGGGGTAATATAGTCCAACCCAATTTGGTGATTGCTTCCCGTGTTGCCAGACTTGTGTGAGGGCGCGCATTGTCGTGAAGGAGAAGCAGGTCTGCTGGATTCTTGTACGGCCGAACTCTGCGAAAACGTTGATTGAGTTTTTTCAATGTCTTAATGTAAGCTTGCGAATTGATTGTCTCTCCTCTTGGCATAACGTCCACAAGAATCACACCTTCAATGTCCCAAAAGACAGTGAACATGACCTTTCCAGCTGAAGGAATTGTCTTGAATTTCTTTCTTCTTGGTGATTGCGGATGATGCCACTCCATTGACTGTCTTTTTTGTCTCAGGTTCAAAATGATGTGCCCAGGTTTCGTCACCTGTAACGATCTTAGCCAAAAAGTTCTCTCCATCAGCATTGAAACGCTCCAACAATTCAGAAGAAATTGCTTTCCTTTGCAATCGGTGGTCATTTGTGAGACTTCGAGGAACCCATCTTGCGCAAACCTTAGAAAATCCGAGAGTTTTTATAACTGCATTTGCACTACCAATGCTGACTGACAGCTGTAAGGCCAATTGTTGAGTAGTGATTCGCCTATCAGTAAGAATAATGCCCTCAGCGCATTTCAACATTTCTGCGTTGGTGGCTGTGGCAGGACGTCCACAACGTGGCCGATCAAGCAGCTCCGTATCTCCACTTCCTGATTCTTTGATTCTCTCGGAACCCAGCGACTGACTGTACTCCCTGTCGACTGCAAAACTTCCATACACATCACATAGACGCTTGTGAAATATTCACAACAGTTTCCTTCTCTGCAACGAGAAATTCTATCACACATTCGCTGTTTATAACGCAAGTTGCCTAACACGCTCCCATTTCAACGGTTTAGGGGCAGCCCGTATTATCTTTAGCCGGTTGCGGTGCAATTTGTGTGGCAACACAATTTGGGCACATGCCATATTGAAGTGTGCAAAATTCATGCTTCTATCTTCATTATTAGCTTGAGAAAACGATGTGGTGCATTACTTTCCCTGAACGCCCCTCGTATATATATATATATATACTATGATATAATATATATATAAAATATATACTTTAATATATTATATAATATATATATATATATATATTGTAAATATATTATATATATTTATAGATATATATTTTATATATATAATATAGATATATTTTTATAGAAAGATGTTGGCGATTTTCCGTGTTAAAGCTAATTAGCTGATAAAGGACAGTGGTGCGTGACAAATAAGAAGATTACTTGTCTGGGTGAAACGTTTTGGACAGACACGGATGACCCAATAGCTTCATGTCTGACTTGTTATGACAAGATTACTTTAGATAGTAATAAATTGTTTACATCTAAAACACATTTTTCCCATACCATATATTCCCCCCCCCCCCCCCCCCCATTTTTTCCCAAACCCGCATGTTTTTGAAATGATTGGAGATTATTGAGTAGCTCCCATAACAAACAGATGCGAGGGAGGACAGTGAATATAACCTTGGGCGCATTTCAAGTCTAGTTCACTGTGAGATTCACACATCCAGACTTTTTGCCAGAAGTTAGAATTCGGAATTTTCCATTTATCAGGCCGGAACAACCTTGTGGACCAATCTTGAAGGACTTACATAGCCAAGGAAACCCATTTTAATAAGGAAAACTGAGGAAACTAACACACACGGAGTCATAGAGGGAATTATCTTATAAAAAGGAACTCCCCCAACAACACGTGAGCCAGGATATTGGCGCAAGTTTGTCATTTTTACATTTTATAATTTTTCATTACTAACATGTGAACTAGTATGGATATACTGCCATGCGACTATTGATATGTGAAATTCGCTAGTGGATGTCCAAGTCATTTGAGGCTGGCAACCTCAGCGTATAAAATAATGATTTCATGAACCCTTACTGCAAGGGTTGGTAACTGCTTATTGCTAGTTTCTTACAGAGAACTAAAGGCATCCGGTAGTCCCAAGTTCCATATGGAGCAGGGAGGGAAAAAGATGAAAGAAATGAGTGTACATTCAAAGTATAATACTTACAGTTTCAAACAAGTGTACATGTCTATGTAAACATATTCACTTTAAAGTTAATGAAAGTTTCAAAACTTTTTCAATCATGTAAATGTAAATGAAAAAAGATTCAGTTTATATTTGTGAACACTTTTCAAACAGTGAGACGAATAAGTCTAAACAAACATACTCTATCTGTACTATTAAGTCTTTTCATTTACATGTAAAATAAAGATAAAGCTATTCAATTTAAATGTAAAGAACGTTTTCTCTCAAGGAATTAAGTTAATTCTCATCGAGGGTAAATTCTGAGATAAATGCGATGGTAGAATAGGAGAAAGGGACACATAAGTAATGTGTCGAAAACGCAATACTCGGTTTGTGGTACCAGGAGAGTACTAAACTCTGGAACAAAGTGAGGGTATAAGTGGACTGACGTAGAAACGCGGGACCAGCTTGGCAGTTTCTTCTTGATTGTACTTGAAACATGCTGCACCTGTAATCTTGACGTGAGAACTTCAGTGACCTACCTGCACAGAACCCAAAAACCCAGCGGGAACAGAAACTACTATTGGCAGCTAAGTGAAACGTATAAGGAGCCAAAGTGAACTTTTTTCATAAAAATCCTACTATCATTCAATAATGAACCCCCTTGCTTTTAAACTATTCAATTAATTTAAACCCTTGTTTATAAAAAATAAATGATTATTAAATCTGTTATTTTGTAGTATACAAATTTAACTTCGATTCAATCATTTTAAATGTACTGCATGTTTGTCTCAGTCGATTTACTAAACACACTCTAAACAGAGCTATACCAGAATAATAAGAATTCCACTGAGTAAATCAGAGGTGGGCGCTTAAAACGACTGAAACTAATAATTGCTTAATCCTTCACAAAAAGTTGTCGGCAGATCTTAGAATTAACGTGGCCTCAGCCAATGCAGCACATTGTTTTCGATTTATGAATATCTTGTGAAACTACTGGGGGATAGAAGCGTCATTACCTTTCTATCTACATCTCTGCCAAGAATAATCTTTGTGCGAAGGTAGACACCTTGACGACCCATTTTTAGATACTCTTGAGTTTTGGCCATTGGTGGATGACTACTGCAAAGCAGGGGAGGCAAGACCGTCCACAACACACTTTGATGATGAGCGCGGAACAGACGAATATGTGCTCTTAAAAGAACATTACTCGACTCCCGAGCTGGCGTTTTGGTACCGGCTGTACTGAATGTTTCATCTTATATGACACGAGATACCAATACATCGATGTTTGTACCAGAAATCTGAGAACATAACATTACAACCACAAAGAGCGGGTTTCATCAATATATAATAACCCCCAAATCCATTATTATAACTGTATACCTGCAGATCAACAAGATAATTAGTGGGGCAGGTTAACAACTGAACTGAGCTAGAGACGTTTCTGATCATTTACTGTTAACTTTTATAATCTTTAACTGTGTCAGTCAGCGATGTCAGAGGGTCACATCTTCAGGTCCAAGTGGTCAGATGTAGATAATATAAAATAATAACAGAGAAGATATGCTTGTTTGTTGCAGGAGCAGTAGTGGTAGTAGCAGTAGGTGTAGTTGTAGTAGTAGCAGTAGTAGTACAGAACAACAAATAAAACTGTAATAAGAGAAAGTGACAATGGATACAACATTCCCCTAGGGGGCGGGGGGGGGATCTATTTGTATACTGAGACTTGAAACCGGAGGGAAAGAAGACCTGAAAGGCCAAAGTGAACCATCAAAAGAACAGTAGAATAGAAGATGGTGAAGCCAAAGCAAAAGAAACCTCCTAACGGCAGAAGTTGAACACAGAAGCTGCGGCGAGCAACAACTTTAGCCTTATGTTGACTAGGGAACCAGCAATACTGACACTGACGCAGTGGTAGAACTAAAATAACAGTGACTGTTGTATGGACTCATCACTGCCTTCAGTTTGTGACATCTGGTGCGTTACATCACTGTTAAGGTTAAAAAGGGAGGTGATACTTTGTATATGGGTTGGTCACAGTAAATTAAGGGTTATATCACTTGAAGACTTGATTAACGGTAAAATTGGGTGAACAAATATATGATAGAGGTCATAGGGTACAGATAGCGTCATGAGCGCCGTTCTGTATTGTTAGAACTGTAAATAGTTCGCACGGCTAGTTCGTGGAAGGGACTGAGCGGTGGTGAACTGCGAAGTCCCGTGACTGATTAGGCGGGAGTTTGTGGTGACCGCTAGTATTCGGGTGGAAAGTGTTGACGGAGGAAGTCAACCTTGGTTTTTTTCTAAGTGTGTGTTCCCGACCAGTGTTCGGTGAAAATGGTAGAGTGTTTTTCAATGTGTGTCTCGATGGAGACTTTTTGAACAGGCCTGTAGCTGAATATTCTTCCTGCATATGTATTCTTCCATGTGTTAGATTATTGGAGGATGGTATGTATTAATATTTATGACTGCAGTGGATGCAGCTTATGAGACATTTTTGTGAAGGAGATTAGGCCATATATAGAGTCTGGGAGGAAGACATGACTGTTTAGGCCATATGTATAGTCTATTTAGGCGCTATGAAGAGTCCGAGATGTAGAGACATTACTTTGTAGGCCATAGACATTTTGTGAAGGAGATTAGGCCATATATAGAGTCTGAGAGGAATACATGACTTTATAGGCCATAGATAGATATTATGCAGGTTATATTACTGCAGACTGCTGTGTGCGCAGTCTTTCCTTTGAGGAATATGGTGATGTGCATCTTCTAGAGGAAGTGCACCACTATTTATGATTAGGCCTTGAATATATATAGCTGACGATGATTATTCAACTGCCGGGGAGCAGCCTTGGTGGAGCAGGGAGGACGGAGTCCTTTGAGGAAAATCGTGATGGACATCTTCAATGAGAAGTGCACCATTATGCTATGAGGATATGAACCCATATTTATTAATAGGCCTTCACGGAGAGAGCTGATCTCAGACGATTATTCAACTACCACTGAACTATCGCGGCGGTATCAGTGGTGGTTTTCAGTAAAGTTGGAATTTAAAACCCGCAAAATTCGCGTTGAAAGGAAATAGATCAACTACTAGGAAATAGACTCATGAATTTCAGCATACCTTTGAAGCGCAAGGCTCATGATTTCACGTGGTAAGATTGTTTCTACCAGACCTTGACCTGTATTTAGTGTGCCCTGTGTGTGGCGTATGCACTATCAAGTTCTCTCAGCTGTGACAGTAATTAGCCTTGTGTGGGCGGAGCTTCGATTTAGAACCAGGTCAGCTTTACCTGTGTTGTTTCGTCTTCTATGCCTACGGGCCAGTCTACATATGACAGTATCAATGAATGGACCAGTGTCAAGTTAAGAACAGATGATTATGACATTAATCTATGACAAGGGTGCTTATTTCCAGCCTAAATGAGTCGGCAGTAAAACATTTCAAGTCTTATTGACACCTGCATTGCTTACAGACAGTTTGGTGTCGCTGGTAACCTTTGATCAGTAACACGGTGATGTGTCTAATGTGTACATGCTTTTTGGTGACATATTTGCAGCAGTCAAGTGTCCTGTTTCCTGCTTTATCAAGTTTCCAGTGGTAACAGTTGACGAGAGTCCAGTGCTGTTCCTGTAACTATCAACAAGGGGGTGTGCTTATGGTGTATTGTCTGATGCTCATCAGTGGTAACAGAGAAAGAACGGAACGGTTTTCTACTTACAAGATAAGTGATTTTTTGTGTGAAAACTGTGTCTCTGTATGATGTTATCAAGCCTTCCAATATTATTATGTTTGCTATTGAGTATTTCATGTTAATAGCGTATTGTCATGAGATTTAATGCATAATTGATTGATGGCTATGTAACATAATCTTATAAGAATTATAAGTGGTTTATAAATTTTGTACACTCAGTGATTGAATCACCATGGACTGTGATACAGATCCAGAAGATATGAGGCCTATACTAGAGTTTTTAGCTAATGAAGCTGAATATGGCGAGGGATTAAAAGGTCCAGTTCTAGAAAGATACGTTGTCGATGGTTTTTTTGTTTAATGCTGTACAAGCCATAAAGTTTTTTACTGATGATAACCCTCATTCAAATCCTGAAATGATCATGGCTAGAGATTTGGCAAAGTTGTTAGAATGTCTACGTCCGATGGTGTATGATTATACTCGGGCTAGACACAATTATATGCATAAGATTATACACAATATAATCTGCAACGACATGCAGGATGATAACAAAGAGGAATTAGAAGAGAAGGAGCGGATGAAGAACAACAAGCGAATTGCCCTACAACAAAGAGAAAATTGTTTGCAGGATATTGCTGAAAAGAAAAAATTACAAGAAACAGTATCTAAACTCACAAGTGATTTGCATAAATCAAACTTGGAGCTTTCTAGTGTGAAAACAGCATTAGAATCTGCGTGCAGTAGAGTAAAAGACGTGGAAACACAGATTGCACATAATCAAGGCAAAATTAGTAATCTCAAGCAGGAGATTGAAAATAAGAGAGAAATGTATGAGAAGTTGAAGATTGATAGCAATGTAAGTGAGAAGAAGTATATAGATATGCTTCATGATGTGTTGGATGAGAACAATATTCTCAGTCACCAACTGAAAGAAAAGAATAATGTATCTTCCGAGAAGATTAATGAGTTGAAGCAACAAGCTGCTAAAGTTGATGGACTTCAGGCTCAGGTAGCCCTACTTCAGCCACAGATAGAAGAGGTGCAAAAGAAGAGATTAATAAAATTGGAACCACAGAGGAGAACAATTAAGGAAAAGGATGATAAGCAGAGGTTAGAAGAGTTAACGGTGCAGAGAAAGAAAATGGTTAAGATTGAGAAGTTACTTACAGAAGAAAGATGTAAAGTTATGACATGTAATAACTTAAATAAGAAACTAAACCAAGAGATTACTGAATTGAGTACAAGGGTCAATGGTTTAGTGGATGTTGTTTTAGGCATCAAAGATTTATCTACTACTAAAGTTGACAATAGTAGACAGAAGGTTGTTTATAAACAAGCAAAGAGCCTGCCCTATACACTCTTAGCAAATTCGAAAATGGAACATGATGTACTTAAATCTCGGCGTGGCAGATATAATTTCCCATGTACGGAAGACGCTACGTTGAAGATTAATGGCTATTGGCGTCAGACCAGCAAGGATACTTCATGTGTAATATCTAATTCTGGTAATAAATATAACAAATATCATGTAGGTAACCATAAGGATTTTATGAGTTCCACTGCTTGTCATATGGAGCCGCGGTAGCATAGTGGTTAGTGCACTGGCTTCCTAGCGCAGTGGTCTATGGTTCGATCCCCAGATGAGGCGGAAAAATTTTTAGGCCACAAACGGCTCCTGGGTCGACCCAGCCCCAAATGGGTACCAGAGATACTCTGGGAAGGTTAAGGCGGCCGGCGTGATGCCGACCACATCACCCCTCGTGTGCCGACGGTCAAGATAATATGGGCCTAACACCATATTCCCAATATGCCTCAATGGGCGTGTAACGGGTTCCTTTACCTTTACCTTTTACTGCTTGTCATACACAATATAGGCAGTGTGATACAGCAGATAAGCATGTTAACATAGAAAAGAATAACAACAGTTCTGGTAAAAGAGATAACCATAATGTTAGACAGTACCAGGGAAGCCCATTAAATGGTAGTTTTTCCAGACAGTCTAACAGATCTCAAAAGATTGATTCTGAAGAGTTGAGAAATTATGGTAGGAATAGTTACATTAAAGATTATAAACTTGGTGATAATTGTTCTAGGAGTCAACAAGATTCATTTACTAGATACTTCTATCCTAGAAGATATGTTAAGCATAGCAATGCTAACTGCAGTTCTAGGCAGAACAAATGGAATGATAAGGGGAATGGTAATAGAGTTAATGACACTCAAAATATTACTACACTTAACCAGGTTAACTGTGTGCAACAAAATCCCAAAGTCATTTGTAGTAAATAAAGTAACAGTAACTATTGATGTCCCAAGTACTACTACTGTTATGTTTTTTGGTTTACGAGAGAGAATCTCGTTGTTGTGAGTATAACTTTATTTCAGCCTACTACTGGCGTGATGACCGTCATTTTCGGTCAGGTTGACCCAAGTCTCCTGAGTTGTATTCTATGTGTGAACGAAGAGTTGGTGACATCATATGAAGACCAGAGGTTTTCATAACCACGGTTATAGGTAATTGTGCGTTTAACCTATCCGTTTTTCAGGATAATCTTACAGTTTATTAAAATGAAGATTTTCATTTGTATTTTTCAAACAGTAGCAGCTGTGCGATAAAGGTCAGCGTGCCTGTTTTTTCCTTTACCTGTGACAGAAATGTTTGTTACCCTACAACCGTGTGTGCAGTCAAGCGTAACCCAGCCAGTTTGTTGACCCTGTATTATTCGATGTCATCCCATGCGGTACAGAATACTACACTGGAGTTGTAACCTATTTATTTTTTGTCTTTAGAAATTGATTCAAGATTACTACAATGTTTCTTATACTTGATTTTTTTTTTAGGATCATGTATTATTGTATAGTATAATATGATTGTATTGTATAATGTTTCATTGGATATTGTGTATGTCCATATTTATGCATTATTTGTACTCTATCTTGTTCTTTACATAATTGTATTGTTGATAAACATTGTACGTATTATTATTGTAATGAATTGTAACATTTCATTTTGTATTGACGTGTCTTTGATTGTTAATTTTTTGTTGTTGATGAAATTATGGATTTTTGTATTTTCATACACTAGTCTGAAGACTATTTCATTTTCTCATATTGTATTTGACCATATGTGATTTGTTGTCAAGATTGGAGTTATAATAGCTGTTACATCAAAACATTGATATGATTTTGCAGGACTTACTACTTACTTACTTAGTCGTTCCCCTTCTACCGTGAAGTGTAGAGGTTTGGAAGAGAGAGCGCCAGACCATTCTATCAGCTGTCTTCTTCCTGGCCTGGTTCCATTCTAGTCCTCGGTCCTTCAAAGATTGTCTAATGTTGTCCTCCCAGCGAACTCTGGGTCGTCCTGGAGGTCTGGATCCCTGGCTCTTTGTTTCCCATGCATTTTGCAGGACTAATTGATAAAATGTTTTTACATAATGAGATTGTCAGCCCTAAGCACAAACTCATTAGTTATGACTATGCGTTAGTCGCTTTCAGAGAGTTTTTTGGTTACTAAATTTATTTTTTCTTTTTCGTATCTGACTACATGTTTAGTTAATATATTACCTTATACAAAGGGTATATGAAGTAATTGTTGTGTTGTGGAAAGTTATTTTGGATCTAAACTGTATATGTAGAATTGTCAGAGATAGTAGATACTGTTGTTTGATTGAAGAATTTGGTAGTTTGACAAACATTTTTTCATGAGAAATAATGTTATGTTTATATGTGCAAGTTGGTATAATGTTAATAGTGTAGTTTTTTGTAGGTGCTCATTTGTGTTTACTTAGAGATGGGAATATATTTTTTTTATGTCTCACATTTTGTTAAAAGCTCGTTTCACTTTTGATTTATTAATTAGTGGTTGAAACTTGTAAAAATTTAAAATACTATTTTTATTTAACTTAACGTTAAGAAACTTTTTTGTATTGTAATTTCGTAAATTTGTATTTGTTTTTCTTTTTGAAAGTATTGTATTTTTTATGTGTCCAGTGCTTAATATATTGATATGTCCACATTTAAAGAAAAAAAAGAGAGAAAAAGATAATAATTTTTTTTTTCTTTTGAGATTGTGATATTTGTGTTTTTACAAATCACACTTTTTTGTGTGTGATGCCTGTGATACTTCATTTTAGTTACGAATAAGTGTTGTAATTTGGTTAAATTATTTATTATGCATTATGTAGTTATATCCTTCGTTCGTGTTTAGTATAGATATATACTTTGTCTTTTTGTTATACGATTTTCTGTCATGATTGTATTTCTTTACAATACAATGTTGGTTTAGATAGTTATTAGGATGTATTATTACTTATTCTATACATTCATTTCTTGAATTTTCTTCTTTCTTTTCGGATGATCCTTTGTTTCACTTCATTTCTTTTGAAGCAGTTTATACTTTCGTGATGCTTCTATGTTTCATCTAGATGTCACTTAATTCTATTTGCATATCGTTTACTTCTTACACTTCGTATACTTCCTTCCTTAGGATTGTTATGTTGATTATATGGTTTGGTATGAGGTAGCTATTTATGTCGGTTGTATCTAGTTTGATGTAAGGATTTGATTTACTTGATTGGTATCAAATGGGATTATGGATCTTTGTTACTATATTGATTTCATTGCTGATTTTTGATGTTGATCATGCCTCTTTTGCTTGATCTTATCTGTTACTTTCTATTTATTGTATACTACTTGCTCTACAGTGAACATACGTTAACATTGTTTGAAACTGTTTATTTAATGTACTTAGCAAATTATTGTGCATAATTTGTTTTATTGTACACTTGCTTATATTTTTTGTCGATGTATTATTATAACCTTAACATAAGCTAATTTTTGTATGAGTATTTTAGAGTTTAGCTGACCCCTCAATTTTCATTGATGTAGTTTTTGTTAAAAAATGATAAATCATTTTTTCTCCGGGGGTGGTGGTAAGATGTTAAGGTTAAAAAGGGAGGTGATACTTTGTATTTGGGTTGGTCACAGTAAATTAAGGGTTATATCACTTGAAGACTTGATTAACGGTAAAATTGGGTGAACAAATATATGATAGAGGTCATAGGGTACAGATAGCGTCATGAGCGCCGTTCTGTATTGTTAGAACTGTAAATAGTTCGCACGGCTAGTTCGTGGAAGGGACTGAGCGGTGGTGAACTGCGAAGTCCCGTGACTGATTAGGCGGGAGTTTTTGGTGACCGCTAGTATTCGGGTGGAAAGTGTTGACGGAGGAAGTCAACCTTGGTTTTTTTCTAAGTGTGTGTTCCCGACCAGTGTTCGGTGAAAATGGTAGAGTGTTTTTCAATGTGTGTCTCGATGGAGACTTTTTGAACAGGCCTGTAGCTGAATATTCTTCCTGCATATGTATTCTTCCATGTGTTAGATTATTGGAGGATGGTATGTATTAATATTTATGACTGCAGTGGATGCAGCTTATGAGACATTTTTGTGAAGGAGATTAGGCCATATATAGAGTCTGGGAGGAAGACATGACTGTTTAGGCCATATGTATAGTCTATTTAGGCGCTATGAAGAGTCCGAGATGTAGAGACATTACTTTGTAGGCCATAGACATTTTGTGAAGGAGATTAGGCCATATATAGAGTCTGAGAGGAATACATGACTTTATAGGCCATAGATAGATATTATGCAGGTTATATTACTGCAGACTGCTGTGTGCGCAGTCTTTCCTTTGAGGAATATGGTGATGTGCATCTTCTAGAGGAAGTGCACCACTATTTATGATTAGGCCTTGAATATATATAGCTGACGATGATTATTCAACTGCCGGGGAGCAGCCTTGGTGGAGCAGGGAGGACGGAGTCCTTTGAGGAAAATCGTGATGGACATCTTCAATGAGAAGTGCACCATTATGCTATGAGTTATGAGGCCATATTTATAACTGCGGTGAGCGCAGTTGTATAGGAGTGGTGTACGTGCAGTTATATGAGGTGTGCGCCATTAGGCGCTGTATTTAAGCGCTGTGGAGTGTGGGAGCTTCATGGATACCTTTATTCAATATCATGTACTATGCTGTATTTCATCTGTGTCGTCGTCTGTGTTGTAACGTAAATAAACCATTATTTCAACGTTGCTATTCGTTCAACGATACATGAATTCAATGTGTGTCACTGTGATGGATGAATGTGCCAGTACACACCTACTCTGATCATTCTAGGCATAGTGACAGCAGTAGAGACATATTTACAAATAGCCCTGAGGGGGCGTGGCCTATATAAGGAGAACACATTTACGTCTTCATCACTTATCTACCACTGGGTTCAGTTACATAGAATTATCAGTGGTGACCTAACATTTTAGTGGATCAGCAACCTTGGATGTATCAGTGGTATCATTTAACCACACAATATCAATAACACTAACTTTATCACTTAATGAAGGAATAACTTCGCGGCGGTATCAATCACTTTATCACGTGTTGGGGCACTGATGGTTTACGTAGCAATTTACACAGTCTGTCCTAACCAGTGTCAAGTCTCTTAGAATAAGAATCAAGACGAGTCGCAAGTCCCTTACACTAGCTTTAAAGTCGAGTCCCGAATCGATTCTCATTTTTGATGTAACACTTATAATAGCCACAGTAGTACTTTATCGAAAAATCACATCGATAGCTATAAAAATAATGCAATAATAATAATATCTAGTTTGAGTATTTTACTATCTTATTTACTGACTTTTTTCGATGAAAGTTTTTTTTTTCTTTTTCAATATTACATTTTAGAAATTTTATCTTCTCAACAATACTACATTGCGAGTCGAGTCGCTATGGTGACAAGACTGACTCGAGTCAACAACACTGGCAATTTATATTACAAAAGTGAGGTTGCCATCCCAATGTATACCCTTCAGGCCTTCATAAACCCCTGATAAGCCAATAAACAGGCATCAGACGGCCAGCATATAGGCATTACGTGGTCAGAAAATAAGTATTAGGTGGCCAGAACACAAGTATTCGGCGGCCAGAAAATAAGTATTAGACGGCCAGATAGCATTTATTAGACGACCAGAACAAAGTATTAGACGGCCAGAAAATACGTATTAAACGGCTAGAAAAGTAGTATTCTTCTCTCTCTCTCTCTCTCTCTCTCTCTCTCTCTCTCTCTCTCTCTCTCTCTCTCTC
Organism: Oreohelix idahoensis; assembly: GCA_024509875.1. Lineage (NCBI taxonomy): Eukaryota > Metazoa > Mollusca > Gastropoda > Stylommatophora > Oreohelicidae > Oreohelix > Oreohelix idahoensis. Next base: position 293,393 of record JAMPIV010011445.1, on the reverse strand, counting down.
TGTGTATCTCTCATAATCTAATTGCTAGTATCCATATAACTGGTTTTCATATAAACATGCATGTGTGAATGTGAAGGCTACATATCTGCGACGATATGTTCCAGACAGCGACGCTTGTCAAAGCCCGACAAGATAAACATTAAAACAGTTATGCCAGTACCATAGCTACGTACCAAGACCATCTCTGAACAAGATGACAAACTCCCAGCATCCATCTAACATAAACCTGAAGTGAAGTTAACTAAACAAAGAAGCGAGGAATGATGCGACTTATCAACAGCGGCACCTGGTAAAACAGTTCACGTCTGCCCTCACTACCCGATCTCCTGTCGAGGGTCAGAGGATTATCTTTCCCGCCAGACATCTGTGATTGACGCCGGTAAATTAATGCCTAGTTCTGATTTCACTATTCATGTAAATAATACAGCTACCGTAGTCTATGCGTGTTGGAAGACCCAGTTATTTGAGCACTGGGAAATCCTTGGCCACAGTTAGAGCTTAGAGCGAGCCCGATGTCATTTGCCACTGCCTGCACATTGCCTACGGAATTACTCTCAGTGCACGTAAATTAAACAGACTTTAGTCTAAATCCCTATCTTTGAGAGGAACCAGTCGCCGCAGAGCTGCGGTAAGGCAGTAAGGATTGGAGTTAAATTAAGAAAACAGAGTTTAAAAACTATTTAAAGAAACGAACGTAGAGAAATTTCTTACAGATTATTCATGAAATGTCTTTTTTCTTAAGCACAGGTCAATGGACCATTTTCTCTATTCAGGCCTGGTGCAAGCCTTCTAGAAATTCAATCTGTCTTTCATTATTTTGTTGACCCTGTCCTTTGTTTCTTCAATATGTTTCCTTACTTGTGCATTTCCCTGTTTTAAGCAGGACTCCGCATAAGTCATGTAAGGCCGTGCTTGTATGCATCTATAACGCGCTCCTCCCTATTTCACGCGTCACCAATCATGTTACTACTGATAGTTGTGAAAATATCTAAATGCTCTCTTATGATATTTTCATTGTTGTGTGACAAAACGGGGCGTCCCCTATCGATCTTTGTTTCTCTCCGGCAGTATCGGTACAATTGTGGTACTGATTTTTATTATGTGCTGTCAATTATCGCACTTTTCTTTCTTTCTTCGTTATTTTTCTGCTAAGTAGCAGATATGTGAGTATTGTCGAATCATTCGACACTCCCAGTAGGTGATTATAATCACATTTGCTTGGCGCTGCCCAGATTTGTTGACTGTAGGCGCGGCAGATTAACACGTACATCGGCCCGCGCTATCGGCTAGTATCCCACCGATAAGACATGGATGACAAGATTACTTTAGATAAAAATAAGATTGCTACATCTCGAACACATGGTCATATGCGGTTACCGTAGGGTTCCCATAATGTTTTGTTTAAAAACCGGGACATTTCCAAATTTTTACCTAAAAAAACCGGGACATTTTGTAAAAAAACGGGACATGTTAAAAATTAAGGTAAAGCACAAATAAATCTATTATATATTATATGTTGCACTTAAAATAAGATACTGGTATAAAATACACACATTAACTAACACAACTTCCACTTTAAAAAAGAATTATAAATTACAAACATACTTAATTAGAAAAATCGCACCTTTAAAAAATACACAATAGTCAAGTTTATATTTCAGATTCATCAGAATATTTATCAGATTTATGGGCCTGTTCAAGAAGTTTTTTTTTCTTCTGATATTTGGACATAGAACTCAGCACAAGAGAAATCCTTAAAATAGGTCTTTATAATGGTTAAAGCTTTCACTGTCTCAATTTTAAGTCTGTTGTTTTTCGTCTGTCCAAGGCGCATTTATTAATGAAAAAATACGTTCAACAGCTGCATTGGATCCTGGCAGTGCCAAACAAAAACTAACTAGGCATTTCAGGTTCTCAGCATTTATATCCTGCTTTGTAAAATGAGCGAACATCTCACACCATTTTTCACTGACACTTTGATCGTTCAGTTCACTCCACACATCAAATTTGCTTTCACAATATTTTTTCACACATGCAAACTCATCAAATAAGTCCTCTTCATTCACAGTAAAATTTGGTGACACTGTCTTCATGAATATGTAGCTTTCTTGGATGTTCTTCCAAGTCGCAGACTCCTTTCCCTTCAAATTGATCCAATCCATAGACTGAAGAGGCGTAAGAAATGGTGTACACCACTCCTGAATATATTCAATGCAGGTGTCATAGAAATCTACTGCATAGCTTTGAAACTTTTCAACTGTTATGTGTCCTTCTTTTTCTAATTCTTGCAACTGATTTCTCACAGTAGTGGTAAGAAACTTTTCTGCCTTCCTGTAGTTTAATTTTTCCACCAGTTTGTTTACTTCATCCTTCACTTCAATTACTGTTGTCTCTTGCTTTTCAACACATTTGATGGTATCAGAAAAGGTTTTTAACTGGCTGGCAATGAAATGCAGGAGTGTAATTGCAAGTGGATTTTCAAAGAAATTTTTGAGACTGGTAGGACATTTGTGAATGGAAAGGAAATATGACTTCAATGCAGGGAAAAGTCGATAACTCTCTGGACTGCAGGCAAGAGAGAGAGCCATCTTGTCTTGCTGTTACCCAAAACAGTTTTATTTTCTGTATTGGTGAATTCGCAAAATGATTGAGTTCTTCAACTCGTACACAATAAATGTGGAAATGCTGGTAAATCTTGTTAATTATTAACTGAAGATCAATAGGTAAGCAATCCGAAGCAATCTGCACAGCATTATGTATCACATGGGCAGGACAACCAATACCAATTAAATTGTTCACAGTGTTTTCTTGCATTTTGAAGTACAGATTATTCTGTCCCTTTCTCTTCTTTCCACCAAAGTTTGTATTTGTATTATCTGCTTTTTAAGGAGATCTGACTTCTGTAACACTTCCAACACATAAGAAAATAACAGTTCTGAAGTTTCACCGCCTAAATTAACTTCTGTCACAGTATCAAGGTCTTTGTCTTGTGTGGACTGACAAATACTGTATAATAGGGGAACGACAGAAGTGATTGCGTCATTCATAAGGCTAAGCTGCCCATTGTAAACTTCCGGTGTTGTCTTGTGTGTCGCACTAATGACCGGTCAGTAAAGCATCTTTTTTTGGGGGATGCCTAGCTGGCCGGGAGGATAGTGAGAAGCATTTTACTTAGCCATTGGATAATGAGAACGAAAAGAAATTATTTATTGATAAGAACTTCACTTTTTAACCCTTGCATTTTTGTGTATTTTCTTTCAAGTTGATTACACTGACAAACAACATTTTTCTTTCTTATATAAGAATAAGTGTTCTTAGGTCAGTTTCTTGCGCTGATTTCAAATCTGAAATCCGTTTATCTCTATCACGTCGGGTTCTTAAGATATTTGTGAATAAATATATTTTTGGGAAACCGTTATTTGCTCCGTTTCATTTTTACTATATAACTTTTTAAAAATTAATAAAAAGCAACATAATTCTACTTTTTATACTGCTAAAAGATGCATGACATATGTTACGCGATTTTTCAAATAGTTACTGTATTTTGAAATCATTCTGAGCAAAATATGGCTTCTAGAAGTTGTAGAAATTCGGCTGATCTGTTCTGTTACGTGTGCGGATATTTTACCGATCGTGTTGACCAGAAAAACTTTACACCATTACTAAAGATAGCATATGAACTTTATTTCGATTCGAAAGTTGATGATGCAAATAAATCTTGGAAGCCAAAAGCGGTTTTTTCGATACATTGGCAGGTTGGTTACGAAAATCGCCGAAGCATAAGTCGATGCCTTTTGGCGTGCCAGTAATATGGCGTGAACATACAAATCACACTACTGATTGTTACTTCTGCTTGACAAATATCCATGGTTTCACTTTTAAAACTAGAAAGTCTGTGGTTTATCCAAATATTGAATCGGTTTCGAAACCAGTGCCTCATGATCCAATCACGTGTCCGATCCAAGTACCACCAGAACAATATCCGTTGGACATAAATGAACCATCAGAAAGTGATAGTTTACCTGCTTTAGAAACTAATTCTGACTCAGATTACATACCGGTGAATGATGGTGTTTACTTAATTAACCATTCAGAACTTTCAGATCTAATACGTGATCTCGCTCTTACCAAAGGACAAGCGGAATTACTCGGTTCGCGACTCAAAGAAGCGAATCTTTCAGCGCCCAATACTCCGATATCTAAATTTTGTCATAGACACAGAGAACTTGTTCAATACTTTGAGATGGATGATGACATTTGCTATTGCAAAGATGTAAACGGTCATGAGCACATAGTCAACGAATGGCGATTTTTTCATCGATTCTTCCAAGACTAGTCTAAAAGCCGTGTCATTGCATAACATAAATTTTTTTTTCATCAATTCCAGTCGCCTACTCTGTTCATATGAAAGAAACTTATGACAATATGGCTATACGTTTGGAAAAAATAAAGTACAATGACTACCAATGGCGGATTTGTGGAGACCTAAAGGTCATTGCAATTCTCACGGGCATGCAGACTGGGTATACTAAATTTTGTTGCTTCCGATGTGAATGGGACAGCCGCAACAGACAGGAACATTATGCAAGAAAGGTGTGGCCTATCCGGGATCGTATGAAGCTCGGGCATAAAAATGTAATACGCGAGCCATTAGTTAACAAAGACACCTTCATTTTACCACTGTTACATATAAAGTTGGGGCTCATGAAGAATTTTGTAAAAGCGTTAGATAAAACGAGCAAAGCTTTCACTTATCTTCGAGAAAAGTTTCCGCAAGTTAGCGATGCAAAGATAAAGGAAGGTATCTTTGTAGGACCTCAGATTAGGAAAGTTATTGCAGACAAACAATTCGAGAACTTGTTACATGGTAGGGAACTTCGCGCATGGATGGCATTCAAATCGATCGTCGATAACTTTCTGGAAAATCACAAATCTGTCGACTATGTGCATATTGTTAAGCAGTGCATAGATGCATACATAATTATGGGCTGTAACATGTCCCTCAAAATCCATTTGCTCGATTCGCATCTTAACTTTTTCCCTGACAACCTTGGCGAAGTCAGCGATGAACATGGAGAATGATTCCATCAAGATATCGCCGTAATGGAGTCACGTTATCAAGGACGGTGGAGTGTGACCATGCTTGTCGATTATTGTTGGATGCTTCATCGCGATGTACCACATGCCATTCACCGACGAAAGTCGACTGCAAAGAAATTCAAGCCTACATAACTGTTATACTTCTTGTACGAATGATGTTGTAATACTGTATGCGTTGTTAAAAAACTTCAATTGCGTATTTCTAGAGATCCCGACCTGATAGAGAAAAACGGTTTGCAGATTTAAAAACAGCGCATTAAAATTGACCAGAAAAACATAGAAATGTTAGAGAAAGAAAAAAAAAAGTTTTTTTTTGTTAGTCAGTGTTATTATTTCATGAAACTTTAAGTAAGAACTGAAGTTACTGATGTGTTTACTTTACATTTCATTAATTTTTTTAATGTTTTAAATTAAATGATGCCAAGTTTGAGAGATATTTTTAAATAAATTCAGCAGCATTTAACCAACAAATCATTTATTGTAAAAGTCTGATTAATTCAACAAAGTTTTACTTGACAGATTGATTTTGTGTCTGCACTAGTTAACTAATTTACATTCGATTACATTCTTTGTTTTTAGTAGCGACAAAATTGGGGGATGGGCGCATGGTGGGGGGGGGGGGGGGGTTGTTAAAAATAGCAAAATTTGCGTGTTAAATGTGGACGACCCCTTAGCTCTTGGTGAGTATTTTGATAATAGTATCGTGCACACATATTCTCTTGTAGTGTATCCCTTCTTGAGTACTACTGTTGGGGTGGAGAAACGTGCAGATTTCTTTCTTTTTTTTTTTTTCATTTGCGAAGAAAAAAAATATTTAAAAAAAAATGTAGATATTGAGGCTCGTCAGAAATGACAATAGCTAATTGACTATAGACAGACATACAATAAACTGGAACATTCTTAACCCAGAAATAAGACTTTAGCGATCACAAGCAGCACTGACCGTGTTCTTAACCAAACAAAATCCTATTAAGTCTAATCAATAAATAAATAGGACAAGAATGTCAACTGACGGCACTAAACTGGTAGACAAGGCAGATCGGAGCAGGAGAAGAAGAAGGAAAAGAAGAGGAAGATGAAAGAGAATTAGAAGAAGATTAGAGAGGAGTGGAAGAAGAAGAAGAAGAAGGGATAGTAGCAAAGAAAGAAGACGGATGGTGAGATGAAATTAAAGAAGAAGGAGGCGAAAGAGAAGAAGTAGGAGAAGCGTGGAGAAGAGGAAGAGAATAAAAAGATAAGATTAAGCAAGAGCAAATAAGAAGATAATGAAGATAAAAGAATAACAGGCCAAGAAGATTCGGAACTGGAAGGAGGAGGAGAAGAAAAATGATGAGAAGATGTAGGAGTAGCGGGAGGAGGAGGTGTGAAAAGAAGATCAAGGAGAAAGAGAAGGAAGTCGAGATGAAGAAGATAATAACGAGAGGGGGCTGGCGGCATGTGTTGAAAATGTGTTCACTTAAGTCGGACAAACTCAGCTTGTGTGACCTTTGAGAGGAAGAGAGTGAACGAGCCCGGGGGGAAAAACCCTGTTATCCTTGAGCTGAGGGGCACGACCTACAAACACGCTACCAAAGATCAGGCCAGCTTGTGTCAAGACAAAGCCGCGACATCAAAAGTTGATGCAGATACCGACAGAAACTGTGAGAAGCTTGACAATGCAGACATAAATAAGACAAACACAGACCAGAGATTGGAGTTACAGGCGCAAGATTTCAAGGCAGAAAGAACAAACGTGCTCACAAAAAAAGTTGAGAATAGGACACGCAGGCCCTTTGTCTCAACTTTCATCTTGTATCCAGGCACTCGTACATGCGGTCATACCGTAAACATGTCATCAGTACATCTCTAAAGGCATTCAAAGGTCAATGTATAAGTAGTTCCATACCTGATACTGCGTAGAAGAGTGTGGTCTTAGAGACTTCACTATAGTATGACCAGCATCGACCAATTCCCTTCCTCGCTGCCTTTTCTTCCCTAACTGAGGAGCAAAGTCGGGTACGCACTTACAGCTGGGTAGATTGGAGCGTGTCGATAATTTGAATCGAACACGTCACTTTTGTCGCGAGAGACCGGCGGCTCTAACCACTCTGCCAATCTGACGCTTCCACATACATTAACAATATAAAAACACATGAACACATTCTCGCATATATCAGTACATTCTAGGGGCAAAGTCTACAGACAGGGGGTATGATGTGCTGGTGTTGTGGGTAGTGGGTTTCCCCCCTTGCTTCACCCTAGGCCTAGTGAATTCTGTTCATGAAAGGAGCGACCATTGCGGTGTTAGTCTCTTGGCCTAGCAAAACCTCTCATACCCCAAGATCGTTGTGCGTGGTGAAGAGCCACACCCTCCTCGAGGTAGTCCTGGTAACTGAGGGTGCGAATCCTCAGGCTAAACACAACGGATCTAGAGGAGCAAACCTCGATAATAAAACCGGTGCACTACACCGTACACGCCCTCTGTGGGTGGGAAGGAGCCAGATGGATACTGAACAAGTCTTGGGAGTGGGAACGAGTGTGGACTGCTCCCTGAAGATCGGAACCCATCGTACAGGCACAGAGACTCAGGACGTGACGATCCTATTGCCTTCAACTCTTGGTCACATGCCTAGAGCCTCGGAGAACTCGGCGTAACCAGCAGGCAATTTGGTGGCGGGGAAAGAGCACTGTGAGCCCTACCTTGGCTACGTATAACAAGGAGACGCAGAAACACCCCCTTTATCTCCCCCAGAGCTGGCACAGTACACTTCTGGCTTCTACCCGGGGCGTTAGGAAATCCACAGGCACCCCAGCATCACAATGCCAAGAAGATGACAAAGTTGGAATTTACTAACTCAAACCTGGCACAGCAAGTCCTCCAACAGATGCGGCCGATGCTGGGCCCACTGGCGCGTGGACACGTCCCGATCCCCATCGAGACTTGCCCGGGGAGCCCACCCCGGCTCAAAAAAGCAGAGAAGGCCACTCTCCAAACCTCCGATGTCTTGCGGGCAGTGTTAGGATGTGCAAGAACATGGACAGGAAGACTCCACAACTTCCCCACTGAAGACACGCCCACGGCGACCGTTGCCTCAACTGGCTGTGTGTGGTGTACCCGGAAACGGGGCCTCCCAGTACTGAGACACAGTTAAGTCCCCGATGTCATTTATCGGTGCAGAGTTGAGAGAGATGGCTGAGCATCACAATCCCCCCTGTGTTGCAGCATGATGAGAACCCAGAATTGCACACTGAGCTTGGGGGGAATCACTTGGGCACCAGACTTAATACTGGCTCTTGACTGGATGGCCGCATGCAGGAGATTTCTACAATGGGGGGTTGGCAGGTGGTGGGTATCTGGAAGTGGCTCTGTGCAGGACGTGAGGATTCCTTGGGTGAGCCCAGAACCAGAGCACAGCATTGTGCAAGCTCTGCATAGTTGGAGAGCCCCCTGGATGACGGGGAATGCACAGTGTGCTACCCCACCTGTCCCCAACTGCTAACTTAGAACCAGAAGTGGGGTCCTCTGTATGCGTGCCAGGCCAGGATAAAATGCCTGGGAAAGAGACTGGAGCTCAGAACTCCCTAACTCAAAGTTGCAGGATGGCAGGAAAGACAGGGCTATTTTGAAGATAATGCAACCATATTTTCACCATACGAGCTCGGACGCCGCCTCGGTAAACAAGGTCCGCGCAGAGCAGTGACACCCCCAGGCTGCTTGCGAATAGTCTACTACTGGGAACATAAACAGTACATTCTGACATAAGACACAAATTATCTTTCTTACAGACAAAAACCGGTGAACATATAGAAGACAATGGATATTGACTACATTATCCTGTGTAATCATTCACAGCTTAAGCATTCATTGTTAATAGCTTGATGTCAATATTGTCGTGCAATACGCTATGTTCAGTATTATATACTTCATGCTTGAAATGACTAATACGCTTGCGAATTTCTATGGCTACTATGGTTATTTTTACTATATTATTCATTACACACCAAAAAACAAAAACCGGTGGCTGACACTTGGGAGTTGACTTAAGTGGGCTCGCTCCTCTTAGACAGTAAAGGACATAAAAGGGCCAAAACACATATCTCACGTGGGAATCACTTCTGATATCTGTCTCCTGCTGTAACGATCTGTCTCGGGTTTTCTATCATCACCATCTATATCTCATACTTTTTACCATAAATATATGTTCTATTAAGTACCTCGATAAGTAATATCCATTACTTCTTAACACGCAAGAGGAAGATAGCGCCCTGAGTGGGAAGATAATATCAAGAGACGGACAGGAAAGAGTCCACCAGAGTATACCATCAATACAAGAGACATAAGATGTTGGGAATTCGTTGCAGCCAACCTTTGATGCCAAGAAGCCTGCTGATGTGATTAGATTACATAACACTTTTAATGGATAAAGTATGTGTGACAAATCTTTCTCTTTATATATAAACAAGGTGAATCTGCCGTTAGACACAGTAGGAACATCTACTCCAGCTTTAACTTTAGCAGTGTAAGTGCACCACTGTCGACTTTCAAGGCAGTGGGGCTCCTCAATAGGCTGGAGATGCCAAGGAGGGAAGGAAGAAAAAAATTGGTCTCCGTGTAAGTTACTATCTCATAAACATATTAACTTGCACTAAACAACCAGTCCTAAAATAATAACTCGCACAACACAACCTGTCCTAACATATTAACTTGCACTAAACAACTTGTCCTAACATATTGCACTAAACAACCAGTCCTATCATATTAACTTCTGCTAAACATGTCCTAACATAATAACTCACACTAAACAACCTTAACCAACATATTAACTTGCACTAAGCAACCTCTCCTAACATAACAACTTGCTCTAATCACCCTGTCATAACATATTTTGCACTAAACAAGTCATAATATATTAACTTGCATTAAACAACAAGTCCTAACATAATAACTTGCACTAAACAACCTGTCCTTGCACTAAACAACCAGTCCTAACATATTACCTTGCACTAAACTACCTGTCCTAACATATTAACTTGCACTAAACAACTTGTCCTAACATATTGCACTAAACAACCAGTCATATCATATTAACTTCCGCTAAAAAAGTCCTAACATAATAACCTGCTCTAATCACCCTGTCATAACATATTAACTTGCACTAAACAAGTCACAATAAGAGGGGCGTTCAGAAAGTAATGCACCACATCGTTTTTCTCAGCTAATAATGAAGATAGAAGCATGAAATTTTGCACACTTCAAATATGGCATTTGCCAATTGTGTGCACCAAATTGCACCGCAACCGGCTAAATAATACGGCTGCCCTAAACCGTTGAAATGGAGCGTGTTGGCAACTTGCGTTATAAGCAACGAATTGTGATAGAATTTCTCGTTGCAGAGAAGGAAACTGTTGTGAACATTCACAAGCGTCTATGTGATGTGTATGGAAGTTTTGCAGTCGACAGGAGTACAGTCAGTCGCTAGGTTCAGAGAATCAAAGAATCAGGAAGTGGAGATACGGAGCTGCTTGATCGGCCGCGCTGTGGACGTCCTGCCACAGCCACCAACGCAGAAATGTTGAAATGCGCTGAGGGCATTATTCTTACTGATAGGCGAATCACTACTCAACAATTGGTCTTACAGCTGTCAGTCAGCATTGGTAGTGCAAATGCAGTTATAAAAACTCTCGGATTTTCTAAGGTTTGCGCAAGATGGGTTTCTCGAAGTCTCACAAATGACCACCGATTGCAAAGGAAAGCAATTTCTTCTGAATTGTTGGAGCGTTTCAATGCTGATGGAGAGAACTTTTTGGCTAAGATCGTTACAGGTGACGAAACCTGGGCACACCATTTTGAACCTGAGACAAAAAGACAGTCAATGGAGTGGCATCATCCGCAATCACGAAGAAGAAAGAAATTCAAGACAATTCCTTCAGCTGGAAAGGTCATGATCACTGTCTTTTGGAACATTGAAGGTGTGATTCTTGTGGACGTTATGCCAAGAGGAGAGACAATCAATTCGCAAGCTTACATTAAGACATTGAAAAAAACTCAATCAACGTTTTCGCAGAGTTCGGCCGCACAAGAATCCAGCAGACCTGCTTCTCCTTCACGACAATGCGCGACCTCACACAAGTCTGGCAACACGGGAAGCAATCACAAAATTGGGTTGGACTGTACTACCCCATCCACTCTATAGTCCCGATTTGGCACCCTCTGATTTTCATCTATTTGGTTCACTTAAAGATGCACTCCGTGGGACAAGGTTTGAAGATGATGAAGGAGTGATTCATGCAGCGAAGAAATGGCTACATGATCAAGACAAAATCTGGTACGGGCTAGGAATACATGCACTTGTTTCGCGCTGGCATAAAGCCATACAAGTTGATGGGGATTATGTTGAATAATACCGATGTTTACATGACATATCCATGTATATTGTGTATAAATTTCATGCTGTTTGAATAAACAGCTCCTGAGAAAAACGATGTGGTGCATTACTTTCTGAACGCCCCTCGTATATTAACTTGCATTAAACAACAAGTCCTAACATAATAACTTGCACTAAACAACCTGTCCTAACATATTAACTTGCACTCAACAACCTGTCCTAACATAATAACTTGCACTAAACAACCTTTCCTAACACATTAACTTGCACTAAACAACAAGTCCTAACATAATAACTTGCACTAAACAACAAGTCCTAACATAATAACTTGCACTAAGATGCTAAAAGTAGACTTCTTTAAGGCATGTTCTATTCACTTCAAGCGTCTTTCCCTTACACACTGGTTTTGATCTTACCGAAAATTCCATAAGTGATCCGTGTCATACCATTTTAGTACGAGTACATTAGACGAAAGAACTGTTATTAGTTTCAAGGCTACAGTCTTTGATGCCCTCCATGTTTCACGGCCACACGATATGACTGGCTTGACATGTGAGTTGAAAATTCCTATTGTTGGTAGGATTTACGATATAAGCACTCAGCGATGCACTTAATGAGCACTCAATAAACAGCTGAATTAGCACTTAGCACTGGGTTAAATTAGCACTTAGCAATGCATTAAATTAGCACTTAGTAAAGAATTAAATAAGCACTTAGTACAGAATTAAATTAGCACTTAGTAAATAATTAAATTAGCACTTGGTAAAGAACTAAACAAGAACTTAACAAAGAGCTAAATGAGCACTAAACAAAGTATTAAATGAGCACTTAGCCAAGAACTAAACAAGAACTTAACAAAGCACTACATGAGCACTGAAAAAAAGCACTAAATGTGAAACTAAGATCCAACACAGCGGCGTCACTGACACGCTATTATGCTTCGGTAAGATATAAAACTGACTCATGCATAAGAACAGACGACGTTTGTTGTTTCAGTGTTCAACAAGAAAAGTGGAACACATTTTAAAGAACCAATAAATCAAGAGTTTAAAACGAACGACCCTTTTATGAACTAGGTACTAGTTTTGCAGGTACCGTACTCTATCCGTTAAGGCAGTGATTCTCAACCAGTGTTCCGACATTCATCATCAGGGAATGCGTGACAAATCTTGGAATATTAAAATGTTGAAATACCGCGAAAGAATGCAAAATTTCGTATTTATTTAGGATTAAATTTCGTTATTTGTGTCTATGTTTATTCCGTACTGCTTCGATAAATATCATATAATAATTTAAACATTTGCAAACGTGAGTGTGATCATTAACGCTCTTACTGTTCATTTAAAGAGAGGGACACCCATCTCAGTAATAGTAAAACAAAAGAGATACTACGCTGTAGAGATGTCGCAGCAAGAACACCACATGAAAAAGTACATCTTTTAAAAAAAGAATTCCACATAAAGTTACGTGAGATGAAAATATGTACGTACTTAAACCCAAGGACCAATCAGAACAGTGTTTTTTTTTTCGTCGATCTGACTCCATTCATCTGTTGTTATGTTTTGACGTTTATCATATATTGCTTTTTATCTGGCACGCTTTTGTTTCTTGCGACATTCGTTCAATGTCTTTAATACAGTATTTTAAAAAAAAAAACATTTCTTTCAAAGACAGTGAGAATATTTCCACATGTTTTCGTATGTGTAATTTACAGACAGAATCTCTTTACAAACATATTTTCTTGGCAACAATGTTACGGTAATGCAATTACGTTGTAGGGATTTCACTGACAGCGGAGAATTATTTAGGGGTTCCAGCTTGGCAAAAAGGTTAAGAAACACTGCGTTAAGGTGTTACTAAAGAACCTACATGCTTTGATAGAAACAGCTAATGCTAGCAACAAGAGATACGACTGAAGAAATTCGCCTTCACTGGTTTTCCCTTGGTCCTGCCGTCATTGTGGCATACTTGTGTGTTGACATTAGCCATGAACGGTCGTATGCTGGCCATTTCTCTGTGTTGCAGTTACTAAAGCAGTGAAGGCTCAAGAGGATGATCAATCAGCACAGGAATTGTTGCAAACTGTTATTGTGGCATATATTCTTCTCGTGGCATGAAGTGAAGATTAGAATTGGCCGACATGGCTTGTGTGTATGGATAAGACAATATACGCGAATGGGTGTAAGTTCTTGACCAACTAATCACAATATACACACCCTTCATAACACATGCAGAAGTCATGGAGCGTTGAAACGATATGTTGCATTTCCAACGATTTATTACGATAACATCACATTGACATCAAACAAACGTACTGTCATTAGGACAAGGTTCAAGCACATCAACATCATGTAGATAACATCAGTTCACTGCTTCTAGTACCATAGAGACTCTGGCAAAATTAGGCCGCATAAGTGTCCGGCTTCCAAATGTATAATATTCTCTGTGTTTCCTCTGACAAACAAGTCATATAATTCTTTGCCAATATAAGCCGCATAAGTGTCGGGCTTCCATATAATATTCTCTGTGTTTCCTCTGACAAACAAGTCATAAAATTCTTTGCCAATATAAGCTGCATAAGTGTCGGGCTTCCATATAATATTCTCTGTGTTTCCTCTGACAAACAAATCATGTAAATCTCTGGCAAGATAACAATATCAATATTCTCATAAACTCTCCTCCGCACCAGGAGAAAGTCACCTCAATGTCAGCCAACCATCTTGGGCTGGTAGCATCATAATACAAAGTTCTTGGCTACAAAAAATAGTTTAAGGGTATTTTTACTTCACTGTCATCCAAGAATAAAACACAAAAACGTACGCCATCCTTGGCTCTCAGAAATATGTCAGAATTATAACAGGGGAAAAATCTCAAACATTTTTATCACACAGAGGACTTTGTTCCCCGTTCACACAGTCAGAAAAAACATCCCTGAACACCTTCTCAGCTCAGAACGCCCAGGCCGACTGTCACGAGATACAGTCTCCCGGTCCCGCCAAACCATCACGCATGCGCGAATTCTCGCGTGGCGTGAGTTTAGCTCACACGAGAACAATCTGAAACGTTCTCGTCAACTGTTCTAGAAAAATCTACGAACAGGAAATCTTAAATGACCAAATGGCAAGTCAAGGGAGATAACAACTAAATCAGACCTGTATCAAAAAGTATTACAACCTGTTAACTCCCTTAGACCATAGTATAACAACGTTTACATCCCTAGCTTAAAACAAACTGACTTTAACACTCTGCCATATGACATATAGAAGACCACTCCAAGTATGTGTCTCATATATGTCTCTTAGTCGTCTTATCTGCTGCTCATCTTTGGAACTATCTTCCACATGATCTAAAAAAAAAAAAAACAACCTCAGTCCCTATTCATACAACCGTAGACTTTTCGAATACTTTATGAGTGCTGATTACATGCCCTCTAATGTGATTATGTTTCCGTTTAAATATATAATATCGAATGTAGATTTAATGGTGGTGTTTGTACTTTTCAACACATTTTATTTCATTATTATAATTAGATACTTTAAATGTGAGTATGCCCTTATTTTACCTTTACAACGTTGAATTCCTTTAAATTGATATGTAAAATGCATGTGAGAATAAATGAATTCAGTATTAAAGACGAGAGAAAGGAAGGGCAGAATGTCAGACGGGCCTGCGTGTCCAATTCTCAACCCCTTGAGAATAAAGTTCGTTCGAGTTTTATGTTTTCTGTTTCAACACCTTGCCAAAAAATCATGCTGGGCATAGTGCATTTGGAAATTCATGACCTTTTTATTTTTGTGCAATTACACAATCTAGAAGCGTTTATCCCCTTAACAGTCACAGCAGACAATACTGCACACAATAAGGTCTTTCGGACAGCTGACACACATTCTACTACTGTCATGGTGTACAGCAGGGGTCGGCAACCAATGAGCTTTTTGGATCTATTTTAGTAACACCGAGTCCTCAAAAGTCAGTCGCTTAAAGATATACCAAATCGTCCACTGGGATCTAAAGGTAGATCGGGATCAACTGGTTGCCGACCCCTGGTGTAGTGGGTGATTTAAGTTACTTTCTATTTTAATATCCTTACTTGTTCAATTTAGATATACGTGGAAGAAATGTCAAATTTTACTTACTTACTTAGTCGTTCCCCTTCTACCGTGAGGTGTATAGGTAAATGTCAAAACAGGGAGATTATAGTTCGAGCCATTTGAGTAAACATATGTTTTTGTTTTAATTTCCAGAAACAAAATAAATAAAATCTAAAAGTGTTTAGTAAACTGACGTCACAAGAGACAATAAAGAGACTGGACCTCACGCTCAGCTGTCATGTTAATTTGACATAACATTTTATGTAACGATTAGTGGACGGTTTTACTTATGTCATAAAATGGCAGTTATAGTCTGAGTCGTGTCCAGATCCTGTATTCCACAGCTGCGAGTAGTGTCGTCAGAATGACCACAATCTACAAAGCCCTTTCTCAGGTGCTGAGTTGGCAATGTGCTCAATTACGATTCACTCTCACAGTGAGGCAACGGCACAGCCTGTCACAAAATGACCGTGCTATCATTGTATTGTGCTCTACCTGTCTTATTTTCTCATATTGTGCCTTCTTTTTAAGTCTTCATAAACCCGTATTTTCTCTCAAACTGAACGCATGACTCAGGTTTCATGTTGGTACTTCTGTGGCGTGAGGTTTTATTTGGCTCTTGGATCAGTATAGTACTGACAATTACAGAAATAGAATTTCTGCAGAAAATGGTGAAGTCCCAGTGTCTGAGAGGACTACTAGTATCACAAATTAGTTACGGCTGTGAATGATCTGATCTCGAAACAATAGTAGAGAGGAGACCGACATAAAGTGCCACCTCCGCTGTGTAACTAACTGTGATATTAAAAAAACAAGGAAACAGATTTTGCTTAACAATGATAAAATTGACAAGTCTTCAAATACAATTTCCTTATTATTTATTTAGTATATACACTATCTACTCTTGTGCTGAAGGGTGAATGTTGAAAAATGGAATGTAATGAATTTGTAAGTTTACATATGATTTACAAATATTTATTTTATATATATATATATATGTAAATAAATATTACAACAAGTTTTCCAATTATAGGAACAAAAATTATATCAGCTGTGCTGTTATTCAATTATAGTACATGTATCAGCTGTGCTGTTAATTAAGGATATAACACTTATCAGCTATGCTGTTATTTTGTCTCTTGCTATGCTACTTCACTTTCTCATCACTGACAGTTTCTATGCTCACAATGCTGACAGAAATGGTACTAATGTGTACTCATCTCTCTAAGGTCTGTTCTTCTTTGGTTGGTTCACACAACATCGGCTGAGTATCGTTCCTTTAGCCCACCCAAGACTGAGGGGGACCAAAGATGTAGAGTCAGGACAACCTCTATGCTCCTGCGGAGTTCCAGGCAGCTGGATTGACGACCCACGATCTCAGGTTTTAGGACACGAATAAAACCTGTAACAAGGAAAAATAGGGGCTAATTTCTGTCCTCAAGCCCACCTATTTCTATTGTATATGATATGAGCGTGTCTCAGTGTCTGCATGTAGGATGAATGACAACATGGCTCAGTATGATTTAGCAATAGCGAGACAAGACAGGTGTCTACTGGCACTTTCTGATAAACTAATACATGGATATCATTCAATAATATAAATTCAATGCATGAATACATTCAATACATGAATACATCCCATAATATAAGTTCAATACATGAATACATCCAATAATATGTACACCTAGATGTGATACAACAATGTCCTTCCCCCTATAATATACCAGGACCTCTCTGACAAGTGCTATAATATATCCTAACAATAACGTTATGTTCTTATGATAGGAGTATGTGAGACGAGGACTGTTTGGTGATATATCAGGTGGGAGTTATAGGAGACAATAGATTGGAGTTAGATGAGACAAGAGATTGAGTCCTAACAAGGACTGTTTTGGTTATATTTCAGTTGGTTTTATCTGAGATAATAGACTGAAGTTATAGGAGACAATAGATTGAGTCCTAACAAGGACTGTTTTGGTTATATGGCAGTTGGTCTGAGATAACAGATTGAAGTATAGGAGACAATAGGTTGAGTCCTAACAAGGACTGTTTTGGTTATATTGCAGTTGGTCTTATCGGAGATAATAGACTGAAGTCATGTGAGACAATAGATTGAGTTATAGGAGACAATAGATTGAGGTATGAGTCCTATTAGTCTTTGTCTATTCAATCATAATAGGAAATACAATCATTATACTTAATTTCCCCAAGATACAATCAGTAACCTGATAGGTAGTATAAATGACACACAACAAATACCAACATTATAGACCTGCTGAAAGCCTATTTTCCTAAAGGTTATCGTAAATATATTTACCCTCTAAGATTCAAACCGGCCAGATTTTGACTCGACTTAGCAAAGCAAGCTGCAGGTCATTGCACTCCAGGTAAGCTATAAATCAAGGTGACAGCTTCTCCTCTTCAGTCGGTCGGTATCTCTGGCGTCGTGTCGGTGATGTGTGTTTATGCATAAAATCCGCCCGATTATATAGGTAGGTGAATTCTTAAGCAAGGCTTTTGGTTGGTTCCTGGCGGAGCAAAATGATTGG
Organism: Oreohelix idahoensis; assembly: GCA_024509875.1. Taxonomy (NCBI): domain Eukaryota; kingdom Metazoa; phylum Mollusca; class Gastropoda; order Stylommatophora; family Oreohelicidae; genus Oreohelix; species Oreohelix idahoensis. Next base: position 275,288 of record JAMPIV010011445.1, on the reverse strand, counting down.
TTTCCTCCGGTTTAGTCTCAAGCGCTGTACAGCCTAATTTTATTCAGTTTTCATCCGCCATCTTGCGTGAACAAGATGGCCGTTAATTTATTCTGTCTCAGAGACTGGTGAACGTTGCTCGTTGATTGGTTGAAGCAAATCTGTATCTCGACATAGTGATTAACAAAGTAGTGGGTTACACTCGTTTCACGACAACTTCGCATGAACTATCCTGAGAACGTAAACAAACCCAGCTGGGAGCAGAAAGATAGACACTGCTCTACCTTGTTAAAATAAACAAATCAGGCGGATTTCTTTCATGTCCCAATCTGGCGCCCATACTGCGTATATCGACAATCGGAAAATAAACACGAATTTGCCGGCAGTAAAGTTACAGACCTACCGGGGATGGACACTCGTGTTTGTCAACATTCATAATAACAAAAGTTTGTTCTGAAGTACAATCATGAGTCACCTAAAAGTGGAAGTGTCAGTACCTTATATGGGAGGCGTTTGAAATTACCTGTATCACGCGAAATTTCATGAGAGAAGAGGGGAAAGATATGTACTATAGTCAAACGGTTAAATTTGCTTGGCCTAGGCATGATACATTAAAATATACTAAGTTTGACTGCCGATTTTCACTGCGAAGAACGCTTGAGCAGCGTGGGCGATAGGACCCATATAATGTAGAACATTTTCAGACTCCCGCACTGTGGTCCACTGAGTCAAGACCACACCTTCAGATTAGCCAGGACCAAAGAAATATAGGATTTCAATAATGAGGATTGGGCCAAGTATTGAGGATCTACTGACATTAACCAGCAAGAAAACTCGACTTTATAATACTGGAAGCCACAAAGTCCTGGGAACCTATAAACAGAACAATAGAGGGATTATCATTAAAGTAATACTAAATTGCCTCTAAGACGGCCTCATACCCTGTGGCACGACAATATTCGGAACTCTTCCTGTGCCAGACGTCTGTAAATAACCCGATTATACGGGGAATGTTGTAACATATCCAATTTTATATTTTGCATCTGCCATGTTAAACTCGCTGGTGGTTGTGCATGTTAATACGAGGATGGCACCTCAGCATATGAACATGTGTAAAGACGTTCTTTCTTACTACACCTGTAGTACACCACTGTAAAGTATCAGTCTGTCTGCTCTGTAAGGAAGAGTGGTGTGTTGTTGAGATCAGGCATGCTCCAGTCTACCCAGCTGTAAATGGGTAACTCACCCTAGTCCTGAGTTAGGGAAGGCAAAGGCTCCAGGGGGAAGCAGGCCCTGAACTTGGTCACTTCAGCCGACGCAGGATGGTGTATGTATGAAGTAGAAGTGTAGAGTGTGATTACCGCGAATGGTGTACTGTTCGTGTAAATAACCCTCACACTTGTCTACATAATCTTAGTTTACTCAATTTATTCAGACGGGGAATGAGTTTGTAACAATATCCAATTTTATATTTTGCATCTGCCATGTTTGTAGTATAGATTATGAAACCACGAAGGGGGGTTTCTAGCAGGATTGAGATCTCTCTGTCACTGTCCGATAATAAGATAAATAATCTGTTCTCTTGGCAGTGATCAAAACATATGATGACCGAAATCCAACATGGTTGGTTATAAGTGTAATGGGTATATAAAGTTTTCATAAATGTTTCCATACAGCTCTACGGTGATCAGGTTAATTTCACGAGCCATAACCGCTGATGGTCATCTTCGTCGATACCAAACACGACACATGCATAGCCAGCAAAAGTCAAGCTAGGCCTAACCGACGAGAGATCATCAAAAATAGGAGCTGGGTTTACCTGGAGTCCGAATCATCTATATACTGACATAAGGAGAGGCTCGAACACAAACTATCGTAGAGACACCATCTCCTTCAGGAGAAATACCAGTAAGGGAAAGGACCAAAGAAAAACGTACCCCGCCCTTTGTAAGCAGTACATCGGAACTCATCACGACTTGTCAAGACAACTCATACTTCCGCTAGACCGGAATACAAGAATCTAGTCCCTCCTACCCATCCAAAATATACAATATAGGACTGATTCTACTTGTACTAATAATATGTAATACATATGAATTCAGGCCATAAACACAATAAGCAAATTAATATATTTTCTGGCCCTAAAAAATAAGTACAAACGCAAGCGCACTATCCTTGCGCCGGATCAATATCCAGAACGATTACTCCTATAATCAAAAGTGTGAATCAAACATGGATTATCTCGCTTTTACCATAAACAGCATTTTCATACACAAATGAATGCATGTCTATATTTTCCCATATCAAATAGCCATATCAATTTTTGTAAAATGTGCGTCAAAATATGCACGCTACAACATGATAGCCATGAACCACCACAGCAAGCGCTGGTGACTACTCATGCCGGCTCTCTCAGAGGGAACCAAAAGCAGAGGTAGCCCCAGGCTGCAAGTGAAGCATGGAGCGGATGATGATGACATCGGGGTGTACAAACGTATTATTTTAACATTTTAATAAGTTCAAATGTATATTTAAACATGTTTGAATCAGGCAAAAGTCGTTTTCCATATGTCCAGCCACATTTTTTCTCGTCAGATTACCTGAATTAACGATGATTTTCATCCTATCCACTGGGTTTACCGTTAATGCTCAGGGACGGTAAAATTACTGAAAAACAAAAAGGAAGGGTCGGTGGAACGGACATCAGGGAAGGCGCCTGACTAACTGTCAGGAATCCAATACTTAGCTGAGACATTTGTTTTCTTCTAACGTTTGTGGTACAAGTTGGTGATACTTGTCTGTGAAGCAATAGTTTGTGGTCTATGCTAGATGCCTGCCTTTGACGGGTTATGAAGATCCTTGCCTTGGCGTTAGGAGCGGTTACCCCTGCAAATACGCTGGGGACATGCCCTCACGACAGACGTCGATAATTGACGGAGCAGTCAGCAAATCAGTCAACATCTGGCCAAATACGCCATTTTAATCTGGCCAAAGCACCCAAATAAACCACCACCTGAAATATTTCGACGAGGACAAACTTTATATGTAAATCCACCAAGTTCACTTACTTATTTACTCATGTTAACCCATAATTGACTATTAAATTTGTTAAATGTATTTACAAATTAATAGTTAATTTAATTATTACAGAGACAAGTGCACATGTATGAATCAGTTATCTTAAATATAAATACAACAGAACCACTTAAGTAATATTTTACTGAATAATTCAGTTGGGGGCTCAGAACGAGCTAATTAATCTTTCTCTTCATAGTAGGGGCGGGCAGATGCAAAGTTCACAGACTGACTGATCCATGACGTAAGCGTTAGCGTAGTAATGTTCCTTGTCTTCTAACTAACTGCTGTAGGGCGCGTGTTCCATGTATTATTATTCTTATTCGGTATTCACCGAAGTGCTATCACGTTACCGAGCAGCTGACAGTTTGACTGTAGCACATTTTAAGCACTGCCACCTGATGTGAAACGTGGTCTCATTTTCTGTCATTACATATTATTTACATTTTATCTAGCGACATCTTCTAACCGTTTCTTCGAAAACACAAATCCGGTTTTACACTTGGAGAATAGATCGAGGCTTGCATGAAAAACAGTAATGAGCCTTTGATATGTCTAGAGGACTTCTAAAAATAACATCTACTGGAGAATTGCTATTGACATTCACGTATCTGCACCTGGACAAAGGAAACTCCCGTAAATCCAACCCCAACCGTTGAAGATAATCATAACAAATAAGCAGATTTCTAAGTCATAAGATGTATGTCGTGAGTTTAATCCCTGAAGAACAGTCCCATAATAATGACCAGGAAAACGCCGAAGTGTTTCCAGCTAATGAGGCTCCGGTAAAACCTCAACTGGTCTATGATAACGCGTGAATGCCACTACTGATAATGTATGTTGAAATGCGTGTCTGTTCTGTTTAGAGTCGTGTACTGGTCATCACTGAAGCAGGTCTTCTTTAGATTACTTCTGCACCATTAAATCAACCTGTCATGTTGACATTGAGTGGGAGTGTCAAGTAACGCGAATGGTAGAATGGTTCGGTTTAATGGACCACTTGATAATATTATTCACACACTCTTATGTAAGGCCATGACGACTTGAACGACAGCTGGCATTTCACACCGTTTAATAGGGACGCACACATCAGGACAGCACGGAACATAGTCATAAGTACATGTTGACGTATATATTATTAGGTATTTAAACAGTAGATCATGGTATTCAAATGGTAGGTGCCAACATCAAACATATTTCATGCAGCATTCAAATACAATGGCGATACGAGTCCAGCATTCAATGTTCTGGTAGACTATCGCCTTATCCTTTACTGACTGAACGCGTCAGTGGAGATGAGTATGTAAACATAACAAAAGGTTCACTGGCCGAACCCTTTCTTTCTTGGCTAAATTCTTAAGCTGTATTTATATCAGGTGTTTATACAACGATAGTTAAACCACGATAGTGGGCTTCCGTTTAGCAAGATCTCTATACCACTGCCCGATAGTAAGATTGATATTCTGTTCTCTTGACAGTGATGCATTGTGATGACAGTAATACAACATGGCCACCTTCTTGAGTTTCGCTCACTCACTCATAAGAAGGATAAACGATGGGCCGAAGTTAATTCGTAATGTGAATATAAATACTCTCATGAATGTTTCCATACAGTTCTGTATCACTAAGATTACTCCATGTAACGCATAAGAACTGTTGGCAAACCTGTCATCTTCCTCGATATACAAAACGATCCTAGATGTCCGATAACACGGTGTCCATCTAGACCGAAAATAGAGATCATCAAAAAGGGTCTGGTATTACCTGGAGTCCGAATTAAACACCATAAAGTACATGAGGAGAATCTCTGACAATAAACATCTCGTAGAGACACAATCTCCTTCTGAAAGATCATTCACAGATCACTTTCAACCATTTTCCAGCACCAGCCCAGAAAACACACACAGCCATATTAGGCGGCATTATCGAGACTCACTACGCATGCCTCGAAAAACGAATACCTGCCCCAGTGTTCGGCACAAAGAATATAGTCCGACCTAAACATACAAAGATATACAATATAAGACTGAACCTTCTTGTACTAGACAAGTAATACATATAAATTCAGGCCATAAACATATTGAACAAGATCAATCTATTTTCTGGCCCTAACAAATGAGAAATTACATAAATTCGGTATTCATCCGCGAAATCAATATTCAAGGGGAGATCATCCACATAATCACAAGTATAAATCAAATCATGGATGATATAACTTTGACTGTAACCAAAGTAATCTCTTTTTCCATATCAATTAGTCATATCGTATTTTTGTAATCTGTGCATCAAAAATATGTGCGCAACAGTCTACCAAGTCAAATGTGGATATTGCAGATGCCATTCTCCTGGAAGGCTAGCAGAGTGGACGTATAAAGACATAAAGAAAACCAAATCTGTAAAGAGATAGACAGCTTACTGCCACGTAGGAAAGATGACGGTATCCAAACACTAAAGAAAAGGCAGAAGTTAAGAGAAGGAAACCCACCAATAACCTCCATCAAAATAATTCTCAAAAGGACTAGTTAAAAAACAGCTATAGTCACATTCATGTCCGTACCAAGCCACTATTTGCTGCACAAGAGATCAGTGTTAGAAGACTTATGGAATGTCCCTGACATATTTTAAGGACAGCTCAATCATAACAGTAAAGATATAAATATATACCGTATTAGCCCGACTATAGTACGGCACGTAATACGACCCTAAAATTTTGAAGGTGTTCTACATGAAAAATAAAAGGTTTCGTTTGTCGTGGATATTTTGAAATGTCCCAGTTTTTTCCCCTCTGAATGCTTTTCTTAATGCACTGGCGCTCCAAAAGTTTTCTTCATTTTGTCGCCAAAGTCGTATACCGTATTCGCCTCGGAAACACCAAACTTGTTAGGAGCCTGCAAGGTATTTATTTGTTGCGCCTCGCGTATTGCTCTTAATTTAAAATTCGTATCGTAGCTTCTTCTCATTCCCTTGTTTATTTGAGACGCCGGGGATGCCTTCTTTTCAACACAATCACTCATTTGGGAATCTGCCATGGGTACCGTCATTTTTTAATATCAGTAGCACAGCACAGATTCTGCCACCACCTAACATTGACCTACTGAATTTCCAGTTCAGTATAACGCTCCTTAAAAGAACATACCAACAACAGCTTTACCAAGAAATCATATCTTTTCTTACAATGTTCTCTTCATTAACTCCGTACCTGTACTCTTCATTTGAAATTCTCTTCAGTTGAAATGTGTGCGGTTCAGCTCAAGCCGCGAGAGACGCGTCTACTTAGATACCGAAGATATTTAAACAATAATTTCTCTGGCGCCACTTACAACAAATATACGCACTACATCTTTCAGACGTCACCAAAGATACACTCTCCCACACCTTCAATGTCACGCTTCTACCCGTGCCCGTGTGTCATCAAATGTCATGAACACTTATACCCCGTTGTGCTCCCAAAGGATTATAGTCACTTGCACATACGACCCCATTGCTGGAAGCCTGTGCCTATACACTTCTCGTGTTCTGGCACTTGTGGTTTCTTAGCAATATGATGTACATGATTATGTTGCTAATCACATGCACAAATCTCCTTAGTGGCCTTTAATGACATGCTAGATAGGGGTAGAGGTTACGTTATATGCTCTACACATGGTTGCTCTGAAATTGGCTGCAAGTCCCCCTCAACGTTTTTCTTTTTGTTTTTTTTTCTACCTGCCCACCTTTGTAATCTTATATGTGTATATTTGTCTCTCTATTTTATTTAAGTTAATCAATCAATCTATTCATTCAATCTACTCTGCTCTAATATAATCCCACCTCTCCCACCAATCCTCTGTCCGTCCGTCCGTCCGTCCGTCCGTCTGTCTATCTCCTTGCTATTTCATAAGAAACAACTAATATGTTTCTACTAACACTTTTTCCATATGCTAACATTAACACACCTAAAGTGTATTTCCATCTTAGAAGCCAAGTACTCACGTCGAAAAAGAACAAGCCTCGCCGGGCGTCTGTCATAAAATGTACATTAATAATATAAACGAGACAACAGACAGATAGCGCCGGAAGCCACACAACAGTTAAATGGAAATTACACAAAAAACACGGTAGGTGCTTGTGTTGCAAGTAGGAAAGTTTGTAAACATTTCGAATTAAGTTCTAATCCATTTTGTGTATGTGGTGAATTTTAAAAAAATGTTAAAGACAGCAAAAACTAGAATTAAGCTGCAAGTCAAAAGGCACAAGTTTACGTAACTTGTCAATCTATTTGGCCAGGAAACCTGCACTGGAACGTAAACGTTTCTATTTTTATCTGAAAGCTAAATCTGGCATCCGCTACATTTAATGCAATAATAATTTTCAGCTTGAATTTTTTAACGGTACTCGTGACAATCTTAATGTAATGTCTTTTTTTTTTAAACCGTGCTACTTAGCAATTATTGATTTATTCAGTCACAAATAAAGACTTCATGGCTGTGACAGAACGGACTACCGTTGTCATCATGTTCGCCAACCTGTTGGTTAACTTTGCGCTAATCATTCATGGGAATGAAAGCGTGGTCACGTGATATTTTTTTAGATACAGGCAAGATTGTCACCGGTATTACCTTCTAACATTACTGCTATTATAAACAGGACAGAGCTTCTATTCTGGGAAACTGATGTGGGGGAGGGGGCCGCACGTTCAAAGCCCTGTCTAGTTCCCCGGGGTCTCTAAGGAGAATAAGAATGAATAGAGGACTACTGTACTCTAAGGCATGTCGTAACAGGCAACTAACAGGCTGTGTACGGAGATGGTCACTCTATAATGTAGACACACACAAAAACTGATACAGATACCACACCACTGTGACAGCATGTCAGTGTTTTGTTGTAGAGGACCAGTCGTAGTGATGGTTACTTGATTTGTGAGGAGTAAACAGGGAGATGATGATGATAATAACATGTTTTCTTGTCTACCGCCACCTCTAAAACAAAACATTAGTCAATAATATAGACGTTACACTGGATGATGATCATGATAATAATATGTTGTCTACCGCCTCCTCTTAAAAAAAAACGTTAGTCAAGAATGTAGACGTTACACTGGATGCTGATAATAATAACTTGCTATGTTGTCTACCACCACCTCTAAAACAAGGATATTAGTCAAGAATATATGGCCGATTTTTTAAAGAAAAATAAAATGCACACCTTTAAAATGTTCCGAAATGCAATGAAATCGCTGTAAACATGAGTGGTTGCAGCATGGTAAAGGGGACATTTTCCGAAATTGCAGATAATGTCAATCATATCAGTGTAAAGGGTGCTGCAAAGAAGAAATTGATACCACTTAAAATTTTACAACTAATGAATGCAAGAACAAAAACTAAGCAAGACAAATAAGAATACGGCAAGCTAAATAAGGAAATAATAAGCGAATGTAAAACGGCAAAAGAAGCATGGCTAAACCCCAAGTGCAAAGACTAGAAATGTAGCACAGAGAAGACACAACAACAATCAGTGATGAACAATGCGATTTTATAGAAGGTCAAGGTACAAATAACGGCAAATATATTACAAGAAAATGAATAGAGAGGACTGTAACCGAGACACCTACGCTAGCATTACCCGTGCTATTGTTATGATTCAGAATGAGACAAGCAGTTAGGACATCTCACAAAGGAAAAAAATAATGAATGAAAAAATAATAAATGTTACTGACAACAGTTCAAGATAGCAGCTCACGTTTAACAAAAGTGAGTGATCATAACAATCTAGGGACGTAAATAGAATGGTCGAGAACAGCGAAGCTTGACCAATAAATTTAATCCAAAAGTATTGGGTTAACGAATCAGAAAGTGGCAAGGTGACACACCACGCTGAGGTGACTAGAAGTCATTATTGCTTAGGAGGTTGGAGGAGTAGCTGTGCGGAGAGAGAACACACTAGGACAGGTTGTATGTCTGTGGTTGTACAGACTGGCTCTCACGAGTATATACATATGTCCAGCTACTTCAAGCAAGTGTTAATCTATCAAGAGATAGATATTATTTCTGTGGTGTACAGGAAGTGTATATTTCTATATGAGAACAGAGATTATGCTCTCTCTCTCTCTCGTGAGTATCTGACTGTAAGTACATTTTATGCATTAGATTAATTCTTGTTCTAGGGAACGTTTGTAGAGGCTTGATTAACCAGTTCGCCAAGAAAACTCTATAAATATCTAAAAGAAACTGAATGCTACAGAGGAGCATAAGCACCACAAGTTTATAGATTCGGATTTGGAAGATTAAGAATATTTAAAGGAGACAATGTTATAAAGAGGAACAAATTCTATACGTTATTGAGCTCACGTAAGAAGTACCAGTAATGTCTAAGGATCCAACTTAGAACATGCATATTTAATTAGATTTCAGCATATTTAGTTGAGCAATATGACTGCCATTTTTTTTTGCAAAGTACTATATATATATATATATATATATATATATATATATATATATATATATATATATATATATATATATATAAACCGCTTAGAATATCTACTGCATCAAATGATGCATCACATCCTTCATGTTCAAAACAAAGTTTAAAAAACAAATAAAAGTGAAAGAAGAAGTTGATTAAAAATATAAAAAGACGACACTAAGAAGGCAGTAACCCACTAATCAGCTATTGTACAAACCTCAAGCGTTTTATCTTTGTCATTTTCATATCACTAACAAATAACGAAAAATGATTAAGATAACAGGCTGGGTGAAGCCGTATCAGCCCTGCGCACGTGCGCTGTAAAAACTAGATGTGAAAGTTACCGTGTCATCAAATTTCTCCTCTCGCAAGCAACACATTTTTCGGCAGCCTCATAGCGTCCACAATAGACACTAAATACGGGTCGTGCAATCAATTATTGGCTCCTATACTTTATATTTGGTCTACAGACCTGGACAAGTTGAACACGACAAGATACTTGAATACAGAATACTTGGACGATTCTATGGTCTAATCTAACCAAAGATGTGAATGTATGTCAACAACAAACATTTAAAAAAAAAAATTTTGCCTTGTTTTGGCGAGGCGCGTCCCGTTCAACCTAGTCGGTTATATTAGGGCGCATGTCCAAATAGAAAAGACCTTTAGGTCTGGGGTAACAACAAACATGGAAACACGTCAGCTAATATAAATCACCGCCAACAGTCATCAACATGACATCAAACATGGAAACACGTCAGCTAATATAAATCACCGCCAACAGTCATCAACATGACATCAAACATGGAAACACGTCAGCTAATATAAATCACCGCCAACAGTCATCAACATGATAACAAACATGGAAACACGTCAGCTAATACAAATCACCGCCAACAGTCATCAACATGACATCAAACATGGAAACACGTCAGCTAATATAAATCACCGCCAACAGTCATCAACATGACATCAAACATGGAAACACGTCAGCTAATATAAATCACCGCCAACAGTCATAAACATGACAACAAACATGGAAACACGTCAGCTAATACAAATCACCGCCAACAGTCATCAACATGACATCAAACATGGAAACACGTCAGCTAATATAAATCACCGCCAACAGTCATCAACATGACATCAAACATGGAAACACGTCAGCTAATATAAATCACCGCCAACAGTCATCAACATGACAACAAACATGGAAACACGTCAGCTAATATAAATCACCGCCAACAGTCATCAACATGACATCAAACATGGAAACACGTCAGCTAATATAAATCACCGCCAACAGTCATCAACATGACAACAAACATGGAAACACGTCAGCTAATATAAATCACCGCCAACAGTCATCAACATGACATCAAACATGGAAACACGTCAGCTAATATAAATCACCGCCAACAGTCATCAACATGACATCAAACATGGAAACACGTCAGCTAATACAGATCACCGCCAACAGTCATCAACATGACATCAAACATGGAAACACGTCAGCTAATATAAATCACCGCCAACAGTCATCAACATGACATCAAACATGGAAACACGTCAGCTAATATAAATCACCGCCAACAGTCATCAACATGACATCAAACAAACTGGTGCGGTTGGACCCACGAACAACGAAAGAAGGCTAAGACAATATATAGTGTATATGCTGAAAAAACCTTTAAGCGTAAGAACTAAGAGGCGCCAAAGAATGACCGACGAACTAAAATTAACTTTAAAAGATCTGAAGATAAACTATACGGTTAGGCATAAATGTGCTTGCGGCAAAGAGAGATAGGAGCAAGAAAAAAAAAGAAGAATAAACTTTCTAAAATCTCATTTACAGACGCTTCTCTGTTGAGACTTTGTGAAGATCCAGCTGTAAGCGCTGCTAGCCTAGCCTCTAGCAATACTCTCTACTCTTCCTTTCATTTATTTTTACAATAACCTGTGTCCTACATATTAATTTGCCGGCCGCTAAATGTCATTCAGTCCACGTGGCCAACACGTGTAGAATATTGTAGCAATTTTATAAGCATGCTGGAACAGCACAACATACAGACACTGCATACAAAATTTTACACCCTGAATTGTACACAAGAGTATGACATTATTAGGACCCACTGGTTCTGAAATAAATTTCCATTAAATATATTCCTTGCAGTGGGATCTGAACCTGGTACCGTTAGAATTAGAGACGGACGCCTTACTTCGTAGCCACTCTGACCCCCTTAAGCAACAGTATTTAAAAAAAAAAAAAAAAACGAAAGATGTAACGAAAAGAAGAACCCAAAGAAAAAGAAAAACCGAGCCCACGGTTCTCTATAGTGTATTCGTCATCGTTTCTTGTTTTTGTGCGTCAGTGTCGTACCGATAGGTTGTGAGTTATTTTTGTCCCGTCTGAGTAGAGTGGATGGTGATAAGTACGTGAGAAAAAAAAGGTGTGAGAAATAGATTTCATGGGTGAATAGCTTAAGGAGAAGATATGTCTCTGGAATGAGTAAGTTTCTCTAGTCCAGCCTATCTATACGACTATAATTTAGTAAAGACAACCTTGCCCTCCTCATACATATAAATATAAGTTTAACTACACACACACACAGCTATGTGACAACATGACACACAAACGTGAAAAACTACGGTTAATTGGGTATGGATCTGACCAACACACAAAGTTAAGTTTCTTTTGTTGTTTATTATCATTTAAACTTGACAACATCAAACATCTAAAGAAAAATCAAATAAAACTCAGATTTACATACATATGAAAATAACAGAATAAATGTGCCCTCCCTAAAAAGTTAATAACTCAAAGGTCAAAGGTTAGCACTATGTTACAGAATAGACAGTAAAGAACAAGTTCCTACTCTACCCAGTAAAGTAAACAAGTTTAAGCAAAATCCAATGTTGGTAAGGTTCCTGTAACAAAGAAAAATATTCACTCTCTCTCTCATACAGTAGCCACTCAATCACGCTTACCTACTCTTGGTGATATCCCTTGGAAATGCAATTATCCTGAATATAAAAATTGCCAGGTTTTATTTCCCAAATCGGCCCCAGTCCATCCCCTAAAAAGTCAAGACTAGCGAGGTGAACGCCGAATCTGGTGTGGGTTTTTTTCCTGGATGAACAAATGTCACCGCGAATAGTTTGTGTAGCGAAACGTGCTCTTGAGGTTCACAGTTAAAAAAGAAGGAAAATACTTCCAGTATTGGGAAACACCTGGTTGCTAAAAATGTTACAAATGATGATAATCCTATCGGCTGCCTCTATGGGAGAGTGCCGATTCTGAAACAGCGTAATTTTCCTGGATAAATCCGCTTGAATACGACTGTCAGAAGTCGAGAGTATAAGTGTTCTTTTGTATACCCCAGTGGGCTAGTAAAAATTGGAAAATATCGCTGGGTTTTGTAAGTCCAGTTAAATTTACAAGTTAAAATGTTTCTCATGTACCTTTGGCAAGTCCTTGCTCACAAATGAAATTGGTGACGCACAAGCCAAGAAAAGACAACATTAACCAATCAGTAAATGAAGAAAAGACCGCTGGACGCCCTTGATCAGGTCTGCTAGGAATAAAAAAAAACATTTATGGAAAAATGCTACTATTCTATATAGATATATATGTATATGCACACAGACGGGGACAAGACGATCTCTTATCCACTCCGTCAGTCCTGATTAAAGTTAAACGGCACAGATATTTTCCTTTACGCCTATACGGTCAGCTTTCGCTAGCGCTGAGATTTCAGGTCGGATGGAGGTATGCACTCTCCCCGCCCCTCTGCTCGCGCTTTAACGATCAGCGTATAATGTCAATTATTATTTAATCATCTATATGCGCACTTACGCAAAGTATCGCCTGTCTTTAATAATATTAAGTTGTCGGCGTCTGATAGTTTAGTCGTATGGTATTAAATAATAGGCACTTATAATAAATACGCACAATGAAATAAACCGTGAATTCTTTTCTGTCACTATCAGTCGCGCCTAACATATAAATCAGTCGACTAAAACCGTCTCTTGTGTGGGAAAGCAGGTGGTGAAAATTAACATTATAACTGAACATCTGGTATAAAATAGCTACGCGTTATTTTGTTTCGCTGGTTTTAACAGCTAGAACTCTAAGTGAATTATAATGGTAAAAGCTTAACACTTTTAATTGGTAAAAGGTAACCCTTTTAAACACGTAACACTAATTTCTATTACCAGAAAATCATAATGAAAGATCCCCACGAATGCTATTAACACATTTTCCACAATGGTTCTAGAACTACGTGCTTAGACTATCCAAAAATTCTGAGTGACAACTGATAGCAGGTTTAAGAAAACACAGTTTATATATCATCATGTTTCTCTGATCTATAGATGTTACTTTTCACACTATTGTGTATACCAGATAATCAGAAACATGCGTTCCCCCGATAAAAGCTTACGCCCGTCTTTCGTCGAGCGCTGCTAATCGACATCAGAAGAATTCTTACGTCTAATGGGTCTCTCGAAGATTTTTTCTGTACGAATGCCCGCTTCTGAGATCAAAGAGCCCAGGGGTTTTTGTGACCCTCAAAGCGTACTCGGGGAAAGATTTTGCCCGTGAGTCTACTTCAAAGCGTATTCGGTGTTATTCACGTGCGGTCTGTCATGTATCGTATGATTGACAGATAAGCTCGCGTGAGGAGACCAGGTAAACAAACCTGATTCGCTACCTGTTTATGACGGGCAGGTCACGAAAGTTTTTAAACACTTATGTTCGAAGAAAGAGGCGTGGATGAAAAAAAAGCTTGTGTGAGTAAGAAAGGCAAAAAAATGCATGGTTTTGCTAGCAAATCATAGAACGCTAACGGGATTACAAAGACTGTCAGATTGTCGTGAATTATTCTAATCCCCATATATAAATTAAAACGTAAATGTAAAGCCTAACAAATAAATTTAATAAAAGGAAAGAAGAATGGTAAAGAACAGTGCTGTCACAATGACTGTACTCGAAATCCCCTTGTTTTCTACTTCGTCGGCAAATTGTAACGCTTTCACGTTGATAGTAAAAGCCTACTGTATTATTACCCGCTTTCTTCAATGAAACGTGTACTGTATTTCTTGGAAAAACCTTGAGATACGCAAGCTGATCAATGACCTAAATTTAATATTTCATTCATTCCATTTTATACACGGCGTGACTAAAGGACAGATGGACTAAAGGATAGAGAGAAGGGAGAGGCAGAAAGCAGGGACACCTGCAACACTAAACACGCGTCGCGCGATACACAATTGCTGCCATCACGCGTGTAAGGCCACATGCACTAACTTTATTTCAAATCGACAGTGATAAAATTCACTACCCATACCAGAGTTAGGTTTTAAAATCCTGAAAAACGCTTATTGGGAATTATGACATTATACCGGTTTACGTTTGAAAACATGACAGTACCCAGACACCCTCAAGTTTGGAAGTGAGAAGGTAGTAACAGCACGACTATCCTAGAAGAAAATGCATATTGGCTCCATTAAATTCGTATATTTGGGTTCCTTAGGGTTTGCTGACAAAGAATATGTAAAACGTTACGCAAATAGTCTAGGAATTACCAAGTTATGGCCAAAATAAAATAGTGGGGGTGCCTGACAGCATTAAATCATTTCTGCTCATAAAATTTTTTTATAACGTGTTTGAAGAAACATTACGTTACGGAAATAGCCTACCATGTTAACTCCTATTTGATTGGAGCGCAACAAATGAAAGACTAAACACGATTGGTCGGACTATAAATACTATCTTGTGTTGTCAGGGGAAACGTGAGAAAGGGGTACTTTTTTGAAAAGATGTGTAGACATGGTTTGATTGGGTAGAGCTGCGAATATACTCAATTCAGAGCGTCTGTTCATTGCCACATCTTGTAATAAACCTACTAAGAAGCAGTGCGTTGAGCACCAGTGTATATTTTTTATAAAATAAAGCCTGGGACATCGGCAGATCGGAGTTGTGCTATATTCATTGCCAGTCAACGAAACTGTTTATTATTATTTCCATGAATTGTGGTAAGCTTGAAATATTCAATATTTTTAAATGAAAATTGAATGTAAATTGATAAATTATGTCTGTATATATGTGTGGTTCAGTAGCGAACATGATGTAAAGCCTATAGTGCTCCAGCCTGAACAGAAGGTGTCGGAGGAAAGTAAAACTGCATGGAATGGCTAAACAGTACACTGACACCTAGATTATTAACTAGAAAGAAATAATGCTGGTATTGCAGAGGCGTAGTAACCATTAGGGAGGGAAATACTGGTATAAAGTATTTCAGATGAAGCTGACAGTTGGCCTAACGCTCTGAACTCAATGTTTGTGATGTATTGTGCTCAGTGTAGAAATGGAGTATAAATTAATTCTGACGTAGAAGGTACAACCTTCTTGTTTCAGGGACCGTGGTCTTAAAGTTATTGAGCAGCACCTGGTCAGAGCTTTGCTGAAGCCAGAGGTGGACAGCATACTCCTTGGTCCATATAGCAACCAGTGGGGTGACTCCAGAACTCATTAAAGTAATCGAGCAGAGGAGTCTTTTACTGCAGTCATCACGCAAGATAAGAGAGTGTGGCCATGGAGCTCAACATTATGTACCCCATCTTAAAATGACATTATAAACTAAAATTAAGAGGGGAATTTAATTGTTTTAATACCAGGAACTGAGAACATCTCCAATACTAGTTCCAATAGAAACAAACTATTGAAGTCATGATGACAAATACCAACAGAGCTTGAACAAAACAAAACCAGTATTACCTCATATTACCACTACACAACTGACACACATAGGATACCATTAATAATATATGTCACTACAAGAATCATATTAATAAATTCTGTACATATAACTTGTAATTAAAATTGATTGTGATTCCTGGTTCCCTTTGTATTTGAATCAGGACACATATACATTCATGACAGCACTGAATACATATTGTTATTTGAAAAGTTATCAGTGACTCCTTTAAGATATCCTCTTAGAGTGTTATATGTATGTGAGTGTCACAGTGTTGTCAAGTGTGGTGGAATAAATTAAATTGTTTATCTGTCTGTTGTTGTTATGACTTACACTTCATCATACACATACCCTAGACATATAACGTAGTCATCCCACTATTCCAGAATAATTCTGACTGAGGTATACATATGTGGCAGTAAGTAAGGTTATCTATAATACACTACTCTTATTAGATATAGATACCTTCACAGCTGATCTCAGTCAGTACACTAAGTCCCCTATAAATATTTATAACATCCCACTTTACCACACAGATTACCGTAGGCTCTCTTTCCATTATACGCTACAGTCAGTACTTATGGCTACTGAGTCACAGCACAATAGGTTTGTCAGGCCCCACCCCCCCCCTCCCCATACTGCGCTGTTTAGGACTACGCAATGGCCTGTTTCTTTAAAATATTAGCATTCTTACGACTAACCCCCCCCCCCTTCACATCAGTATTATGTTGACCAGCCCCATGTATACTCACTAAGATGTAGAAGACTAGCACGATATCTGGTTCCCCATGCAAGAAAACTACAAGAAAGCACTTTATCCGCACCTGCAGTGACAGTATTTAAATAAATGTCATATACATGACGAGATATTGCCAGCCCCAAGAACAATCTCACATTAGTCGCCATCTTCGTCATGCACGAGGAAACACTAGTAGTAGATCTAATATTTCTTAGTCATGCATGAGGAAACACTAGTAGTAGTTCTAATATTTCTTCGTCATGCATGAGGAAACACTAGTAGTAGTTCTAATATTTCTTCCAATGCACAGAACTCGATGGAAATAACTGTTAGTATGACAGTGTTTAAAACAGAATCTGTTTAAACACATGTACAAGGTACATTTCCAGACATTCTCGTGAGCATCTAGCAAACCTGCTTAAACACATGTACAAGCTACATTTCCAGACATTCTCGTGTGCCACTAGCAAACCTGCTTATATTACAGACTGAAATAATTGCAATTTAAGTGCGAGTTGTCAGTGAAGAAACTTTATAGAATCAAAGAACAGTTTGCAGGAAATCTGTTAATCCAGTGACACTTTATTAGTGTAAATATAATTGGAAACTGTGAATTATTGTGTAATATAACATCATACAAATCTCATTCTTATTCGTTCTGAAGACAAGAAGAACAGAAATTACTTATAAATAAATTGATTCATTAATTGTACCTTGGGGCTTTTGTAAATTCCTTTTTGTTCAATTTTGAATTTTTAAATTGGAATTACATTATTGTTTAAGCATAGGGTAGTCTGAACGAGATGGCACCATAAGCTCTTACAACACTATTTGGACAAGAGTACTTTACAGCCTGACTATAACCTGTGCCATCCATACACCAATGCTCTTTTCTGAGACCGGGGTATTTCTTTTAATCCAGAATTCTTGTCTGGCACTATCACCTAGTATCATCTAGATACACCTGTATTTATCATCTCATCACACTGGGACAGTGTGATCTCATATTCTAAGATTTAAACCTGGTAGCGTCAAACTCCAGTCTACTCATTTGTAAATAGGTACCTAATTTTGCTCTTGAGTTAGGGAGGGCAAAGGCAGTGAGGAAGGGAACTGATCACCCCAGCTCATAAAAAAGTTGAACCTATTATGATGAAGTCTCTAACACTCACTACCCTACGACAGTGTAAACCATTCATAAAGAATACCAGTAAGTGGTAAGTCATGTTCAGTGCTCAGCGGAATTGACATGAGATTTCGAAGAAAGTTAGTTTCCGGAATATATGTCCCGGATAAATATGATTAAAAATAATAGATTTGGTTTTGAAGCTGCTCTCAGTGCTGTATTTGGTAACACTTCTGTCAACAGATGTTTTCAATAAGAAATCTCAACAACAGTAAGCCGGTTCTATTTTGACAAGAAACACCCTCAGGTAACAAATTGTCGAATGCTACACCTGACTGCTGCCACACCTGGATAAAATAGTTCCAGACATTATGCCAGAGTCACTTCATTAGCCTAATAGTTAGTTCCTTGTTCACTTTCTCTTTTACTATCTCTGTGTTCATGTATGTGTATTTGAATGTTTGTGAGTGTGCTCAATTACAGAATGCAACGATAATACCGATTACTTATTATTGACGTTGAGAAAGGTTTAATTTGAAAACACTTTGAGTATTATATTATTGCAGGGCAGAAATGTAAAAAAATGTAATTATTCTGATAGAAATAAAAGATTTCGTTTGTTCGTTTTACACAATCCATCAATACCTTCAACAAACACATGCCAAGTCTTCCTGTCCTGTGCCATCCGCTCAAGTTCTTTCCATGTTTTCCTCATCATTTTCACCTCTGTATCCAGTTCTCTTCTCCATGTGTTTTTTGGTCTACCTCTGCCTCTCTTTCCCTGTGGATTCCAGAACAAGGACTGCCTTGTAATGCTATCAACAGGTTTCCTCAATGTGTGTCCTATCCATCGCCAGCGTCTTCTTCTCAACTCTTGTTCCACTGGCACTTGTCTGGTTATACACAAACTGGACTGAATTTCAAGCTAACTTCAACTTAGTTGTAATTGTAGTTAAACTCAGTACTATAAGTCTTTACTTTACTATTTGAAATCGGACAGCCAGATATGTGCCCGTGTGGGGAGGACATACAAACATTAGAGCATGTGCTCCAGTACTGTCAGCTCCATGACAGGAGCAAGGTTGCAGAGTGTGGCCTTCTCCAACCCCAGATAAGGGAGAAACTGTAGGGTGACGAGAGAAGCCTGAGACGGACTGCCAGCTTTACAAGAGAGATAGGTGTGGTTATTTATGAGACAACGATGAAGAAGAAGATTCTACTTTTGCATATCAACAATGAGAGAAGTATATAATACACAGACATGTCTTATCTTCAATATGGTTCATAATTTAAACTTCTTTTTTTACATACCATGTCAAGTTACATGTAACCATCTTTGTTCAAATACGGACTGTAAGAAGGTACGGTGTAGCCCTTGATTTGAGGGAGGAAACGAAGCCAGGTTCTGCAGCCTTGTGGGCGGAGCCGACTAGGATTGGTGGACACAACTCAGAGAATAATATTAGTCATAATGAAACCAGAGTTAACAAGGACACACACAGGAACAGTCTAGTCAACAGGAGATCAAGTCAGAGAGATGGATATGGACTAGTCACGAACTACGCATGTAATGTAATGACACAAAAGAAGTGTATATGTACAAGTAACAACACAAAACTGCGAAGCCTTCATCAGCGAGTACGGAGAGTATCTAGGATTTGTCTTACTTCTTGTATCACGTGACTCTCACTTCCCCACCTCCCACTTGTTTCAGCTGTGCATTTTATAGTGACAATTCCGGAACCTGATTCTTGCAAGTTCTCAAGTGAAAAATGCTGTTCTGAAAGATCATTCTTCTCCTTACATGCCAGGTCGTCGATGTTTGAATAGGCAGACAATAAGAAAAGAAAAAAAAATATTGGCGATGTTTCAGGACCAGCATGCACTCACTAGCAGATTCCGTCCTGTATTGATTGCAATGCACGTTCGTCGACAGTGAGCAATGTAAGAGGGGATACACTTAATATTAGCGTGAGCAGAGTTTGAGATAAAAAGAAAGTATATCGGTCGGTTGATTGACAGCCAGTTCTAGGAAGGAAAGAGGCCGGATGAGGTCAATGTTGTTGAAAATAGACAGAAATAGATGTTCAGAGATAAATGTAAGTGGGGGAAGTTGTTAAAAAAAACGTATGTAGAACAAACCTTTGGAGATGAACAGGAAGAAAACACTTCACTCGTGACTGGACGAAGATCTCACACAGTGCTAGGAAAGCAGTCATGAAAATGACAATTATCTTCCTTGGATACTGAAACAAGGGTTTATAAAACAGACACTGACAAAGAGAACGAGTGACGTGGACGATAGATACAAATATGTAATAAAATTTTTAGTAAATGTTTGTTTTTTCCAGTTTATCAGAAACAAAAAGAAAGGAAATAACTTATGAGGACACAAACAGCAGACGTATACATGTAGTATGTGCGTATGTTATTGCAGAGAAACGATAACAGGAAGGAGAGTCGTTAGATGGAGACAAATAGGAGAACACAGGACAAAACAGGTGCCGACGGCAGCAAATTAAACAATAAATAAATAAAAAATGATAGGAGACAGATGAGAACGCTAAATAAAATGAGTAAAAAGTGGCTGCCGGTGAAGACAAACAATTATACAGGATAACTGACACGGACTGAAATATAACCTGATCTAGGCAAGGACAACTCAAACGTTTCATCACAGGAACCATATCTGTGAAGTGTGTGCGCACTTATTTACTCCAAAATTAAAACAAAAACACGACAATAAGGAAAAAGGGGAGGGGGGGGGGAGAAGAGAGAGAGAGAGAGAGAGAGAGAGAGAGAGAGAGAGAGAGAGAGAGAGAGAGAGAGCAGGCAATATTCTGGCAGAAATAGTTCTACCCAAGCACAATAAGCTAATGACGACAACTGCCACAGCAGACGGCTGACTGAGTGAGCGACACATGGCCTTTAGGCTGGGATTAATGTCTAGAATGCAGCGGTTTATAACCTCTCATCCCTTATCTATCTATATATTCCTTATCTCTCTCTCTCTCTCTTTCCTCTATTTTTTTTAATCAAGGCATTTATTGTAACCTCCTCCCGTCGTGACTGCCTGTGTGGATGATGCGCCCGTGAGGTGATAGCCTGTTTTATTTTTCGGCGTGTATTTACATAATGTAGAATTTAACTTCACCTACCTTTGTACCGAATCAACACATAGAATCTTTTATATCTCTCTCCAACTACCTACCTACATATCTGTCTATCTATCTATCGATTTATCGATCTGTCCATCTCTTGGTAGCCTGCATCTTCCTGTGATCATCTTCCCTTATCACTCTGTGTGTGTGTGTGTGTGTGTGTTTCTTCTTGAGGAGCACGTCTGTCTACATAACCGAACATCACATGTTGCCTCTTGTGGAACGTTTGTCTACATAACCGAACATCACATGTTGCCTCTTGTGGAACACGTCTGTCTACATAACCGAACATCACATGCTGCCTCTTGTGGAACACGTCTGTCTACATAACCGAACATCACATGTTGCCTCTTGTGGAACACGTCTGTCTACATAACCGAACATCACATGTTGCCTCTTGTGGAACGTCTGTCTACATAACCGAACATCACATGTTGCCTTCTCCTGTTACATTATTTCTCCTTATGGATCAAGGAACCACCACTACAGCTGGTCCCCATGCAGGAAGGCTGCATCACAACATTCACATACTCTTACAGTGGTGGTTTCTGCAGCAATGTGTTTGACATGATGAGGTTGCCAGCCACTTCACGTGTCTAGTGTTGTATTAATGTCCTAACAGCACCACTCGCCCCTCCCCTATTCATTACCTTCCTTGCTTTCACTGTTTTCTCTACTCCTGTATCTTTCACATTGAACTTCCTCTTAACTACCCTTCATAACGACTCCCTCAAATGTATCTTCCTATTACTGTCTGGAAGAGCTACTCCCTCCCAGTACGTTATTCCAGACTAATTGCTTCCTCACTCTCCTTTTTTAAAATACCTTATATCTCACCTTTATCCTTAACTCTCTATGTTCTGCAAATAGCAAACTCAGCTTTTTTTCACTGAGATATTTTCAAGCCATATCTGATCCTAATGTCTGTACCTGCCTCTGTAAACAAAAATGAAAGTAGAAATAAAACGTTCACAGCGTTCTGTCTTGCGTGGAGGCCTTGCCGACATTTTGAATTTCAGCGGTGTCTATAATTCTTTCACTATTGTTTATTGTCTATTGTGTTATGTGTCTTCTTCAGTGCTGTACTATATTTCTCAACTGTAATATCAGGTCTGGATATTTTCAATCAATCAATACACTTTAGCTCCCCGAGGAGCATAGGCCTTCAACAAACACATGCCAAGTATTCCTGTCACGTGACATCAGCTCAAGTTCTGTCCATATCTTCCTCATCATGTTCACGTCTGTCTCCAGTTCTCTTCTCCGTGTATTTTTTTGTTTTACCGTTGCCTCTATTTTACTGGGGATTCCAGAACAAGGACTGCCTTGTAATGCTTGTAAACATTGAGATTTCCTCAATGTGTGTCCTATCCATCGCCAGCGTCTTCTTCTCAACTCTTGTTCCACTGGCACTTGTCTGGTTCTTGTCATCAGTTGCACATTGATGACCTAGTCGTACCGTTTTAATCCTTCTATTCTACGCAAGCACCCATTTAATAATGTATGTAGCTTTTTGTTTTCTCCATGTTTCACACCCATACAATAGAACTAACTTGAGTTATAGATTGTTGAGACGGTATTGAGTCCCCTGCTTTGCAGTAGTGGTCCAACAGTGGCCAAAACTCAAGAGCATCTATTATAGGTTTCAATGGAGTCTATCTTTACACAAGATTACTCTTGGCAGAAATGTCAATAGAAGAGTAGTAAAGCTTCTATCACATGGGAGTCTTCACAAGACATTCAGATAAGCGAAAACAATGCTGGCTGTTGATAAGCAAGTTAATTCTGTAATCTGCCGACGCTTTTGTGTAGGATTTAAGTACTAATTACTTTCAGCTCGTTTAAGCCCCCACCCCTGATTTACTCAGTGGAATTATATTATTCTAGTATAGCTCTGTTTAGAGTGAGTGTAGTAATTTGACTGAGACAAACACGCAGTAACTTTTAAATGGTTAAATCGAAGTTAAATTTGTAACATTAGAAATAACAAAATTTAATAATCACTTTAGGTTTTAACAGTTGGAAATAATTTGAATAGTTATGGATCAAGAAAAGTTATCATCACAGTCTTTAGGGAATGTGAGATATTAAAAGAAGTTCAAGTGGCAGCATATAGTTGAACTTAGCTGCCAATGACGATTCTGCTCCTTCTTATGAGTTGGTTCTCTTCACTCTGCTCGCACTCGTCTCTGATCAAGGTTGTCGGGGGTAGCTCGTTTCCCAGAAACTTCAAGAAGAGTCTACCACGTGCGTCCTTAGCCTTAAAGCTTAGGCCACGGTTCCCTTCTTGTTCCAGAGATAGTACTTTCTGCTGGTAACAACAATAAGCCAATCCTGGCTACAGACTTGTTGCTCAGGTGAATAAAAGAGACGAGTCGGTCTCTTACACGCGTCTGGTGTGTCTTTAATTTGACAATAGATTTCCTCTCTGACTCCGTGTGTTTCTTCAGTTTCATAGTCCAGGTGTTCCTTATTAAAATGTAGAGATTTCCTGCGCTTTGTAAGTCTTATTTGGTTCTCCAATAAAAGGTCCGGTTAAAAAAAGGAATTATGAATCTAGTCTTCACTCTTGCGAGGTCTGATGTTGTCTTGGCGAGTGTGAAATTCACAGTGAAATAAAACTGCGAAATGGTCAGACTATATTCCTATCTTCCCACGCATTGTTGTTATGAATCTAATCAGAAAGATCCAATCATTTCAAATCATGCGGATAGGGTGTGATGATTTCAAAAATATTCCGACATCCGATAATTTTGAACGTACGGCAGAGGTCAACTCTCCAATATATGTTAATATGATGTCCGATGCTCTTGTGTACAAACTTACAGACAGATCGGGGAATTCACATGACAACATGTGTAAGCTGTAATGCTTATTACTTTATTAGAAAGTAATGTTGTCATAACAAGTCGGCCCGGAAGCGATTATGTCACCTTTGTCTGCCCACATGTGTCACACAGACAGTAATCTCGTTATCTGTCGTATGAGTACGCAAAAACTCCGTGTTTGCCCGGCTGGGTTACCAAACGAGTCGTCTTATCAGCGGTCCAATCTAAACACGCCGGCGACTATCTTATCTCAGTGGCTCACCGCAAGCTAGGATGACCGGGTAACAAACAGATGACATTACAGAGAGGAGTGTCGAATGATTTGATAAAATCAAATATCTGCTACTTAGCAGAAAAATAACGAAGAAAGAAAGAAAGAAAAGTGCGATAATTGAGAGCACATAATAAAAATCAGTACCACAAATGTACCGATACTGCCGGAGAGAAACAAAGATCGATAGGAACCGCCCCGTTTTGTCACAATTGTGATTTTTTTTAATCTCTTGATCTCGAAATGTATCCAATACAATGAAAACTCCTCTTGTCCGGATATTTTAACCAGAAAGTAAAACAGAAAACCCACCACCTGCGATACGAGATGTGCATTACATTTAAACCTGGGGTCACCGCACATTAAAGTGGCTGCGGTTGGAAGCTAGCATTACATTTAAACCTGGGGTCACCGCACGTTAAAGTGGCTGCGGTTGGAAGCTAGCATGACATTTAAACCTGGGGTCACCGCACGTTAAAGTGGCTGCGGTTGGAAGCTAGCATGACCTTTAAACCTGGGGTCACCGCACGTTAAAGTGGCTGCGGTTGGAAGCTAGCATGACATTTAAACCTGGGGTCACCGCACGTTAAAATGGCTGCGGTTGGAAGCTAGCATGACATTTAAACCTGGGGTCACCGCACGTTAAAGTGGCTGCGGTTGGAAGCTAGCATGACATTTAAACCTGGGGTCACCGCACGTTAAAGTGGCTGCGGTTGGAAGCTAGCATGACATTTAAACCTGGGGTCACCGCACGTTAAAGTGGCTGCGGTTGGAAGCTAGCATGACATTTAAACCTGGGGTCACCGCACGTTAAAGTGGCTGCGGTTGGAAGCTAGCATGACATTTAAACCTGGGGTCACCGCACGTTAAAGTGGCTGCGGTTGGAAGCTAGCATGACATTTAAACCTGGGGTCACCGCTCGTTAAAGTGGCTGCGGTTAGAAGCTAGCATGACATTTAAAAACGTAAACATAGTCCCATAGCAGATACTGCCGTTGGGGAGTGAAGTGTTAGAGACTTGGCTGTACTAGGTCCAGCATTGACAGGTGGGGGTGACCAGTTCCCTTCCTCGCTAACACAAAGTCAGGTACCCATTTACAGCTGGGTAGACTGGAGCATGTCGATGCCGTGAATCGTACCCGGCACCTTTGCCACGAGAGACCAGCGCTCTAATCACTCTGTCAATCGGACGCTCTAGTATAAAATTTACCCAGGTTAAAAATTCCTTTTTCCCCCTCCAACACCTAAAGATCTACCGAATGATTCCCTGTGATCTACCAGTATATCAAGATCGACCGGTTGCCGAACCCTGGTGTAGATAATCGAACTGTTTTATTAGCACCTGAATTTTTTATTTTTTTAAAATGTTAGCTAATGATTTGCGTTTTTTATAAGACAATTTTAAGCCGGTAGCGGGAGACAATATTACTAGAGTCATCCGTGTTGCACTCCAGTTCTTATCTCAAAGGGTTTATGTTCAGTTATCCTTTACCAACAATTCAGAATACGGAATAGTCCAAGATTGATCAGGGGGAGACATTTTATCAAGAAGCAAAATACGATAATACACCAGGTCAAAGTGCGTGCATTAGATTGTAAACTAATAATTCACCCTACCCGCAACGTTTCGTGGATTTTGAATACGATTACGTCAGCAGTAAACAAATTACAAACACAATCAGAAGGAAGATTTGGGTTTGCGTATCTGTTCTAACTCCTGGCCGTTTTCTTCCCAATTTTGTTGTTGTTGTTGTTGTTGAGCGAGGAGTTGTACTTCACGTGAGGAAAATAATTGTCAGCATTCCTAAGTGACATATACCCCGGAGAGATCATCTCCCGAACAGCCCCCCCCCCCCCTCTCTCTCTCTCTCTCTCTAGTTCTTAATCTATCTCTCTGCAGTCCTCTACGTCTATGCAGGCAGCCAGAGTGATAGAAGTTCCAACAAGATGCGATGTGTCACGAAGGGCGTGCTGTGACTTAATAGAGCTTGCCGTTGTGTTACGGTAACAAACACACTAGAAAACACATATTTAACAACTGCATATAAACATACTTTTCTTACTTAAGCACCGCATCGACCGGGCGTTGGTGATTATGTTCCTGCACAACTACCGGACTTTAGCACTCTCATATTTTTCTATCACATGTACACTATCTTTTCTTGTTTGTCGGTCTTTTTTCTGTGTGCTTAATAATCTTTTATGTTAATGGTTCTTAATCTTTTTTACAATTACAAACCCCCAATGGATTGCCAACTATGTTTATATAAAAAACGGCAAATCACAAATACACAAGCTGTTCGGAGATCGAGTGTCATAACCCCACCATTTGGTTCCCATACCCACAAGAGGTATGGATATCTCCGGTTAAGAATCCTTCTTTGTCATGCTTCTGGACTGTCCATTAACGACTCTCTCTCTCTCTCTCTCTCTCTCTCTCTCTCTCTCTCTCTCTCTCTCTCTCTCTAACAGACAACAAAATGTGTGGCTACATGAAATTAGTTTCCTCTCTCTCTCTCTCTCTCTCTCTCTCTCTCTCTCTCTCTCTCTCTCTCTCTCTCTCTCTCTCGTTCTTTTCGCGTACCAACCTGCATGCACAATTTCATGAAAAGAAGACAAACTGTTAATCTGATGAAAGCGCGCTGTCCATAAGAGAAAGTAACCCGTCATGTTCATTTTAAGCAATTTACAAGTAGCGCGTGCCTTTCGCGACGTTACCGGGTTCCGGGATCGAGACCCGATAGCATCACGTTCCAGTCTACCCAGCTGTAAATGGGTACCTGACTCTGTTCTTGAGTTAGGGGAGGCAAAGGCAGCACGGAAGTCAACTAGTCACCCCATCTCATAAAGCTGGACCTAGTAAAACAATCTCTAACACCTCACTTCCCCACGGTAGTATCAGCTATAGGATTATCTTTTATTTTTTTAATTGAGAAGACCGAAAACCAGAACTCGTGAAGAAATATCCCTACAAGGTGTGAACTCTTACACAAATCTTGCCAGCAATACAGACCGACTTTTGTCGGTTGAGAAACAGACAACGATATTAAAATAAGAAAACAAAAGGCAAGTGGAGCTTTCATCGAATTGACAAATACGAGTACATGGAAATCACAAGAAATCAAGTCCAACATAAGAATAAGAATCTTCAAGTGAAACGTCATGTCAGTCCTATTGTATGGCTGTAAAATATGGAGAACAACAGAAACAAAAACCAAAATGGGTGCTCGCGTAGAACAGATGGATTGAAATGTTACGACCAGGTCACCAATATGGGCACTGATGACAACAGCTGGACAGACGACCCTGGCCATGGATAAGACACATAATGATGAAGTATGATAATAGCATTATAAGACAGTCTTTGTTCTAGAACTGCCAGAGTAAACCAAGTAGGGGAAGACCGAAATATCATGACAAAGAACACTCGAGACAGAAATCAAATGAATAAAGAAGATATTATGGAAAGACCTCGACCGGACGACACAGGACAGCAGGACCTGGCACAAACTGATGTGGGACTATGGTTCATGAGCAGCAGAAGGTCATGGTGACGATAATAATCCACATCACTGACAGCTTGTTATTCTATCAGGTTTCTACATCTGAAGTACACAAAGTTATATCAACAAGTGGAAACTAACGATAAGCTAATATGTGTCTCTCTTTCTCTCTTTTCTCCGTGAATACAATAAAGAATAATACAGCAGACCGTCGATTATCCGAACTAATTGGGACAAGGTTGTTTCGGTTAATCAAATAATTCGGATAATCAAACATTGGTGAAAATACCCAGTTTATACGAAACAAAGTGTAATAAGGCCTACAATTAAATTATTGTACGCAAAGCTATTACTCGTGTATTTTTAAATATGATGTAGTATTTTTAAAAATTAATTGATTTAGAAACTGGTTTGTAAACAATAACCAAAACGTTTAAAAGAAACAACGTATTTTATATTTATTTTCAATTGACCTAAAGTCTTACATGGTTTCAACTATAAACCACACTTTTTATTTTTACATAAACGCACATAAATAAATACAAGTAACTGCAGAGAAATAAAATTATAATGAACCATGGGAAAGTTTATTTTTTTTAAATATGTGTCATCTTTAATTTTTCTTTGAACCATGCCAGACAATTTTTTTTTTTCCGCAGCGAGGTCTCTCATCCTCTTTAATACCAGATCTCAGTTGAACTGTATTCAGACCATTGCAGTTTCTGATGTAGCGAAGGCCTCGCGTGAGTGTGCCCGCTTTCCGTGTCCTCGTTTTCTTCGTCATCAGAATCACCTTGGTTAATGTCAACAGAAAAACATACCTTTATATTTGTTTCATATTAATTTACTGTTTACAGGCCTCGTGGTTTCCTTCCTTGTGTGTTATAAATGTTTATACAATACCAAACCTACCCTCTGTCCTGTTCTTACTGTTCTAAGTCTACTATCATACTGGACACAGTATTAAGGTCTTTTTCTTGTTGGACTGACCAATACTGATATATAGGGGAACAGCAGAAGTGATTGCGTCATTAATAGGCTGAACTGCCCATGGTAAACTTCCGGTGTTATGTATAGAGGTTCGCACTAATGACCTGTCATTGAAACATCCTTTTTTGGGGATGCGTAGATGGCAGGGAGGACAGTGTGATTCGCTTGCATAGCTAGGCGGTGTTGTCGCACGGAAGGTCCAGGGTTCAAATCCTGGGTAAGCCACTCATGTCTGTTGTTTTTCTGTTGTCTAGTGTTCTACTTCTTTATTTCCTACGAGTGCCTTATAACATACCTTTATATTTGTTTCATATTAATTTACTGTTTACAGGCCTCGTGGTTTCCTTCCTTATGTGTTATAATTGGTTAATGTCATCACGTGTTGATGGTTCGGATAACTGACATCCAGATAATCGACGTTCTACTGTAATACACATTTATAATAATATATGCGTGTACCTGAAACAATATCACTAATATAAAACAGATAGAATCTGACAGAAAAACAATAGGTAAGATAAACACGTTGGCGTTGGGTAGGACACACTCTGAGGAAACCAGTTGATAGCATTACAAGGTGGTCCATGCTATGGAACCCCAAGGTAAGAGACACAGAGAGCGACACCTGAAACACATGGAAAAGTGCACGTGGAGACAGAAGTTGGAAATAGCTGACAGCATTAAAAGGCAATTATTGTTCTGTGTAAGACATAGATGGAGATCTAAAGCACACGAAGAAGGTAATTGGAGACAGATGTAATACGTATTAAGAATGCATGGGAAAAAACCTTGAAAGGATGGCACAAGAAATAGAAAAGCTTGCCGTGAATTTGGTGAAGGTCTACGAGAAGATAATAAAATAGATGATAATAACGACGATATTTGGAAGAAAAAAAAATCACTAAGGCGATCATGTCTCTGCACAACTGCAACTCAGTAGCGCTGCTGATGCTTTATGACTTTTTTTCCTCAATTGAACATGTTAAAATAGTCACTATCTTCTCTTCACGAAGATGGCGACCACATACGGCAAGAAGAGAAATGGAGACAGAAATTTAAAATGATGAGGACAAACACGGACGGCCTTGAGCTGATAGCACGCGACAGGAAGACTTAAATTACCTTCAATCAATCAATGCCCTTCACCTCCCAAAGGAGCATGTGTTTGCTGAAGGCCTATCCTCCTTGGGGAGATAAACAGCATTGATTCAATGACTGATTTATCTCTTCACCAAGTAAGAAAAACGCACGCTAAGAGATAGACAGACGGACGGACTTATGAACACGCGAGAATTTTTTCTTAATAAATACTTCATACAAAGGTATGTTTTAGGCATTCGTGAGAAATAAAGAATTAGAAATTTGTTACGTTCGCTACGTTACCATGTAACGCGTCCCTTTCAACCATTATACGCTCTTAATATGTGTGTGTGTGATGTGTGCACGCGCGTACCAATCTCCAGTCAGCAACAGTAGCCGATCATAAATCTTTTCCCCATTGGACAAACGAACCAGAAACACAAGTATGCCTCCTAGTCCAGTAACACAGGCCACAGACAAGTCAAACTAGAGGTCAAGAGGTTATTAAGGTAGCAGAAACTCAGGATAAGATAACGAGAAACAGGAGTTACTTGACTTGTCAGGAATACAGATAGAAGAAGTGTCAGGCAAACGAAAGAGGAGAGAGAATGAGAGAGACAGATAATGAGAGAAGTAACAGTAGGTACTCCAGAGATTAAAACTATTACCATTCAAGCCAAGCCATAACCTGTATGATCTGACAACATCGTATAACATAATATCATACCAACATTGAATCGGTGAGCTCATATGAGAATATCCTGCAGAGGCCAGAACATAAAGGAAGCGTTTGACGTCCACTTGTACTGGGTATACTGCAGAACACATTGTGACAAGAGGAAAAACACTAACGGGAAAAAAAAAACATGATAACGAGAAGAATCTAGACCGTTTGTCAACATGGTATGGAACGAACGAACGAACTTTATTTTCAAAGGGTTAAGAATTGGGCACGCAGGCCCGTCTGACATTCTGCCCTTCCTCTCTCTCTCTCTCATCATGTATACTAATATCCTTTCATCCTCACATTTACTTTAAGCATTATTAAGGCATTTATCATTATAAAAGGAATATTACATTTGCAATAATCATCATAATTAAAGTGTTTTTAAAATAAAATAAAAACAATAAAAAACCAAAAACAATTAATAATAATGAATTTGAAAAAAAAAATAATAAAAAAAAAACAACAAAAAAACAATAACAACAAGACATAAGAATCGAATTCTTCGTACTGTAAATTAGTGATTTGAGACATATTCAGAGGTATGTTATAAGAACTTGTAAAATGTTCATACGGTGTGCAACTGAATGACTCAGGGACTTTTCTTTAATTTTAGGTTCATCAAGATGAGGTGGGTAAACAGTTACTTTCCTCGCTGTCTTTGCGTCCCAAACTCAAGACCAGAATCAGACTAGGTAGATAGCTAGATAGTCATATATGAAAGCAATTAACTTGCCAAGGGTTGAAAATCGGACACAGTCCCCTCTTGCATTCTTCCTTCCTCTTGCTCATCTTTTATTACTGTTACTCAAACATTCTCCAGCGAAGGAAAAGTCAACAACATAATTGATAACAGCCGTGGTAAGATACATAATTGTTCACGCCAGCGGCACTGCACACCAATAAGTACTGTAGAAGCCGTATTCAAATCTTCTGTAATCTAGGCTCAAGTTCACGGTCACAAACCTGCTCGCTATCTCCTCATTCTGGCTGAATCATTGTAGTAATCAGAGCGCGCGGCTCAACGTGAGATAAATCACAACAGCTGAATTACTCACCATTCCCTTCACAGACTTCTTTTATTTCAACTCTACCCAATCTCTGCCACTTTCTGTCATTGCCACTACAAATCAACCAGCAGTATTCCTGCCCTGCATATAGTTAGACGTTCACACAATTACACCCTAGCGACAAGCAAAAATGAAAGAACTAGGAGCCGGTTCTTCAAAGCCCGCTGGTCTGAGTCAGATCTGTTTTTAGAACAATGAAATGTCGGTCACGGCACCAAGTGATAACAACACTGCATTGTTCTCGGAGCTAACCCAACTGAAAGCGTCATCAGCAAGACTCAGTACGGACGCTGTCACCAATAATTTTTTCATCTGTTCATAACACGACCATTAAAGCCTACAAATGCGTCATAAATTTTAATGTGATCGAATAGTTTCTCTCACCCCCCCCCCCCCCCCCCCCACCCCCCCCCCCCCCCCCCCCCCCCCCCCCCCCCTTTCTCAGTTGACATATTGCCTTCTACAGTAGGCCTTCTTGCCAGATGAAGTGTTATTTCTCATTCACGTTCCTATTATTACAGTGCTTGCTTGGGTGCACTATTCCTATTATTATGCTGCTCGCTCAATACAATTTCTTTATGTTAAGGTATTTTTGGGTATCGTTATTACAATACTACTGTTTATGCGATTTGACTGACTGTAGCGAGGCACGGCTCGCCAATTGAACCAAGAAGTAATGTTATTTATTACATGACATTTTCAAAGCAGTGTTTTAGTTTTATTACAATAATAGATTATGTTTTTTTTATTACAGAATTCCTTTGAAGTTATGTTTTTATTATCATGATACTTGTTTGATGACATGATCTGTTTTAATACATGTTTGCTGTTTGCATTGTTTTTTTATAATTACAATACTTGTATGATATACTAGTCTTATTATATCAGCAGTCTGTCAATATTTAAAGAAGTTCTAACTTTGAAGGGGGTCGGAGTGGCTAAGAGGTATGGCCCACTGGGGTGTGCAAAAGATAACATTATTCCCGACTTCTGACAGTCGTATTCAAGTGAAGCATGCAGAAATTTACGCTGTTTAAGAGTCAGAGCTCCAACATAGAGTGTCCGATAGGATTATCGTCATCATCATATGTAACATTTTTAGCAACGAGATGTTTCCCAATACTGGAAGTATTTTCCTCTTTTAACTGTGAACCCCAAGATCACGTTTCTACATCAACTATTGGCGGTGACATTTTGTTCATCCAGGAAAAACCCACACCAGATTCGGCGTTCACCTCACTAGTCTTTATTTGTTAGAGGATGGACTGGGGCCAATTTGGGAATTAAACCTGACATTTTTTATATTCAGGATAATTGTATTTCCAAGGGATATCACAAAGAGTAGGTAAGAGTGATTGAGTGGCCACCGTATGAAAGAGAGAGTGAATATTTTTCTTTGTTACAGGGACTTTACCAACATTGGATTTTGCTTAAACTTGTTTACTTTACTGGGTAGCATATAGCAGGAACTTGCTTACTTTACTGTCTAATCTGTAACATAGTGCTAACCTTTGACCTTTGGGTTATTAACTTTTTGGGTTCTTTTTCTCCATAGGGGGAGGGCACATTTATTCTGTTATTTCATATGTATGAAAATCTTATTTTATTTGATCTTTCTTTAGATATTTGGTGTTGTCAAGTTTAATGATAATAAACAACAAAAGAAACTTAACTTTGTGTGTTGGTCAGACCCATACCCAATTAACAGTAGTTTTTTTCACGTTTGTGTGTCTTGTTGTCACATAGCTGTGTGTGTGTGTGTATAGTTAAACTTATATTTATATTATGAGGAGGGCAAGGTTGTCTTGTACTAAATTATAGTCCTATAGATAGGCTGGACTAGAGAAACTTACACATTCCAGAGACATATCTTGTTCCTTAAGCTATCACCCGTGAAAATCTATTTCTCACACCTTTCTCGCGTACCTATCACCATCCACTCTACTCAGACGGGCAGGAAAAAAAAAACTCACAACCTATCTGTACGACAGTTATCTAAGGGAGGAATTCGGAGCACTGATGGAGTAGTCCGTGTGCAATGAAGATGGTCCTTAAACCAAACCAAACTAACTTTGACAGGCAATCAAGCCGACATTTTCAAAGTGGCCCTTAATTTTTCTGACGGCTTGTGGCATGCCCTTGGTGCTGAGGTTCACACAAAGGAACAGGCTGGGGGACACTGGGACATACAGAAACAGGTAGACCATGGGGTATAATCAAGCGACACTTGACTCACAGTTCCAAGATGACAGCAAGACAAAACTGGAAGGATGCAGGTCCAGAATTTATGCTGAATTTTTGCCTCTGCAGTACCACTACTGACAATTTTGATGAACTTAACATCATCGCCATTATTATATGCATCTTTCGCTACTCGTTTCACTGGCTCCATCAGGCCCTTACTTCACAGCTCTTCTATTGAATTCCTTCATCCCATAACCTATGTGGCTGCTTGGGCACCATTGTCTGCTCAACGCTTTATCGTTTCAACATGCGTCTGTCCTATTCATTTATCTGTGTCTCTGCACAAGTCATTCTTGCCTACTTCTGAATAACATCTGCCCAATCTGATCTGCCCCTTGTTCGTGCTCCAGGCAATGCCCCTTTAAGTATAGACTGGTTTAATCTTGACCACTGTGACACTACTTAAATTCACGCCTGACATGTTCGCTTCATCAAACTCAGACGAGAGTTCATGACTGAGTCTTATCATTTCCTTCACTCTTGTTCTTGCTTGTGTCTTTCATTAACTACTCATGCCTGGAAGCATTGTTTTTTTGGGGGGGGGGGGGGGGGAAGGAAGGTTTTGATTATTAATATTTTCTGATCCAGTGAATGTAATACAGCCAGATAGCTGTCATACTGCATTTATTTAACATGTCATCTGTCACCTCAGAATCCGTTCTGTGCAGGTCTGTTCAACTTTATGGTTATATATTCAGGGACAAAGTGCCCATATACACACATTATTTGATTCTCAATATATTCTCTCACCTGCGAGTGGGTCTGAAAATACATAGAGAAAAGACAATATAACTGAATTAAATGATTGCCAGACTGCACTTTGAGAAGCAGCAATGACAAGGTTGGAGGAACAGGCACAAACATTACAATAAAAATATAATAAACAAACAGGGGGTTATCACTGCACCGGGAAATCAAATGAAATAAAGACCAATACAAAAATACGAATTTTCAACTCAAATGTTAGCGAAACACAAAGTGTCCTCTTTCCACACAACCTGCATGAAGAAAATTCTTTGAATTTTTAGGGCAAATACCATCGCCAACCTGGAACTTCTTACACTGTTTGGTCAAAAAGACATGAACACAATCGCTGCGGTCAGAAGCTGGAACTTGGTTAACCCATGTCCTCAGAAGAGACCCAGACACCAACACAAAACCTGCTATGTTATGGACCCCAGAAGGAAGGTAAAAGAAAAGTCAGACAACCTGGTAGAGAACAGTAGAGGCTGAGATGGGGCACTACATGAAGGGTGGTCACTGACAGAGCAAAGTGGACACAGTTTGTTGCTACCCTACAAGATATCAGTACACGAAGGGTGGTCACTGACTGAGCAAAGTGGACACAGTTTGTTGCTACCCTACAAGATGTCACTACACAAAGGGTGGCCACTGACAGAACAAGGTGGAGACAGTTTGTTGCTACCCTACAAGATATCAGTACACGAAGGGTGGTCACTGACTGAGCAAAGTGGACACAGTTTGTTGCTACCCTACAAGATGTCACTACACAAAGGGTGGCCACTGACAGAACAAGGTGGAGACAGTTTGTTGCTACCCTACAATATGCTACTAGACATGATGGCCACTGACTGAGCAAAGTGGAGACAGTTTGTTAATACCCTGCAAGATGTCACTACATGAAGGGTGGCCACTGACAGAGCAAAGTGGAGACAGTTTGTTGCTACCCTACAAGATGCTAAAAGACGTGATGGTCACTGACCGAGCAAAGTGGAGACAGTTTGTTAATACCCTACAAGATGTCACTACATGAAGGGTGGTCACTGACAGAGCAAAGTGGAGACAGTTTGTTGCTACCCTACAAGATGCTCCTACATGAAGGGTGGCCAAAGATGCTACTACATGAAGGGTGGCCACTGACAGAGCAAAGTGGAGACAGTTTGTTGCTACTCTACAAGATGCTACTACACGAAGGGTGGCCACTAACAGAGCAAAGTGGAGACAGTTTGTTGCTACCCTACGAGATGCTACTACACGAAGGGTGGCCACTGACAGAGCAAAGTGGAGACAGTTTGTTGCTACCCTACAAGATGCTACTAGGCATGATGGCCACTGATAGCTTTGTTAGTTAGGGGCTAAAGATCCAAGAATAAGAAGTTAACAAGACAGAACCACATTATACCACAGTCAAGAAGAAAACCTTTTCTACAGTTTTACCAAGACTTGTAATGAAGTGTCTTTGTTCTTGATTATCTTTACAGGTCTAGTTGTTTCAGTAGAACATATACTGATCACTAGACCATCTTGCCCCATCTTCTATAGCTATTGCTTTTGCTCTGAACCCCTCAGGTTTCAATTCTAACACCAGATCATTTTATTTGGTCATTTGTAAATTTATCTAATCTGCTTGTCTAATCTAGATTCTAATGACAAGGTCAGATTAACCATTATAACCTGATGTAATGATAGGGACAGTGAGACAGCAGTACTGTGTCTGATATCCTTGAAGATTTCTAATGACTTCAAGGCTTGTCTCTCACCAAGGAAAGCCTGCTGCCATTTCTGGGTAGTTTGCACCGCCAAGAACAGCCAGGATTTCATATTTTAGTCTACACCAAGCGAGTGATTGATCACAAAATGAATTAAAGAAACTAGGCATGATTTTCAAAAGTTAATTACTGATCAAATACTAACTGCCTAAAATAAAACTGGAAGATTTATTTTTAAACTGACTTCAAATTTACTTCATCAAATAAAAATAAAATGTAAATTATAATACCGGTACACATAAATCACAAAGCTAATGTGAAAGCATATCTGTAATCTTTTATATTATCATATTTTGCTTGTGAAAACAATACAAGAACTGATATACATATTTTTTTTTAGCTGGCTTTATTAAAACTAACTCCACCTAGGCCGGTCCCAAGCTCGGCTGAAAAAGGAGGAGGCTGCATGGAGGCCGTAAGGAGGCAGCCCCTCCAACATGCAAAGGCACAACAGGCCAATCACCTGTTTGCTTTAAAACACGATTACGAGTAATACAGGAGAGAAAACCGGACTGATTCTAAAGGCGACGAACTGGAACGGACTACGGACTATGACTTATGGAACTTGGAACACAAGAAGTATAAATGGGAAAGAAGAGGAGCTGGTGGAAGAGATGAGAAAAGCAAAACTAGAAATCCTGGCTATAACGGAAACAAAGAAAAAGGGACAAGGAGTCATGGATCTCGATGGCAACACGCTGCTCTACAGTGGTATACCCACATCTGAAAGAGCTAAAGGGGGCGTGGGTTGCATTGTGGCCAAAAACCAAAAAGATAGTATCAAGGGATGGAACTTTGTCTCGGAGCGCATTATGGTTGTAAAACTAAAAATGAGAAACCATAGTCAACCTGGTCATAGTGTATGGGCCTAATGAGGATGAGAGAGCAGAGATCAAGGAGGAATTCTTCGAGCTGCTTCAAAGGACAGTGGATGACTGCCTAGATGAAATTATCATGCTCGGAGATTTCAATGCCAGAGTTGGAAATGACCATGCTAGATGGGGTGGAGTTATCGGAAGATATGGAGAAGATACTCTCAATGACAATGGAAAGTGACTCCTTAGATTCTGCAGTGAGCAGAATCTGATCATTACAAACACAAAGTTCCCCCATAAGCGCATACATGCATACACTAGATGTGAACCAACAAAGAATGAGAAGTCAGTGATCAACTATGCCATTGTTAGGAGGAGCTCATTCAAATATGTCCGGGATGCTAGAGTCTGGAGGGGGCCAGAGATTGGAAGTGATCACTACCTGCTTACAATCAAAAGAACAACTGAAAGAGTTGCTCAGCCTAGGAACTGCCCAACATCACGCAAGAAACCAAGTAAACAAACGGGAGAAATGAGCATTAAGACCTACAAGCTGAGAGAGCCAGAAATTAAGACCAGATATCAGGGGCTTATTGCTACAGCGGTGAGAAACACAGAAGAACAACCTGATGACTTGGAAACCCTCTGGCTTAAATTCAAGGACATCATAAAGACAGCTGCTGTAGAAGTATGTGGTGAAGTCTGACCTGGGAACAAGAGAAAGAGGACACCTTGGTGGACAGAGGAAGTCAAAGAGAAAATAAGAGAGAAGAAAATAGCATGGAAACAATACTTAGGAGCTAAAAACACAGCAGGACAAATAGAGAAATATAGAGAATGTGTGATACTCAGAACAGAAGCAAAGAACAAGGTGCTAGCAGCAAAACAGAAGTCCTGGGAAGAATTTGGAGAAAAGCTAGAAAAAGATGCGCAAGAAAACCAGAAATTGTTCTATAAGACCCTAAAGAATATGAGGAAGGAAAAACAATGCCCTCTCAAATTTATAAAGGACAAGCAAGGCAAATTGCTTACTGCCCCGAAGGAAGTAATGGAAAGATGGAAAGAATATTTCTCAGAACTCCTTAATGGTGAGCAAGGTCAAGCATCAGAAATGATAACCACTAGCACAGAAGAGGAAACCAATGGTGATGAAGATGACATAAAGATGGAAGAACTGAAGGCAGCACTGGAGAAAATCAAGATGGGTAAAGCAGCAGCAAGGCGCTTTGAAGTTTGAAGACAACGGATGTGAATTACAGTTAAAGCCAGACAATATTACTGAAGAATGAGGAAATGGCTAATAGGAATGTATGGCGGACTTTCAAAGTTTGCATTTACTGGACATTAAATTATTAACTACAAGAGCTCTCCACATGTAAGCCTACCTTGCCGTGGTTGGAGAGCTTGAGCGCCCCAATGATCCCGGGAGCTATGCCGGCGGGAGTTTTACTCCTGGAAGGGTCACCCAAGCCGGACAGGTCCTGGGTGAGGGGCCAGACTAAATGGGCTGAGGAGTGGGTGGAACCCTATAGGTGTAGATGCAGAACCCACCGGCGAGTGGTACATGCTCTGGTCTGCACCAATCCACCCCCACTTCATGGGTTAAATGCTTTCTTGCCTCATTCTTCACTGTTTGTCGTCTATCACGCCCACGGCGACCGTTGCCTCAATTGGCTGTGTGTGGTGTACCCGGAAACGGGGCCTCCCAGCACTGAGGCACAGTTAAGTCCCCGATGTCACTTATCGGTGCAGAATTGAGAGAGATGGCTGAGCATCACAATCCCCCCTGTGTTGCAGCATGATGAGAACCCAGCATTGCACACTGAGCTTGGGGGGATCACTTGGGCACCAGACTTAATACTGGCTCTTGACTGGATGGCCGCATGCAGGAGATTTCTACAATGGAGGGTTGGCAGGTGGTGGGTATCTGGAAGTGGCTCTGTGCAGGACGTGAGGATTCCTTGGGAGAGCCCAAAACCAGAGCACAGCATTGTGCAAGCTCTGCATAGTTGGAGAGCCCCCTGGATGACGGGGAATGCACAGTGTGCTACCCCACCTATCCCCAACTGCTAACTTAGAACCAGAAGTGGGGTCCTCTGTATGCGTGCCAGGCCAGGATAAAACGCCTGGGAAAGAGACTGGAGCTCAGAACTCCCTAACTCAAAGTTGCAGGATGGCAGAAAAGCCACGGGAAAGACAGGGCTATTTTGAAGATAACGCAACCATATTTTCACCATACGAGCTCGGACGCCGCCTCGGTAAACAAGGTCCGCGCAGAGCAGTGACACCCCCAGGCTGCTTGCGAATAGTCTACTACTGGGAACATAAACAGATTAGGGATGAGCCCACTCTCCCGTTGAGCAGGTGCTAAAGTCGTAGATACTGGGCCAGAAGGCGCACCGGAAACCACAGTATCATGCAACTCGCTTTTTTTTTTTTCTATGGAGAGTACACCGTCAAATAAATCTCGTTCTGGTGCTCGCCCTGTGGAGCTCCACCAGGCAGGTGCAGTGCCGGGCTCTGAGCCTCGACAGAGCCCACCCTCAGCTACTGGAGGACCCTCTAGACCGTCTTGTGGAGTCAGCAGACGGCGGAGGAGAACTACTGACCAAAACAAAACAGAAAAAGAGAAACCCAGAGTGCCACTTGTCATAATGCACTGGAATGCAGAGGGAGTGAACAGCAAGCAGGCTGGATACAGCAAAAAGACAGAGCTGGAAAACATCTTGTATGAGAAGCAAGTCAGTGTTTGCTGTATCCAAGAGACTCACTTGAAAGCAGATCAAACCTTTAAAATAAGGGGATATCAATGCTTCAGATCCGACAGAAAAGATAGACGAAAAGGAGGAGTACTTACTCTTGTAAGGAATAACATTCCTGCACACGAAAGGAAAACCTTCATGGATGGAGCAGAATATCAGCTGCTGCAGATAAAGGTAGACAAGATGGAAATAGAACTCCTGAACTATTACTGTCCGAACAACAAACCTCTGAGTCTCAGCTCTATACAGGTACCAGCCACCAACTTTATAGCAGTTGGAGACTTTAATAGCCACTCCCAGAGCTGGGGCTATAACCATCTGGATCACAGAGGTGAAGAGGTTGAAACTTGGCAAGATGATCACTCCCTAATCCTAGTCAATAATGCCACAGATACTCCTACCTTCTACTCCAGAGGATGGCACACAACTTCAACACCAGATCTTGCCTTCTCCACACCAGATATAGCTGGATCTATTAGTAGAGAAGTAGGAGATCAACTAGGGGGAAGCGACCATCGCCCAATCTTTCTTACTGTCCAGAGTGCAACTCTCAGTACAGGCCCAGCCATTACAAGATGGAACTACAAAAAAGCCAACTGGGGTTTATTCAGGCATCAGGTGAACACGCTGCTGTCTACCCTCAAGGTACAGAACCGAGATATTAATGAAGTGGTAAAAGACTTCAACAGATGCATACTACAAGCTGCAAAAGAAACCATTCCCAAAGGATGCCGGCGTAACTACATACCATACTGGTCCAGCACACTCCAAGAACGTCAGGAAGCTATGGACAAGGCTAGAAAGAACGCAGAGTCTCAGCCTTCACTTGAAACTCACAACAAATGGAAAAAGGCTGTAGCAGAGTTTCAGAGAACAAAGCTAGAAGAAAAACGGAAAAGCTGGAGAACTAAAACGGC
This sequence comes from Oreohelix idahoensis, assembly GCA_024509875.1. Classification (NCBI taxonomy): domain Eukaryota; kingdom Metazoa; phylum Mollusca; class Gastropoda; order Stylommatophora; family Oreohelicidae; genus Oreohelix; species Oreohelix idahoensis. The sequence continues at coordinate 234,293 of JAMPIV010011445.1, read as the reverse complement.
ATCGCTGAACCTTGAGAAAGACGGCAGGAAACTTTGGAGATTAGTCAAGTCTCTAAATGAAGAGCGTTCCTCACCAAGGCAGACTATCACATTGGATGAAGGTGGCAAACTTTTCAGAGGAAAACAAGCTGCAGACTTGTTTGCTAGAAGATACAGTTCAGAAAGCAACTTACCCATTAACATAGACCATCAGAGAGAGATAAGAAAAGAAATACTGGCAACCATGGGACAGACAGATACTCCTGCCCCAATGAGGGAACCCATCACACTAGGAGAACTACAGAAGGCTATTTCCAAGCTTAAGTTTCAAAAGTCACCCGGCCCAGACAAAATCAGCAACGAAATGCTAGTAAATCTGAGCTCAGCAGCAAAGACAAAACTGCTTGAGATATTCAACCACAGCTGGTTGAAAGGAACGGTACCCCAAGTATGGAGAGAAGCCATCACAATACCCATACTAAAGAAAGGGAAATGTAAGACCGAGGCTGCAAGTTACCGGCCAATCAGTCTCACAAGCTGTGTTGGGAAGACTATGGAGCGAATAGTCAACCACAGATTGAAATGGTATTTAGAGTCTGAGCAGATCCTGGTGCCGGAACAAGCTGGATTTAGAGAATGCTACAGTATAGAAGACCAAGTTACTTACTTGTCTCAAGCAATAGAAGATGCCTTTCAGGAGAAGAAAAAGGTCCTAACGATCTGGGTCGACTTCAAGCAGGCCTTTGACAGGGTGTGGAAAGATGGCCTCATTGCAAAACTTGGGAGAGGTGGAATCCAAGGCAACATGATGAAATGGATCCAGTCATACTTGCATAACAGGAGAACTAGAGTCACTCTTGACGGTCTGCAGAGCAGAAAAGTGTTGCTCCATCAGGGGGTACCTCAAGGAGGAGTAATTTCCCCTACACTCTTCCTTGTTTACATCAATGACCTGGTGAAAGATCTCCCTGCAGGAGTGAAAGCTGCCTTATATGCAGATGACCTAGTACTCTGGTGCGCTGATGAAAATGTCACCACAGCAAATTATAGAATGCAGCGGGCAGCAGACATGCTAGTGTCATGGGCAGAGAAATGGCTTATCACAATAAACACAGACAAAACCTCCACAACACTGTTCTCCCTCGCCCCCAAGGACAAATCAGCTAACATACACCTAGGGACAACCGTTATCAAGGAAGAAAGCTACCCCACCTATCTTGGGGTGACATTTGACCAAAGGCTTACATGGAATAAGCATATTGAAAATGCAGAAGGAAAGGCCCGAAGACGACTAGGCATACTCAGAAAATTGGCAGGTACCAACTGGGGAGCAAATGAACGAAATCTAAAGAAGATTTATAGTGGAGTAATAAGACCACACTTAGAGTTTAGCTCAGCAGCATGGTCATCAGCTGCTAACTCACATCTGCAGTCCTTGGACAAGGTGCAAAATCAAGCTCTCAGGCTCATTACAGGAGCCATGAAAACTACACCAATAACAGAGATGCAGAAGGTTGCTGGATTACAGACATTGTCCCATAGAAGAGACACAAAGACCATGATCCAGATGGAAAAGTACAACAGTATGCCAACGCACCCAATGAAGGCAAGACTAGATGATCTGGCATTGGGACGTCTAAAGCGTAGCAGCTTTGTGCATCGGGAAAAAGACTTATAAGACAGCATCAAGAAGACCTATCTATGAAGACAACACCACTGAAGCCCACCCTATACCCTGTACCATGGGAGCAGGCCAGCAGTGCCCTCCAAATTAATACGTCGGTCAGTGGTCTCACAAGTGGATGTGAGTATAATGATCTGCAAAAACGAACTGCTACATTGAGTATGATCCAAGAAAGCTATCCCGATCAATCATGGATACATGCCTATACAGATGTACCAGCAACTATAGCTGTTAGGAATGGAGGTGCCGGTATCTTTATCTCATATCCTGACAACCACTATGAGACTAGGCACATTCCCACTGGTAAATTCTGTTCCAACTATACAGCTGAGGTTCAAGCTCTAGAGCAAGCTGCAAATATGATTTATAACACCAACTCTGACTGCCACCAGGTAGTCATCCTCACAGATGCACTGTCTGTCCTGCAAGCTCTCAAGGATGGTAAACTCCCGCATCTGAGAAATGAAGAGCAACGGACCCTGGTTGGAATACAATTAAATAATAATAGTTCACTAAAGGAGATGGACTATGAATTATATCCAAAAGGATATTATTCCAATATAAATAGTTTTAAAGATAATTAATATTTTTCACCTTCATCACATCTGCTAAAAGTTAGCTAATAATCTTTAAAAATTAATTATACCTACATGCCTAAACGGATTTAAATATAAATTGGATAGAATGAAAGCCTAATATGGGGAAAAGGAAATGATACCTAGGAAGGAATGAAGGATATAAGTGTGTAGTGAACAGAAGAGAAAACAAATACAGGAAAAGCACAGATTGCCTCAAATTGCCTCAAACCAGGAGATGAAACGAAAATCTTTTGGGAATTTAGGAGGTGCTTTCTCGTACGGGCGAGAGACTGAAATATAAGGACAGAGGGGCGCGTTGAAAATCACACACACCAAATCCAGAAGCCAAAGTGAGAAACTGGAAGACAGCATCTGCAAGAAAAGTTCTATTTTCACGCTGCATGCAGGGCAGATTAAATTCAGCCAAAACAGTCTCACCGTGAGCTTATTAATCCTAAGAGGGTATGTAAGTTTATTAAAGAGATAGGTATGACTAATATCATTTTATTTCAGATTTTATTGTATCAGACATGATAAAAAGGGAATGACGCTAACCAGAGATAACCTTCACCGGCATTGTCAGGAAGCATAACCATTAATTGGTTAGCCAAATATATCATGGCTAGTTCTTGCCTGGAAGCTTACGACATACCAGCAAGTACATAAGTGACTTGACATCCATAAGTGCAAGGCAAAGGTTATATAGTACCCATGTATCATAACATGTGATTTATTCATGTATTTTGTTATTTTCTGCACAGTAGACATTATCTTATCATGCTATCTCTGTAACATACTACCATGATTCATTCATTTATATACAAACACTGAAGACATGGTCGCATCATGAACAGCAGTGGGTGGTGAGATTGTTGGAACACCATGGCCACCTATTACCTTTTGTTCCAGGTTTTATGATCAATGTTTATGATCATTGCTGATCAAGATTATGATCATTCCTGATCGTGAAACTAAAGACTTGAAGACCATTGATCCTGCTAACTGAAGCCTAGAGATCAACCAATCCTCAACACCTTAGTCCCCCGTAGTTATAGGGCAGGTTGAAGGAAAGTGTTCCGCATTCAAGTGTGTCTCAGGAACCTTGAACTAATTTCAGATGAGTTGTGTGTATACAATCCACCAAATCCTGTGAGCAGTTTCTAAAACGACTGTCTATGATGAGAACTAGATAGCAAGAGATATCAAAGAGATACTGTGACAAACTTTTGTGTAATTTCAGCGGAAGATAAATTCAAGACTTTTCTATTATTTAGTTTAATTTGTAACTATAAATAATCATTCATTTTACCATCTTCCAACACCCATTTCTCATTACAAGAATATATAGATGTACATAATAAATTATGAAATTGTACTCATTTGACTTGGTAAATTTTTAACTGTTAAATTTTGAGTTACATTTTCTAATTTAATTATATTATCACATAGGGTTACTAGCCTATAGCGAAAGTAGCAACTTATACTTCTGAAGCCTAAATCTATTGTCCAGCTCAGAGTATTCACAGCTGTAACTCACTTGTGATACCAGTGTACTTCTCGGGCACTGGAACTTCATACTTTCTGGAGAGAGATTCTACTTCTGCTCTACCACTATTATCATACTAGGAAAACCTTTCGCTACACCATCATAACACCAATTTTCAAAAAGGGTGACAATCGACAATGTGGAAACCATAGAGGCATATCCCTTCTCAGTGTCCCTGGTAAAATCTACTCTAGAATCCTAGAGCAGAGACTCCGACGCCTAGCTGAGCCACAATTGGATGAGGTCCAGTGCGGATTCCGAGCAAACCGAAGTACTCAAGACCTAATCTTCACACTCAGACAGCTGAGTGAAAAGGCCATCGAGTATAAGAGTGAGATCCATCTTTGTTTCATAGATCTGGAAAAGGCATTTGACAGGGTCCCCTAGAGAAAACTTTGGGACTGTTTGGCAAGGAAGAACATTCCAGCACCTCTGATTCATGCTATACAGAGCTTCTACAAGTCTTGCAGAAATTATGTGAGGACAGCAAACCATAAGTCAGAAGAGTTCAGGACCAACACTGGTGTAAGACAAGGTGCTATCCTGTCACCTTATCTTTTCATACTCCTCACGGACGATGTTATCAAGGCATGTTAGGAGAGAACAAGAAAGTATTCAGTGGGGTACTGGAAGATAAGACAGGTATGTATTTCAGAGCTGGCATTTGCTGATGATGTTGCCCTGATTGCTAAATCAGAGGCACATCTCCAATCTAACCTGCAAGTCTGGAAGGAAGAGCTGTAGAAGAGAGGGATGGTCATAAGCAGCTCTAAAACAAAATCCATGGTGATATACGAGAAGAAAGAAGACATCAGATTAAGCTGGGAGAACAGGTCCTGGAGCAGGTCGACCACTTTAAATATCTCGGTGCTATTATAGACCGAAAGGGAGGCATCAAAGAAGAGTTGGCCACTCGAAAAGCAGCAGCTGGGAGACATTTTCAGGCCATAAATCAAGGATTCCTCAGCAAGAGAGAGGTTGGTAAGAAAACGAAGATGGCTGTATACCGCTCCACATATGTCCCAGTCTTGACATATGAATGTGAGTCATGCGCAATGAATACAACCCACAAAAGCCAGATCCAAACCTCAGAAATGAAGTATCTGAGGAAGGTGGTTGAAGTAACAAGAAGAGACATGGTCCGCAACCAGACGATACGTCAAGGCCTAAAATCCCACCCCTGCAGACCCAAGTAGAACAGTCACAACTAAGATAGTTTGGCCATGTCTGCAGAATGGGAGAAGATCTGCTACCACGACAAGCATGGGAAACAAAGAGCCAGGGATCCAGACCACCAGGACGACCCAGAGTCTGCTGGGAGGACAACATTAGACAATCTTTGAAGGACCGAGGACTAGAATGGAACCAGGCCAGGAGGAAGACAGCTGATAGGATAGTCTGGCGCTCTCTCTTCCAAACCTCTATACCTCACGGTAGAAGGGGAACGACTAAGTAAGTAAGTAACTCTGTCTCATTTTTAGAATGTTTGACTAGTTAATTGATTGACTAAGTCTCCTCGTTCCACACACACAACCAACGATAAGCGTCTAATAATGATAAGGGACAAACATACCTTTCTCCATTCAACCAAATATGCATCGTTGACATCCAACAATTTTTATTTATTTCCCCCACCTAGAACTAGAAAATCGAGGTCTCAGACTTCTCATTCATACAAGAGATTTTGTTGCTGGTACCTACATCGCTTCCAATATTGTGATGGCCGTGGCAGAAAGCAGGAAGACATTGGTAGTTCTTACACGTAACCTGCTGGAGAGTACCTGGTGTAACTATGAGTTACAGGTGAGTGTTGTTTACTGTACTTTACATATAACCTGCTAGAGAAGACCTGGTGTAACTATGAGTTACAGGTGAGTTTTGTGAACTGTAACTTGACACGTAACCTGGTAGAGAATACCTGCTGTAATTATGAGTTACAGGTGAATTTTGTGTACTGTAACTTGGCACGTAATTTGCTGAAGAGTACCTGGTGTAACTATGGGGAACAAGTAAGTGTTTTGTATTGTAGCCTTACACGGAACCTGTTAGAGACCTCTTGAGTAATTATGAGTTACAGGTAATTGCGTGATATTGCAAACTTAAACATTAATTATTATCATTTTTACTCTTTGTAATTATTAATTAACTGTAATTATCAATTATTATGTTATAATCATCATCATCCACAACGTCATCACCACCCTTCCCCCGCCCAAGGAAAAGAAGCCGTCATAAAAGTTTTGCTATTTTAGTGAGGCTCACAACCCCATCATGTACAATTAATTGCCATAGAAACCTCCATTCCAAGTGCATGCGAATGCTTAATGAAGGCCTCCTGAGGACACGATGCAATGTGAGACAATCGAGGCTTTAGGAATGTCTACAGTACAGAGTTTGCCCACAGAGAGTGTCAGCTTAGATCTGGAGGTAAGCAGGAAATGAAAAGCTTTCTGGAGTTGTCCTTCTTGTTCTTCCAATAACAAAATATTTAACGTGTTAAATTTACAGATGGCTACCATGGAAGCTGTCCACACTGGACGTCAAGTTTTGGTGTTCCTTCTGAAGGAGAACATTCCCAGCCGGGACCTTGACGCGGAACTTCTTCGTCACATTCGTAGCAACACCTACTTACCTTATCCCAGCCCGGAAGATGAAGGTGATGACGATATCATGAAGAGATTCTATGACAAACTGGCACATGATCTCAGGCGTTAGGTATAATTTATTTGCATAGAACTGGTAATTAGACATCCTCTAGAAAAACATGCTCTGTAAAGTAATTTGATATTTGATCCATTAACACCTATTACTAACTTTCTTACTGTTAAACTATAATGTACGTTTCAAAAGCTTTACTAAATACAACAACATTAACTTTAGACATATTATGTATTCTATTTAAAATTCTTAATATTTTCGGTTTTGTTCTGACGTATGTATTTCATTTCGTTTCTTTGTGTAACCGTTTACTCTGATTGTTCTTGTTTAAAATACAATACCAGCTGGACCACAGTTAACTGTTCCCTTGTCACGATTCGTTTTTTAATTGGAATGTTTCTGTACTCATCTGTTCATTGTCTTTTAGTTTCATATGTCCTGCAATTAATATAAAATATGACGTTTAATATGTTTGTGTTTCTATTGAGATTCTCTTCATTTCATGATTGTCCTTGTTTCTTCATTCACTAAATAAATATAGTTACTGACAAAGGAATGAGAGACAAGGTCTGGACAAAGATGATACTAGAAAAAAAGTAGTAAAACATAGATCATTCAGTTATGGGAATAAAAGAAAAGAAACTAAAAATAGGACTGACACACAGTGACTATTATAATCTGTGCTCCTGATTTTGGCATATAGCGCCGCCGAGACAATGAATTAGTAAAGTGATTCTGACAAGTGAAGTTGGAATATAGCGGCACCGAGACACTGAATTAGTGAAGCAATGCTAATAAATACTGTCTCCGATTTTTGCTGAGAGTAATAGAGACTTGTTTATTTCTTTGAATGTGAAGTGATAAACTTGATGCTTCTAGCGATAGTACTGGATTGATATAGATTTTGTATATGTGATAAAGGTTTTAAATTGATAAGGTGCTGTTTAGACCGGTGATTATGATGATGTTAGCCTAGAAATATCGAGCGTAGTAGTGTCGATTTAGTTAAAAAGAATGTCATATCAAATCATTATATTTTAGTAAAAAAATACTGGATGAATACACAAGGAATGAACAAAGATTATGAGAATAAAAGTCACAAATGATGTCAAGACTGTACTTGCAGAAACACAACTACAAGATGAAGAATTATACTTGACAGCTAATACAGAAAAGTTGGAGGGATAGGTAGTGATATAAGAAAATAAATACAAAAGGCAAGAAAAGCTTTCACTGCATTAGGAAATATATGTAGATTTTAAAACATCAACTCGAACTCACAAATAAGGATATTCAGGTCAAATGTCAAGTCAACCCAATTGTATGGCACTAAAACATGGAGAACAACAAAAACAACAACCAAGAAATTACCGTTCATAAGTGGATATTTGTATAGACAAGATCACTAATGTGTCACTGGTGACTAGATCACTAATGTGTCACTGGTGACTAGATCACTAATGTGTCACTGGTGACTAGATCACTAATGTGTCACTGGTGACTAGATCACTAATGTGTCACTGGTGACTAGATCACTAATGTGTCACTGGTGACTAGATCACTAATGTGCAACTGGTGACTAGATCACTAATGTGCAACTGGTGACTAGATCACTAATGTGTCACTGGTGACTAGATCACTAATGTGTCACTGGTGACTAGATCACTAATGTGCAACTGGTGACTAGATCACTAATGTGTCACTGGTGACTAGATCACTAATGTGCAACTGGTGACAAGATCACTAATGTGCAACTGGTGACAAGATCACTAATGTGCAACTGGTGACAAGATCACTAATAATGTGCAACTGGTGACTAGATCACTAATGTGCAACTGGTGACTAGATCACTAATGTGCAACTGGTGACTAGATCACTAATGTGCAACTGGTGACTAGATCACTAATGTGCAACTGGTGACTAGATCACTAATGTGCACTAATGTGACTAGATCACTAATGTGCAACTGGTGACAAGATCACTAATGTGCAACTGGTGACTAGATCACTAATGTGCAACTGGTGACTAGATCACTAATGTGCAACTGGTGACAAGATCACTAATGTGCAACTGGTGACAAGATCACTAATGTGCAACTGGTGACAAGATCACTAATGTGCAACTGGTGACTGGTGACTAGATCACTAATGTGCATCACTAATGTGCAACTGGTGACAAGATCACTAATGTGCAACTGGTGACAAGATCACTAATGTGCAACTGGTGACAAGATCACTAATGTGCAACTGGTGACAAGATCACTAATGTGCAACTGGTGACAAGATCACTAATGTGCAACTGGTGACAAGATCACTAATGTGCAACTGGTGACAAGATCACTAATGTGCAACTGGTGACAAGATCACTAATGTGCAACTGGTGACTGGATCACTAATGTGCAACTGGTGACTGGATCACTAATGTGCAACTGGTGACTGGATCACTAATGTGCAACTGGTGACTGGATCACTAATGTGCAACTGGTGACTGGATCACTAATGTGCAACTGGTGACTGGATCACTAATGTGCAACTGGTGACTGGATCACCAATGTGCAACTGGTGACTGGATCACCAATGTGCAACGGGTGACTGGATCACCAATGTGCAACGGGTGACTAGATCACCAATGTGCAACTGGTGACTAGATCACTAATGTGCAACTGGTGACTAGATCACTAATGTGCAACTGGTGACTAGATCACTAATGTGCAACTGGTGACTAGATCACTAATGTGCAACTGGTGACTAGATCACTAATGTGCAACTGGTGACTAGATCACTAATGTGCAACTGGTGACTAGATCACTAATGTGCAACTGGTGACTAGATCACTAATGTGCAACTGGTGACCAGATCACTAATGTGCAACTGGTGACCAGATCACTAATGTGCAACTGGTGACCAGATCACTAATGTGCAACTGGTGACTAGATCACTAGATCACTAATGTGCAACTGGTGACCAGATCACTAATGTGCAACTGGTGACCAGATCACTAATGTGCAACTGGTGACCAGATCACTAATGTGCAACTGGTGACCAGATCACTAATGTGCAACTGGTGACCAGATCACTAATGTGCAACTGGTGACCAGATCACTAATGTGCAATGTGCACTGTGCAACTGGACCAGATCACTAATGTGCAACTGGTGACCAGAAACTGGTGACTCATCACTAATGGTGACCAGTGCAACTGGTGACCAGATCACTACTAATGTGCAACTGGTGACCAGATCACTAATGTGCAACTGGTGACCAGATCACTAATGTGCAACTGGTGACCAGATCACTAATGTGCAACTGGTGACCAGATCACTAATGTGCAACTGGTGACCAGATCACTAATGTGCAACTGGTGACCAGATCACTAATGTGCAACTGGTGACCAGATCACTAATGTGCAACTGGTGACCAGATCACTAATGTGCAACTGGTGACTAGATCACTAATGTGCAACTGGTGACTAGATCACTAATGTGCAACTGGTGACTAGATCACTAATGTGCAACTGGTGACTAGATCACTAATGTGCAACTGGTGACTAGATCACTAATGTGCAACTGGTGACTAGATCACTAATGTGCAACTGGTGACTAGATCACTAATGTGCAACTGGTGACAAGAACCAGAAAAATGCCAGTAGAACAAGAAATGAGAAAAAGACAGTGACATTTGATACGGTACATACCAAGGAAACCTATTGATAGCGTTACATGACAATCCTTGTTCACGAATCTCTAGGGTATGGGAGGTAGAGGTAGTCCGAAGACCACAAGGAGAAGGGAACTGGAGACAGAACTGAAAAATATGAGAAAAACCATTGAGAGACTTTGAGCTGCTATCACACGCGACAGGAGGACTTAGAATCAGTTTGTAGAACGCCTATATTCATTACGAAGCTGAAGGATAATTTATATATTTAAAAAAACTGTAGTCTGCACGTCTATTCCCTGCGTGTACCTGTTTCTGCTTGAACACTCCCATCAGTTCAGGTAATTCCTCTATCAAATAGAAGCTAAGGCTTGTGTTTAATATTGTTTATTTAATTTGAAGTCCTGCTGGAAGTACATAATTTCAAACTTTCTGTTAAGCCTTTTTTCTTTGCTTCAAGGAATCGGATTTTGTTTAATTAACATGGCTTCTCCGGCTGGGAAAGGGCTGTTTCATAATAGGATAACCTAACTGTGCAGGATGTCTTCAAGACAATATAGAACATTTCTTGTTAAAATGTAAGAGGTATGAACAAATGAGAATACCAATATTAGATTATTTGCAAGCATCCAACTTACCTATAAATATAGAAGAGGTGTTAAGAATAGACAGACCTAGGGAACTGCATAATATAGTCAAACAATATTTAACATGAACAAATGTTAATATATAGTGGCTGGGAATGTGAAGGTCTGACGCTGTTCTTACAATTCATATGACTTTTAACAGATGAAAGTCAATTAAATATTTGTTAAAGTCAGTTATATAACTGGAACCACCAGGCCTTTACACCCCTCCACTTTAATATTATTCTTGTTCAGAGTTTCTTCTTGATTTTGTTTGTTTTTTGTGTTGTTTATGTTTTTGTTTGTTTATTTATTTAACGTATAAGCACAATTGTGATTGTCCCTATTTACAATGATTTGACAAATGTGATGCCACTTTCTCATATCGGCAGTTGTTTGTATTATTTGGAATTGAAAACACTATATATCCTAATTATAACCCATCAGAGGTTGAACGGGATTTTTTTCTTCATTAATTTAAAGAAAAAAAAATGTGTCCACCATCTAATTTTCCATCTCTGGTTGTTTCATGTGTCCTACATCTAATTTTCCATCTCCGGTTGTTTCATGTGTCCTACATCTAATTTTCCATCTCCGGTTGTTTCATGTGTCCTACATCTAATTTTCCATCTCCGGTTGTTTCATGTGTCCACCATCTAATTTTCCATCTCCGGTTGTTTCATGTGTCCTACATCTAATTTTCCATCTCCGGTTGTTTCATGTGTCCTCCATGTAATTTTCCATCTCGGGTCTTACCTTTAAACTTCTAGATTGCCTTAACTTACTTCTTATCGTCTTTTAACAATGATCTATAATTTACATGTTGTCGCTTAATCTTGACCTTCAATTTAAATGTTGTCATCTTTTAACGTTGATTTTTAATTTGTTGTTGTCACGAAATCTTGATATTAAATGTGTTGTTCTCACTGAATCTTGATATTAAATTTGTTGCTGTCACTGAATCTTGATTTTAATTTACACGCTGTTGTCACTGAATCTTGATCTTGAGCTGACATCTTATTGCCATTGAATCTTGAATTAAAATTTTAATGTTTATGTAATTGAATTTTGATATTTAATTTAGACATTTTTGTAATTAAACATTGATCTATAATCTAGATGTTGCCATCCCTTATAATAGCCCCTTCAGTCATATCTGACTATGGGAATGGGCCCCTGAAGATGTGGCGTAGACATCGTAGATAGAAGGTATTGAGCCTTCTTTCTTGCTTAGCATAAGCTGTCCATGTTTCGCTGCCATAAGCAGTGTGCTGTGTACGCAGGCGTTATATACCACAGCTTTGGTCTTCGTTGTGAGTTTAGAGTTTTCCCAAACACGCGATGTGAGGCGGACAAAGGTAGCTGCAGCTTTGCCAATGCGGCTGTCAATTTATGTGTCCAGAGAGAGTTTGTCGTTGATGGTAGACACCAGGTGTGTGAAGTAGTGCACCACTGCCAATTCATAGTTATCAATAGTAATAACTGATGCAACATCCACATCCTGACTCAGCATATTTGTTTTCTTTAGACTTATTGTGAGGCCAAAGTTCTTGCATGCTTGGGTGAAGCGATTCATCAAGTCCTGAAGCTCCTGTTGGCTTTGAGTGACGACTGCAGAGTCATCAGCGAATAACAAGTCTCTTATAGTGACCCTACTGATTTTTGTTTTTGCCTTCAGCCATGCAAGGTTAAACAGTCGGCCATCTGACCTAGTGTGAAGGCATATTCCGTGAGGTGCATCTCTGAATGTTTCACGAGTAAGGCAAAGAAGACCCCGAAGAGTGTTGGAGCCAGAATGCAGCTTAAACAAAGCATTATTAAACAGCGTATGTTAAACTTCCAGCATATTGAACTTCATGGACTTTATCATTTCCAGCAGTGTATCGGGGCAGCCTATTTTCAGTAGGATTATGATCTTTAGTTATTGCTATCACTTCTGTCTCCTTTATTTTTATACAGTGTTACGATCTTGGCATCTCACATGTCTTGAGGAATAATTGTCTCTTCCCAGCACTGGCGCAGCACCTTATGCAGGGGGTGTAATAGCGTGCTCTTACAGCATTTGATTAAATCGGGAGGAATCCCATTACTGTCTGGTGCTTTGCCAAAGGCCAAGCTATCAATGGCCTCGCTGAGTTCCTCTAATGTTGGTTCAGCATCCAGCTCCTCCATAGTTGGCAGACATTTGACAGCATCAAGGGCTGCAGGCGTAACGGTATTTTCTCTAGCGTAAAGCTCAGAGTAGTGCTCGACCCACCTCTCCACCTGCTTACCCTTATCGGTTAGCTTCTCTCCGATGATGGTTTTTGGCAGTATCGTCTTACTTTTTGGAGACCAAGGGCTTTCTTTATACCGTCATACACTTGTCTAGTGTTGCCTGTTTGCGCTGCGGTCTGGATGCTCTCACTGAGCTGGAGCCAATAGTCATTTGCACAGCGTCGAGCCTGTTTGTTGAACTTTGCTTCTCGTAGCCTTCAGGATCTGTACGGTTATGGCACTCGGTGAACCTTTGTATTCTTTCATAGCACTGCGCTTAGCTTCAGTGACAGGTGTCATCTGTAGGGTTCTAGCACTCGGTGAAAGTTTGTATTCATTCACAGCACTGCGCTTAGCTTCAGTGACAGGTGTCATCTGTAGGGTTCTAGCACTTGGTGAAAGTTTGTATTCAGTCACAGCATTGCGCTTAGCTTCAGTGACAGGTGTCATCTGTAGTGTTCTAGCACTCGGTGAAAGTTTGTATTCAGTCACAGTACTGCACTTAGCTTCAGTGACAGGTGTCATCTGTAGGGTTCTAGCACTCGGTGAAAGTTTGTATTCAGTCACAGCACTGCGCTTAGCTTCAGTGACAGGTGTCATCTGTAGGGTTCTAGCACTCGGTGAAAGTTTGTATTCAGTCACAGCACTGCGCGTAGCTTCAATGACATGTGTCATCTGTAGTGTTCTAGCACTCGATGAAAGTTTGTATTCAGTCACAGTACTGCACTTAGCTTCAGTGACAGGTGTCATATGTAGGGTTCTAGCACTCGGTGAAAGTTTGTATGGCACCCGCCATTTTTTGTGTGGCCAGTTTTCCTTTGCGACGTTAACTCGCTGTCATGTTATATCATGTTTTATAATTCGAATATGTTTGAGAGGTATTGATGACTATTAACCCATAAAAGTGGTTTGCTAGTTCGTTGATGATTATTCCATTCCTGTTCTATTTTGCCCATTTTTTGCCACTTATTAGTGCTGGCTGTTGCTACCATGTCCTGCCTTGTGTCCTTCCATGTGTCCCTCGAATATGTTCTGTCCATCAGACTCTACCCCTTCATGTTTACTTATTTAAATATTAATGTATTATTTCATCCATCATTCCCATATAATGATTGTTGTATTCCTTCCGACATGATTTCTGGTGGGATACACGAACCCCCAATGTTTTTCGAGTTAGTTATTTTTTAGGGACTAAAGCAGAGTTCAGACATGCCTTTTTTTTTTCTTTTTTTTCCTCGCTTGAGGTCGCATATTTTTTCCTCGCATGAGGTCGCATTAGCCCCGCCCAAACCCAGCCCTGGTCAAGACCACATGTCCGAACACAAGAAGACCCAATGACAAAATGTGTCACCTAGTGATCTTCTGTGTTCTCACACAAAGGACCTAATGACACAAGAATGTCACTGTACCGGTCCCTGTGTCTAGACACATGATCCTAGCCAAAAGCCGGATATTAGGGCATTGGGTCTTCACAGCGTTATTTGCGCTGTACGTCGTTAGGTTTCCACAGAGTTCAGACATGCCATAACACGACTTCTAAAAGTAGTAAGCTTCTTCCCATCGAGGCTAAAGCTGGCAGTATTGCCCCACCAGAAATAAGGTTGGAGATGCCTTTTTTTTTGGAATCGAAAGAATAAAGAAGATTGGATATAACTACTTGGACTTCTCCAATATTCTAAATTTTAAAAAATTTTCCTTGACTTTGTTGAAGTTGCTGTTTACAATCAAACCTTCAATCCCGATTTTGACAACAATAAGCATTTACGAGCACTCCTTATTACCTGGGTTTTTTCCTTACTTCTGGAAGTAACAACTCTGGTGTATAACCAGTCTTCCACAGAAGAATTCCAGTAAAGAAAGTCTCGTGGTTATATCCCTTAACTCAAAGGAAGTAATAATACTAAGTACCGTCACAAACTTATGCGTAACATGGATAAGCTATGCCGGAAATGCGTGTTGCGAATTTGGGAAATTTAGTATTACGTCATTGCCTCGCTTTTAGAGTGAACTTTACGACATACGGCCAACCATGCGGCCTCAAAGAAGTGTAATCACTGGGACAGTTTGTTTTAATGTATAACTAGCAAATGTCGAGTTTTTATATCTGAACACTTTTATTTTTTCTGCCTCAAGCTATTACAGGTGGAGGAAGCTGATTCCATACGGCCTTTATATAACCGACGGACTGTGTGTCTAGGTTGAACGGGTACGCCGCACCAAAACTAGGCAAAATTTATTGTTTTTATACCCAAAACTTTGGGAGTGTGTTTGTGTCTGTTCGTCGGTGCATGTGAATATGAATTTTGGTATGCGAATATGTGTGTGCGTCTCTGTGTGTTTATGAGAGTGGAGGCAGAGTTTTGTATTGGTTTACTGTGTGTATGAAAACAGGATCCAACGTTTAGTTTTGAAAGTTTCTGTAATAAGTTGTGGTTCTTCAGCTAGGTTTGGGATTCTCTGTTGTGACTTAATGGCTGTTGTATGTCCCAGCACTTCAGGTTCAGTAGGGTAGGGTTTGCTTCCCTTGACTCAGTGCACATCACAAACACGGATGGAGTAAGTCGGCCCTCCTGAATACTTCTTCTGATTACTGGATAGGACTCAGGTTAGAGTCACTATGTAGGTTAACCTGGATCACAGCCTAGTATAACAACCTAGTATGGTAACTTGGTAGGACCGCTCGAACGAACCAAAGCTGTGAGTAGATGGTTTTCCCTAGAGGTCGGATTAAGAACTCCGGAGGCCCTAGGCTATTAAGATATGTGGGGCCCCTCTCCAATCTTCTAACAGGTAAAACTAGAAAAAAAAACTCTGTACATAACAATGGAATCAATATCGTCATAATGATTGTTATTTAAATCGTCAGCAAACGATTTCACTAGATTTTGGCATTGATGCAAATATTCTCCTTCAGGTAAATTCAAATTTGTCAAACAGGAATAATTGTTTGAAATGTCTTTGCAGACATCTCCTCTTCTTGTCATTTGTGCTTGGAGCCTATCAACTATTACATTAAATGTCGATATGCCAAACATTTCTCTTGGACTTAGATTTACTTCAGGCTCTTTACCATCATGATCTTGTTTTTGTTCTTTTTTTTGTTTGTTGAATCACTGGATTATCACTTTCAGAAAGATCAGGTGTTATTTCACCCGTTGTTTCATTTCTGATTCCTGGCTCAGTGTCGCACCTTTATCCCGAACTGGACATTAATTGCCCCAGCACGGATGGTTAAAATAAATGTAAATTAAGAAATTTAAGGAATATATATAGGATCTCATAAGTGGCTCATGAAAATTTAGACTCTCATACAAGTGAGGGATGAATTAGGAAGGCGAATATTCTCACCAAGAGATAATGTCACTTGAGAATGGATTAATTTTTCCTTGCAACATGTCTTTCCCCTATTATTCTTACTGAATATTATGGATTATAATTAAAATATATTATTATAATTATTATATTATGAATATATAAACCCCCGTCCTCTCGTATTGAGGAAATGACACATATATGAGACAGTATAGGTAAGAAAATCACTCGACCACTTGGTAAAGGGTATAACTTATGTTCAGATATTTAATTTCTCAACCACATATACAGCAATAAGTAAAACTGAAAATGTAAGCGAAAACAAAATCGTCATAAACACTACATTTACATGTTTTAGTATGTCCTACTGATCATCATTAGCAGTGGTGTGACTATCATGATAGTTGCGTTACGTTATTGATTGTAAAGTTCACTTTGTGATAATCTGGAAGGTACTTTAATTAGAGTTCCGTGATTATTCGAGTGAAAGTTCTGTTTGAAATTTTGAGTAATATCTGACTGAGATATGTGGAGGAAAAAAATCCTTATGCTTTTTGGCTTAACTGTAATACTGAATTGTCATCCAGCAGCGGTCTGACATTACAAATGTGAGCGTTGATCTAGGCCATTTTATGCTTAGAAGTCGACGAGATCTCAGGCTTTAGGTTCTGATGATCGATCAAAAGACTAGCAGTCTGTTACCGTCAGGAGCCGGACACTGAACTCTGCAATTGCGAATGCTGTCCGATAGAAGCCTAAAAGACTGAACAGAGTTAAATCATTTTACACCGCTTGGTTAACGCTTAAGAGTTTGTAATTTCGACTTCCTCGCCGTTTAAATGCACTCGTTCCACGGTGGCGCGATGTAAGTGGCATTTGGGTCTAAGCCTCTGGATTTTATTGATGTCTTCTCACATGTTCTAGATCGTTCAAAGACACACTAAAAGCATCATTGAGCAGCTTCAAAATTGATGTTTCCTCTTGGGAGACTATTGCACACGATCGCTCTGCCTGGCGGACAAACATTACTCAAGGCGCTCATATTGCTGAAAATAATTTAGCTGATAAGGCAGAAGGCAAGCGTGCTGCAAGAAAGGTCAAAAAGCACAGCAACACTATTATCAACTCTAACCATGTGTGCCCCGTATGTGGCAGGGCCTATAGGGCCAAAATAGGACTAATTAGCCACATGAGATCATGGCACAGATGTGTCACAACTCAAGTCTGAAGCTGTCGCCATCTTTGCTTGCGATGGGCAACTATTATTATTTCCTCGATGGCAAAAAGGCTTACTACTTTCAGAAGTCGTGTTATGGCATGTCTGAACTCTGTGGAAACCTTACGAAATAAAATATCGATTCGAAACTGCAAATAAACTAGTTCGAACTCACTTAATGTGGAGAAAACCACAATACAATTCGTGGCAGGGGTCAGCGCTGGTTCACTGATGGCCCTGGTTGGTAGTGGATGTCTGGACGGTTATACACTTGTCCTAACGTAGGAGTCAAAGGCTTTTTGTTCTCAATAGGGGATGCGCCAGGCTGCTCCACACCTCAAGAGAGAACGCTTTCTGTAGTTTTGACTCTTGCTACTGAGATAACTGTCTCAGGCTCTGACTGGTTACTATGATGCATCAGTCTATATACTAGTCCAGTGCTATTGCTTGCCAGATGAAATTATTTCTAATTGGAGTAGAGACCGGAAACCTTCTTATGATTGGTCTTGGGGTCTAGCTGACTGTTAAAATAATCTTTAACCTAACTAACTACGAAACCTCTGGTCTAAAATTATTGTTACTAAGTGAGAATGACCAACCATTGTTCTAGGTTCTCTCTAATCTAAATGTTTTCCGGCGTAACTTGTATGGAGGCCACACAAGATATTGATGACATCATGGGTTCATGTGTGCCATGACTGATGATGTCATTGATTCTTGACTAGTATTTATTTGTACTAACTATTCATTCTTAAGTACTTTATTATAATTCTAATAGTTGTAGCGACGTAGTAGGCCATACGGTTACAAGTTGACTAAAGCGACTGGCGAAATGTCTTGTGCCTATGTGGAAGACTGTGCCCTGTTGATGGTTATAGTGAAAGATTGGGAAGAGAGGAGTCCAGCATTTGGATGTAACATTTTATCGGAAGGACTTTCAGGACCACCAGAAGACAGAAACATGCCGTTAAAACGTGTCACAAAATAAACTCACAAGCAGAACCCGCAATGTTGCGCGTTGAATGAAATGCATAATGGGAGTATCAACGTAAGTAATTTATCTGTACATTAGGACACTTTAGTAGGATAAAGTTGTCTACCGTCTTTTAAAACAATCCCATTGTAGGTCCCACCACGACAATATCCTACAAATAAAAGGTGATGACACTTCTTTTCTCTATCTATCTTCTCACGTTTCCCTATTTCCGCCCTAACTATAGTGACAATATCTGCCCTCGCTAGATTAAAATGACGTCAAATAAAATAATTATGTAGACGCGCGTGCAGAGCAACGGCAGTTGACGTTTGGCAGTGTCTTCAGCCGGTCAGGCTGCGTTTTATGTGTGTCCTTTTGAGGCCGCTATGTCCGTCGTCATGCTTGTGTATAAAGAACGTATCTGCACCTATTGATGCCAGGAGATTCGTATAATGTAGATGAGTATTCTGAGAATATTGTGAAATTATATAATTATGTCGCGGATCTCAACTTGACGGACTTTACGGAGAGATGTTGAATGCACCATTATTGTTACAGTGTAACGGACTTGGAATTATGGCCCAGTAGAGTTGGCCGATTTGCTGATTATAATCATGAATCATTATCTATATTGTCACGGATTGACTGATAATTTTATTTTCCCAACACGTCCCATTTGTCTTGCTCTTTTTATGTTTATGGTTTCCTCGATATTTTGCACTTTCGGTTTCTTTTCTTTCGGATTTTACTTACGTAGCCCATTATTCCCCTCTCAGTCCCCACCCCGCGGTTTGATTTCGTTCTGGCCTTCTTTATAAATTCACCACTTGGTCAGTAGTGATCGGCTTACGATAATTTTACCTAAGCTGCACCTGGTGTTTGTATGACTAGGGGAACGCTTTTAGCTCGTAACAGCGTTTGATCACGAGCGAAAAATAGTTTCTCTGAAGAAGCGAACCGCCGTCCAACTAAATTTGGTAGCGGGAGCAAAGGCGCGAGGCAACCCTTGAGGTCTGGGTACCCGCTTTCATCTCCGATGCAGGGGAGACAAACTCACGTTCGTTCTGAGATTTTTTTGTGGCCCTTGATTGCCGCAGTTAGCTCTAGAATAATATTATGTCTTATCTACGAAACTTTCTGGCGGTTGGTGTCTTCCGATGTAGACTCTAGAATAACATTTGTCTTACTCATGATTTCGTTATACGCCGAACATCTGTGGAAACATGCGATGCCAGGTGGCCGGGGTAGCGTCTCTTGTAGACTATAAATCTAGATAGTTTTACTCAGTCAAGCACACTCGTAAATTTTTTCCTGCCCGTAGATGACCCAATGAGACAAAGGCAGATGTGGGCACAAAACTAGTTTATGTTGCCTATTATCGTCATCTCGGGGTAAGTTGACATCTTTGTAATATATAATTCATGTTAGCTTTTATAAATAACTGATAGTAGTGTGACTTGAATTAATTTAGGTGATTTCTCCCATGTAATTAATTCAGTGATAATTTAGCGCTCTACCGCCATAGTTAACTTTTGCTTAAGGTGTTAGGTGTCTCCTGGTGTTATTGTTTACTATGGGTTAATGGTAAACTTACGCTAACAGATACTTACTAGGCGAAGAACCTCATAGTCCGTTCAGTGCGTACCATGGGTTAAGGAGTAAGCTAAAAGCGTCATTACTTTAAGGAAATGTCAGTGGTGTAAGTTATTCACTTAAAACTGAATAGTGATGTGCGTGCGCTATAACACTTGAATTATAAGAGGTAGTCACTTATTACTTTCTGAGAGAAACTTCTAGTAGTTGAGTGTGTAATTATTATATGCCCACTTGTGTAGTTAGACTCCAGTTTAGAACTTGCACGGCAATCCAGAAAGCAGCCACCAGCCAGAGATATAATTATATCTTATTGTTAAGCCACAACGAATTATTATAGCAATAACAGTGCATTTTCCATGTATTCAATTTTTGAGAGTGTATTACTTTTCCCTTTTTGTGTATCGATCCCAAGGGCACATACCATTTATTATGTAATGTCTAGTGCGGTATTTTATGTAAATTCACTTAATGTTGTAAGATGAACGCATATCCACTCAGCTGGAACTACATGGTTAGGTATTCCTTGTATTGAGTTGGAGGAGGACTTGGAGTCGATTTAGCTGTCAGGGCATTTGCTGACAGGTACACGTATGTTCAAGATATATTAGCCTATGCGACCGCATGCTGATAATTGATAGAGTGGAAGTAACAGGAGGGCGACTCATATGGATAAAGACAGCCCGAGACTATCCTAGCAATGATAACAATAATTATAAATCCCATAGTGGGGCATAACTTTATTATAACGTTATAGTAATTTTATTGTTTGCTTGATGTAAAGGTTGTTTGTTTTGGGTCTCAGTTCCAGGGTACCCCAATGCTACCACAGGATTCCAGTCAGGCGAAGAACGTAACATTCTTTTTGATCTCACGGTTCCCGAAAGCAATTAGTACCACGAGTTGTCATCTATACATGAAGTACAACCCTTTTCGACGCCCATTCCTCTAATGGGAAATGAGCTCATGCAGGTATAACGAGTCATAGCACATCTGAAATCGTATTTGGCAGTAACAGTTTCCTACTCGCCTCTTGATCACCAGTCAGAGCATAGTGGCTTCCAGCATATCGTTCAGCATAGCGTCTTCAGCAGAATTTGAAAGCACCAGACTGTGTGCTTAAACTGAGCGCTCAGCCACAAATAAAGTTCAAACCAGCCAAACCGGAATTAAACATCAAGTACGCAGGCCTAATTTCACGCGCTGGATAATAGCGCTGTGGACCGTTTGTCCTAAATCGACCTCGTCTTGTGTGTGTTTCTGGTCATTCAAAACTCCCGCACGTGTTATCGGTCAGCCGAATATAGACAGAGTAATCTACAGCCTATCTTGTTGCTAGTCTGTGACCAACGGTGCATGGATAGCGCCTACAGTGGATTTATAGTGCAATTCATCACCTACAGGAGGATATACATATAAAGACACTAACTGGAGTTATTGAATTTGGTTCCACAGAAGCGGAAGGATTAGAAACTCTGTTTATTTATTCGTCGGTGTTCTACAAGAGGGTTTTTTGTGTTGGTGGATTGTTTATTTGTTGGTGTTTAATTGGATAGTTGTTAACTTGATGTGAATATTGATGCCTTTCTTATGTTGTTGTGCTGATATACTTATTTTCATGTATTTTCTTCCTTCAAGAACCTTTAATAAATTTTACTCATTTATTAACGCTCTGTTCACGACCCTTTATCCATACTTAATATTGCAGCTCTTACTAATGTCTCTATTTGACCAGAGAAAGGAGAGAGAGCGGGTGGTTCTTAAGACTATATGTGTGATGAGGCTTGGAAAGAGAGATAGCCTTAATGAATCCTCTTCCAGGTTTGTCTCAAGTTCACCCTATTTTACACATTATCTGTGTGTTGTCTATAATTCTGTCAGTTCACTCTCATTGTCGATTTCACAACAATTGTCTGACTAGACAAATACTCTGAAACCTTAACTCAACCACGACATATATGTGAAGCTGCGTGTTGTGGGAAATGTGATTAAATTATAAGAATTGTCAACAAGAGTGCGCTGCATTTACTTCATCGACTTAATGCATTTACTTCACAGATTACTGTTGTCGTTTTTCATTGGACTTCACCCTAGATGTTACTTGTCCAACGCCATCACCCTAGATGTTACTTGTCCAACGCTATCATCAAGTTTAATCATTAAGATAACAGAATGGAACGCAACACATTAGTAACAATATCTGCCCTCTTGTCTTTTCTCTATCTATCTTCTTACATTTCCCTATAGCTGCCCTACTTTTAGTGTAGGGTTACCATATCGTTCACTGCAAAAATTCCATTTGTTTTCAGGAAAATGAGGACAAGGTAGCACACCAAAGTGAAAAAAGTAGGACAGAAATGGACAAATTTGTTTCAATACATAAATGACAGGGAAATTAATTTTTTACATATCAAACAATACGTTCATCAAATCAAATTCATTCTACGCTATTAATATAATTCTGATGACAAAATCTTCTTTAATAAAGCTAGAATAATGTTTTTTAACACACATAGCAACACATTGTTACACTCCGCATTATGCCAAATTCAACATAACATTTTATTACAATTATCCCAAGCCAATAATACAGACCTGGATGACCTCAGAAAAGTGCTACACAAACAAATGCAACACATTTCTCTGAGGGTGTCATATTTTACAATTGTTTCAGCAACATAATTTAACCACCTTAATTAGTTTGTCTGGTAAACCACCAACTTTCTAGTCCAAATACTCAATAAATTTAAAAAGTTTTGCCCAGGCCTTGTTTGTTCACATCTGTGGTAATTCTCATATTAAGCAACGCTGTTCTTCAGTGTTTCAAAAAGGGTTTCAATGCAGTGCTTTGCAGTTACTCTATTAATCCAATAACACGAACATGACGTCTTACGGTCCGTTGAAAATTACTTGCTCGATGGCGATTTTAACAGTCACCGGAACTGAAGTTCCAATGGCGAATTTTTGAAATGGCGTCTTTCCCGTAATTTAGTCTGTTCAATAAAAGCCGGATATTTCACGATTTAAAAAATATCCAGCCGGACGCACACTTTAAGAATGAAAAGCCGGACAAATCCAGTAAAATCAGGACGTCTGGTAATCCTATTATAGTGACCATTCCGCCTTCTTGTCTTTTCTCTCTGCTTCAAAAGGACACAAATCGTTATATTAAGACAATGCCAGATTATAACGTTTGCAATTAGAATATCTTACAGGGATATTAAAGTTCAGCGTAGGTGTGATAAGTTGCCTCCCATTTTCCCGTCGACCTGCCTGTCAAAAACACGCTTTTCCTACCTCTGATTTTTGTCCATACCCTCTTCTACTTTTTTGGGGCATTTTAATGAATATTCGTGCCTTCATGCGTGTCAATTCTCATTTAGACAGCCGCTGGAGGTCGCTCCTCTCAAGCAAAATTGTACCCGTCTACACTCTCCGACCAAACTCTGTGTTACTGCTAATGTCTTTTGAATAAGACGGGAGCAGTCGAGCAGCAAGGGCGGCGCCTGTTCATGTCCCCTGAGCAGTTTGGTTTTAGGATCCTTTACGGGCCCCGCCGCTTCTCAAAACTTCCTGTCAACCAAGAGACCTTAATTCTTTATCCTGTTGATCGGGGGAACTCGTCGTTTTCCCAGTGTCTTTGTCACGGGCAGTCACGCCGACTCTTTGAAGGTACCTGCACGCAGGTTGACAGAGATCAGAGGCTTTTGGTGGGGGAATGTTTCCTAAGCAAAAGAGCTCTAGAAACCTTCCTATTTACTAGCAACAACAAATAAGGACTTGTTATGGGAAGTGAATACTTGAATCATCATAATTCAGTCACGAAAATTCAACCGACACTTTTTCCGTTAGAAAACAAACGTATACTTTTTCTGTTTTGGGTAAGCGGCACAATGTTTTTTAGTGTTTATAATTGGGTCGTTATCATATAAACAGATGCTAACTATGTGAAATAGATATAGGGTAGTTATCTTCATAATTTTAACCAGTGAAGTGTGTTTGCTTAGCAACGTAAGGTTAGGATGCGGATAATCTCTAGGAAGGGAAAACAAATATAAAGTTTTATTTGAGATTAATTCAAATATAAGTTAAGACTTTCGACCTCGCAGATCATTTGCATAAATTGGTGGAGGATATTGTGTTGTGAGCCTCCAGAAAAAAGGAAAGCTCCAACTTTTTGTGTAAATTGTTATTTTTTCATTTATTATTGTTTATTGGTCATCGTTTGAGACGATGCATACATTTTATTCCAGGCGGATTATAATAACAGCCTGAATAGTTGTATGTTTATATATATATATATATATATATATATATATATATATATATATATATATATATATATATATATATATATATATATATATATATATATATATATATATATATATATATATATATATATATATATATATACTTTTTATAAGCTCCTTGTTATAAACGAGGGTCCGGGAGAGATTTTAACATCTGACAGCAGCCTACTGCGAGAAATTCTTTGTTTACTTTTCTCCGGGTGAAGAGAGCCTACATCTGAAAGCCAATTTGTGCCGAGCCGACACGCGAGGCATAATCGCTTGTAGCAAGTGAGAACGCGGTGTCGGCAAAGTTTTATATACCGTCAGCAAACGAGCGAGACAGGGGGAGGTCAGTTGCAATTTGTAAAAGGGAGGAACCGTAGATATGTAATTTGTGAAAGGAAACAGGAATGAGTTAACTTGCTTATCTGTCGTATGTTTATCCTTTATTGTCATGTCATAAATATTTTACGGGTGTTAAATACGTTTGTGGGTCATGTCTCGTTCCAGGCACAACAGCTGGTTCAATTGCTCGCAAGTCAAGAGCAAAACCATCGCTTTAATCAGGATCGAGCACCAACCAACATCACCTATCACTCTACCCAGTTACGCAGTCATAAGGAGTGTTTGCTACAGCTGTGCAGCCATACATGTTATAAGGAGCTGGCTAGAGCTTGCTGATAGTAGCACAGACGGATAATCAGTCGCATAGTGACTATACCCTTCATGGTCTAGATCTCATCTTGCTCTAAAATCATAATGTGTTAGGCAGCTTACGTGTGGATACAGAAGATATATATATAACGTTCTCTGGCCCCCCCGCCAGACAACTTCAGTCACCCATCAGTGATCGACCGGAGAAGGACAGGGCCACTGAAGCTTAATTCTTTGTCAGAGAAACCCCAGGCAGAAACAGAGTTATTTCCACATCGGATTACAGAATTGGATTATACTTGGTGTTGGTGTTGTTCACCTTCCAGGAAACTCAACCTTCTCTGCCAATTCAGCCAGCCAACTCCAGAAATAATTCCTTGTACTTCTTGTACTTGTCCTTCATGTGGAAGGGTTGTCCTATCCAGTGTTGTGACTCTGTGTGTGTGTGTGTGTGTGTGTGTGTACTGTTAGTTAAATTTTGTTGTTTTCATTTACACCAATTGTTCTTTTCATATGTGATGCTTAAGGCCTAGCCCCCCCCCCCACCCACACACACTCACACCATTCATTACTTGTGTATATAGATAACTTGATAGATGTTTAACTTTTTTTCTTCTTTTGATTTGAACAGTTTGATCTATAATAAATCGATACAAAAGATGGAAATCAGACATAAAGTTTTCCCAATCTTGTATTTGTTCTCTCTGTCTGTATGACCAAGACAAACAGGGAGAGTGGGCGAGTTCAACTAAAACAAAAGTGGAGGTGAAACCCAAGAAAAGCCAAAATAATACAGACCTGGGTGACCTCAGAATAGTGCTCCACAAACTATGTCAACGATTTAAAAGTCTTGTGATCCAATGGATCCCATCTCATTGTAACATCACCGGCAATAAAGCTGACAGATTGGCAAAGAAAGGTGGAAATCTACCTCATCGTGATGCAAGCGTAACTTTCGAAGAGGCAAAGTGTTTTATCAGAATCAGATAAAGAAACAAATGGGATGTAGAGCCTCCAGGTCGCACACACAATGATGCATACTACCAGCTCAGCAGAAGAGAACAAGTGGTAATCTTCAGACTCCGCACTGGCCACAACAGATTGAGACACCATCTATTCAACAAGCTAAAGATAGGAACTACCGATCAGTGTAACTGTGACACAGATAAAATGACTGCTGAACATCTGCTTCAAAGTAGCCCATCATATGCGGGACAGAGAAAGCACATATGACCGACACCAGTACCATTCGTGGAAAAGCTCTACGGAGATTCAAATAGCCTCAAACTGACTACTGCTATCTTTAAAAACATTCAAGTGGATGATGTCTGAGAGTGTACGAAGAAGAAGAAGAAACGTTAGATCCAGGTATCTTAGTAACCTGTTATCTGGGTTGTTGTATGTCACTCAACCCTCACACCCTGTCAGCTGGTCTGTCCTACAATTTCTGCATTAAATTGGCAGTCCAAGTTGGATGCTGTTGCCTTTTATTTAGTTTTCATTCACTTTACAACAATAGATCGCTTCTTGATACCAATTAGAACACATGGTCTTCTATATTTGGGCATGCACCCTAATCTAACCGAAGGACCTTGTGTGTAGGTTGAACGGTGCGTGCCACGTCAACACAAAGCAACATTTTATTACAACAGCAAGTTCAATCTAAGTAATTAAGGTGCCATTAGAAAATTCTGAAGAAAATGGAGAACAAGAACGAGAAAAGAGTGGTTCTCAGAAGCAAAAACATAAAGAAAACAAAACGTGACATATGCAGCATAAAGAAAAGTATTTAGATTGAATAATACATTTTTAACATAAGCCGTGACAAGAAATTGATGCAGTTGAAGTAATTATAATTATTAAAAAGATAGACTCGTCATAAATTGATATGTACGTTGACAACATAATAACTAGTATTACTCACAGAACATAATGGAAAAGGTATCAACCGTTTGAACAGCGCAGATTAGAAGAACGTGAATTCCTGTATACTGACTCTAGAACTTTATCAGATATTCCTAGCAGTAGCTCAGTCATATGTCACTTATTCTGGACTAGAACTATCCAGAATTCCATACAAGGAACTCCAGCTAACGCCTGAGATCATGTGCCAGTTTGTCATAGAATCTCTTCATGATATCGTCATCTCCTTCATCTTCCGGGCTGGGATAAGGTAAGTAGGTGTTGCTACGAATGTGACGAAGAAGTTCCACGTCAAGGTCCCGGCTGGGAATGTTCTCCTTCAGAAGGAACACCAGAACTTGACGTCCAGTGTGGACAGCCTCCATGGTAGCCATCTGTAAATTGATATCGATCACATTCATTAATATTTATGTGTTGGTATGATACTTTACATGAAAAATAGAAATATAAAATAGAGGACACTCCAAGGATACTGAAGATAACAGTCAGTGGAGATACCATGCGTTCGTTGTATGAGATATGATGTATCTTGTTGTTGACAGGGTTATCTTGTTGTTGACAGGGTTATCTTGTTGTTGACAGGGTTATCTTGTTGTTGACAGGGTTATCTTGTTGTTGACAGGGTTATCTTGTTGTTGACAGGGTTATCTTGTTGTTGACAGGGTTATCTTGTTGTTGACAGGGTTATCTTGTTGTTGACAGGGTTATCTTGTTATTGACAGGATCTTTGGAGAGATTCTGTAAGAATAGACCTACTACACCTTCAGGCATCTCGTACAAGGTGACTAATATGAGGTTGTGAATGAGGTTGGCAACTTCATCATGTAAAATAAGTTGCCACAGAAATTACTGCTGCAAGAGCGCGTGACAGCTCAGTGCAGGCGTCATGCTGGACCAGCTGCTGTAGTGGTTCTATGCTCTGTAATAAGCGCACAGAAAACGACGACGATGATGATGAGGATGTGATGGTGATGAGGATGATCATGATCATGATGATGGTGATGAGGATGAGGATGGTGTTGATGATGGTGATGAGGATGACGATGAGGATGATGTTGATGATGATGATGATGATGATGGTGATAAGTATGATGATGAGGATGGTGATGAGGATGATGATGATGAGGATCATGATGAGGATGATGATGGTGATTATGATGACCTGAGATATGCTGGCAATAGGATCTTAATAGTTACATGTGAATAAAATAGGTAATAGAAACCCTAAAACAAAGGCCTCAGCAAGAAGACAGGAGTTATGGACACCTCAAAGAATCGGAATTCTCCACAATGCAGCATCAAGAGGAACATGACATTTGTGAAACATGTGGATCCTAGAACTAGCATCACATGGAAGATACATCGCAGGAAAAACTAACAGCATAGATCAAGCAACAATAGTATTTAACAACATTACAAATATCATATGCAACAAATTATTGTCAATGCAGCTGACGACACAAAAAAGTTGTTCATTGTTAACAAGAGTCGGTCGTGTCATAAGGAAGTGAGTCATAAACAACTATTTACAAAGAAAGCGATATCTCCAGTCAACACGGATGTTGTTTAACAGACAATGTCAAGAATACAATGCACAGCTAAGAAGATACATGAGGATGTCTTAATGTGGGCTTGTGTCCACAGGAAGTTTATTACAGATTTCTGAAAGAGGTTTATTACAGATTTCTGAAAGAGGTTTATTACAGATTTGTGAAAGAGGTTTATTACAGATTTCTGAAAGAGGTTTATTACAGATTTCTGAAAGAGGTTTATTACAGATTTCTGAAAGAGGTTTATTACAGATTTCTGAAAGAGGTTTATTACAGATTTCTGAAAGAGGTTTATTACAGATTTGTGAAAGAGGTTTATTACAGATTTCTGAAAGAGGTTTATTACAGATTTGTGAAAGAGGTTTATTAGATTTGTTAAAGAGGTTTATTACAGATTTGTGAAAGAGGTTTATTACAGATTTGTGAAAGAGGTTTATTACAGATTTGTGAAAGAGGTTTATTACAGATTTGTGAAAGAGATTTATTACAGATTTCTGAAAGAGGTTTATTACAGATTTCTGAAAGAGGTTTATTACAGATTTCTGAAAGAGGTTTATTACAGATTTCTGAAAGAGGAATGCCATATTTATGGACAGGTTATGCGAATGGGTATTTTTTAAAACATTAGCACACGGAGAAAATATAATAGAAAAGAGACAAAGGTTGGTTTGGTTTGGTTTGGTTTGGTTTGGTTTTAAGGACTAACTTCAGTGCTCCTATCTCCTCCCTTACATCACATATGGAGGGTCTCAGTACAGTGCACTAACTCCGTAGCACCGACGAGGATCCCAATGTATGTATACAGGAATACACATTTTATACATATTTGTGTGGTGAGTAGGTTTCCTAGTTTTTGTAAACTTTGTCACCGCAGCGGCCGTATGGCCTGCTCTTTAGATTTCCAACCACTATGGGATTTTTAACGTGCGCAACTTGCACATGGGACCTACTTTTTCGCCCGTATCCGTGAAGGCTAGGCATCCGGTCCTACTACCAAGAAGATCAGGAGGGAGTATGACATCATTTGCAACCACTGGTTCTGAGAAAAAAATGTCCATCAATTTTATTCCGTCAACTGGGAGCGAACCCGGTACCTTTATATTTAGGGTTGGACGCCATACGCCCTAGCCACTCCGACCCCCCTGTTCAAAAGACTACAAAGAAAGAAGGGCATGGATACCTTAACATCATGGCTACCAGGTTACTTGTTTCCAACCCTTATCTTAACTCAAGTTAATCTCCAGCAAGTTACGTATAGAAAGGTTACATTACACCTACAACTCATAGCAGGTTATGAGTCAGCTTACAGTACACAACGCTTACCTGTAACTCATAGTTACACCAGGTACTATCCACCAGATTACGTGTAAGGTTATAGGACACGACATTTACTTTCAATAGTTACACCATGTGTGGCGGTATTGCCTCCCCTGCTTTGCAGTAGTGGTCCAACAATGGCCAAAACTCAAGAGTTTCTACTAGTGGCTTCAAAGGTATCTACCTGCGCACAAGATTACTCTTGACAGATGTGTAGATAGACGGTTAATTACACTTCTACCACAAAGGAGTCTTCACAAGATATTCAGATAAGCGAAAACAATGCTGGCATTTGCTGGGCACGTTAATTCTGGAATCTGCCGACAACTTTTGTGAAGAATTTAAGCAATGCTTTATTCTAGCTCGTTAAGCCCCCACCTCTGAGTTAATCAGTGGAATTATTATTATAATATAGCTCTGTTTAGAGTGTGTGTGTGTGTAGTAACTTTGACTGAGACAAACATGTAGTACATTTAACATGATTGAATCGAAGTTAAATTGGTATAATTACAAATAACAAAATGTAATAATCACTTTAAGTTTAACAGTTTAAAAGAAAAGAATAATAGTTAATTACAAAATAAAGTTTTCATCACTCGGGTGATGGTTTTTTATAAGAGGTTCAAATGCGTTATATGGTTTAACTTAGCTGCCAGCGACGATTTTGATCCTCCTTCTCCTGATGAGTTGGTTTTCTGTACACTGCGTTCACTCATCTCTGGTCAAGGTTTGTAGAGTGAAGCTCGTTTCCCAGGAAAGTCTAGGAGAGTCTTCAAAGGTGGTCTTCCGCCTTAAAGCGTAACCACTCGTCCCTTCTTGTCCCAGAAATGGTCCTTTTTGCTGGTACCACCAATAACTGGTAATAGAAAAAGAAACGAAACGCTCTTCTGAGTATGGCGTTTTCCGACACATAGTTATGTGTCCCCCTCTTCTATTCTACCATCCCATGTCAGAATTTACCCTTGATGAGAATTAAATTTAATCCCTCGGGATAAAACTTTCTTTACATTTAAACTGAATAGCTTTAGCTTTACATTACATTTAAATGAAAAGGTTAAACGTACAGATATAATATGTTTTACATTTACATCTCCATTGTTTGAAAAGTGTTCTCAATATAAATTCAGTTATGTTTCCTTTATATTTACACTTGTTGAAAAATTTGAAAATTCTATTAATTTTAACATGAATATGTTTCTTTTCGTTTACATTTACACTGAGTGAAAAGCGTTGAAACTGTAAGTATTATTTTTAGAATGTACATCATTTCTTTCATCTTTCCTTCCCTGCTCTACAGGGAACCTGGAACTACTTTATGCTTTTAGTTCTCTTTACGAAACTATCAATAAAGCAATCACCAGCCCATACAGTGGTTGTTCATGAATCATCATTCTAGATACTGAGGTTACTAGCCTCAATTGGCTTTGGCGTCCTGTAGCAATTTTCACACATTAAAATTCACATGGTTATATATATATATATATATATATATATATATATATATATATATATATATATATATATATATATATATATATATATATATATATATATATATATATATATATATATATATATATATATATATATATATATATATATATATATATATATATATATATATATATGTGTGTGTGTGTGTTAGTTCACATGTTAGTAATAAACTATAGAATGAAAAATGCACTACTTACGCCAATCTTGGCTCACAGACGTTTTTGCTCAGAGGACTTAAAAAAAGGCACTGGCGGCTGCCTTCTTTCACGTGTACTAGGGGTCGTTAATTTTAACTTCAATTCCCTCGTGTTTTTTTCAGTTTCCTAGTTCCGGTGTTCCTTATTAAAATGTAGAGATTTCCTGTGCTTTGTAAGTCTTATTTTGGTTCTCCAATAAAAGGTCCGGTTAAAAAAAGAAATTATGAATTTAGTCTTCACTCTGACGAGGTTTGATGTCTTCTTGGCGAGCGTGCAATAAAACTGCGAAATGGTCAGACTATATTCCTCTCTTCCCACGCCTTCGTTTGTTATGGAGTTAAATAAACGCTCCAATCATATTCAAACAGGTCGGGTGTGGTACTTTCAAAATATTTCCGACATGGAAAAATTTTACAATGGTCATGTCTCCCATATATGGTAATATGATGTCCGATGCCCTTGTGTACAAACTTACCGACAGATCGAGGAACTTACATGACAACATGTGTAAGCTGTAATACTTATTACTATATTAGAAAGTAATGTTGTCATAACAAGTCGGCCCGGAAGCGATTATGTCACACTTGTCTGCCCACATGTGTCACACAGACATTAATCTCGTTATCTGTCGTATGGGTACGCAAAATTCCGTGTTTGCCCATTTGGATTATCAGCGGTTCAATGTAAACAAGCCGGCAACTATCTTATCTCAGTTGCTCACCGCAAACTAGGATAACATTATCTGCAAGGAGTGTCACAAATGTTTGAACATACAAACTACTGGCTCATTAGCCTATAATGAGAAGAAATTGGTACTTTTAAAAGTACACAAATAAAAATCAGTACCACAAGTGTACTAATACTGCCGGAGAGATCGATAGGGGCCGCCTCGCTTTGTCACACCATGTTATGTGTACGCAAAACTCACCTTAACTCATAGTTACACCAAGTACTCTCTACCTGGTAGCATATAACGTTACAGGACACAACACTCACCTGTAACTCAGACTTACACCAGGTATTCTCTCCTAGGTTACGTGTCAAGTTACAGTACACAACACACACCTGTAACTCATACTTACATCAGGTATTCTCTACTAGATTATGTGTCAAGTTACAGCACACAATACTCACCTGTAACTCATAGTTACACCAGGTACTCTCCAGCAGGTTACGCGTAAGAACTACCAACGTCTTCCTGCTTTCTGCCACGGCCATCACGATATTGGAAGCGATGTAGGTGCCAGCAACAAAATCTCGTGCATGAATGAGAAGTCTGATACCTCGGCTTTCCAGTTCTAGGCAATAATTTCGAGAAAAAGATTTAAAAAACCAGGTGTTAATTTATTGTAATCATTAATAAAAATTGATCTACCATATTTTGTCCAAAATGCCGTCATAATCCTTTCTTATTAAAAAAAATAAATGAATTAATCAGTTATTTGAATAAACAAACCAATGGCTTTCCTTGATTCGAAGACCAGTGGCCAGTAGTTGTACATAGTGCATGTTTTTTATGTTTTGTTTTTTGTTCGTTTCACTAATCAGTTATTTTGTTGTTATCGGAGCCAGGACAATTAAAAAAAAAAAAATAAGGATCATCGCCTGAAGACTGAAGTAGTTCATGGATGGTGTGACATAATTGTCCGTTCTCTTTTCCTTGACTTCCTCTTCTCTCCGACATTACTGTCATTTTACGTACTGAAATCATATGCGCCATTCATTGTATACTATTACTTTCTTTAATTAATGGCATGCCTGGGTTTAACTGGCTATCCCTTGTGACATTAAACACAGGTGGGGCAATATAGGCCTTAAGTCATGCTGATAAATTTCGTGTAGTGATACCAGGTGTTTATAAGAAGATAAAAAACAGTGAATGGGAGCGCCCGGATTAATACGTAAGCTGCAGCCAAATGAAGTATGATGTACTTGTGTAACAACATAAAAGACGGGAATTATTTTGCTTAGTGTCACGGCGCTATTTCGCCAGGCGGACCAACCGGGCGAGGCCGGGCCTAGCCGAACCGGTGGGTCATGTTGTTGAGGATTGTTTCATGTTTACGGGCATTTGAGTTAGGCCGATTCGAATGACTGTATCATGGAACACCTCAAATGAGTGAATATATTAATGATAGATGATGTCGGGGATTGTTGCATGTGTGCAGGCATTTGAGTTTGGCCGACTCGAATGGGTGCACCGAGGAACACCGCAAATGAATATATATTAACGACATAGGATGCATATCTCTATTCATGACGCGCAGGACTTAGTAACGTCATTCGGATTGTGGGCTCCGGCCCCAACGGCAGCGTTTGGCATGTGTGGCATCGCCACTTTGGAAAGTGTGGCCTAGACACTATGATATGTGTGGTATAACCACTTAGGATTGTGTGGCATTGTCCACTGAACTTATGTGTGTGGCTGGGAAGCCAATTTAGCAGTGTGTTCTTGGATCAAAGGTAAGTCGTGTCGTTCTTAACGCGGTTTGTATATATGGCGGATTAGCCTGGCAGTGTATGCCAAATGAACATTCGGAACTAGCAGCAGGAGTAAGACTAGTGTAAACGAATATTATGTAGCTAGCAGCAGACGTAAGCCTAGTGTAACAAGGATATTAGACGACTAGCAGCAGATGTAAGCCTAGCGTAAGAAGGATATTGCAAAACTAGCAGTAGAAGTAAGTCTAGTGGGAAAAGGGCTATTATTAAACTAGCAACAGCAGTAAGTCTAGTTAGCCTATGAATTTATGCCACGGGATGTTGGCCGAAAGGAACTGACCGTTAAACAGAACTATATAGTAGTGAACATGTGCTTTAACTAAGAATAAGTACTCATTCGACACGTACATGAACTGTGATTATGAACTATGTCTTTGAACAGTTGTGTCTGCTCATGAAATGAGAGTGTTAATTAAACATGTTTAAGTCGTCAAATCCTAGTCTTATTAAATGCCGTATTCTGAGTTCAAATTCCATACTGTTTTATTCAACCATAATGACCAGTGACACTTAATTGCCTAAACACGCTGCATCTCACACTGCTGATATTTAATAAGGCAAGAACAGACAGGTCAGTCAATATTCATAA
Organism: Oreohelix idahoensis; assembly: GCA_024509875.1. Lineage (NCBI taxonomy): Eukaryota > Metazoa > Mollusca > Gastropoda > Stylommatophora > Oreohelicidae > Oreohelix > Oreohelix idahoensis. The sequence continues at coordinate 199,693 of JAMPIV010011445.1, read as the reverse complement.
TTTTAATATGAAGCATGTTCCAGTATCAACGCATCACACGGGTTACTAGATACAATATCGATACTAACGTAGCGCCTAACGGAATCGTGTAAAATAGATAAATGAACCCGGCGGACTTTGACATTATAAGGTCAGAATACGCACGCAACATCTTGGTCATCCAAAGTATAAAGAGCCTTAACCTAAACTGGTGTCAGAGGTTGTCTTAGTCCGTAACACATGTGACTACCGGAAGTCCGCAAATAAGGCGCAAATCTAGTCAGGTCGAAACTAGCCGTCGTCCTGTTTGGACGCATATATTTCCCTTTGCCAGCAAGTTAGCTGTGAAGCTCATGTTATGGACTATTTGTTCTGAGTGCTTGCCATATTTTGGTCCTGGTAGATAATGACGTGTAATTCTAGAGCTGTGTAGTGTCTAGTGGGTATTTTCTACAGGCCGTAGATTTATAAGTTGACTATAATTTGAGTGTGCCATTTGTCACAGTTTGCCGCTCAAGGTGAGCGATATTCATTGCAGTGTTTCAGTGTAAGTCGTACTGTCGTGTATGATACTGATAGATTAAGCTGTTAAGGCAAGTTACATTGGCATTTCATTATTGTATTTGATGCGTTTGTTGGCCGTGTGAGGCCTTATTGTATTGTGCAAAGTATTAACGGGAAGTTCCTGTTAAAGATGTTATTTCTTATGTCAGCCATTGTGGTGTGGTTGTATCCTGGGAAGAACGAGCCTTATTTATTATCATAAATCCACATTGCAGTGGTGGAACCAGTGGAGTGTTATCCACAGTAAAATTGGTTCCTGACAACTGGGAGCTGTATCCGGTTCTTTGGTGAGCTCGTAAAGGCCTTAGGGCCAATATTTTATGTTACATGGCTAGTAGTTTCTGTGCACACAAATATATAGAGGTTGTAGCACAACATTGTGTACACTTCATCTTCCAGTGTTCACGGCAGTGTGTTTGTTTTGGTGTGACTCAGTAGTCAGTGAGCTGTTTTGGTCAGGTGGTAACCCGTCGCGGTATTTGACATAGAATGGGAAGAGTGCACAGTCAGAGGTTATCGGTGTCAATACAGATAATATTTGACATTTAGGTTGTTCGGTGTTGTTTTGGAAAGTTCACTTTTGTGCTAGGTGTCAAAAGTGATAGAGTAAGGTTGCAGCTGGCGGCTGGCATCAAAGTTTGATATATTACAAGGTGCACTTTGCAGCTTAGTGCTAGGAAGGTAGTGATCCAGACGGAGCAGCGGAGGTTAGTTGTGACATTTGTCTACAGTTGTTCCATGAGGGTTGCAAAGGAGAATAGATCTTCAAGATTGGTTGATATTAGGAGTGTCAATAATGAGGTTGATATTATTTGGGCTCTGGTGCCTGGCTGTGTGTGTCGGCAGAGGAGAATAGATCTTCAAGATTGGTTGATATTAGGAGTGTCAATAGTGGTGGTGGTATCTCAGGGTGTGTGCAGCTCCTCTTATTTGGAGCATGATCTAGATCATCGCAACCATTGTTGGGCAGGTAGCCAATCTGCTGTAGTGTCATCGCTCGTACTGCTATACCTACCATCATTACATTCCTGCGTTCGTGCCAAGTGATGCCGTCATCATGCCCTACCGATGTGCCGTTCCAGTGGGAGCCTACCCATGCTCCTTTCGTCGCCCCAGTACCGCTTGAAGGGATGCCAGTTAGCGAAGCCTGCTGATCTGACTGGTTCTGGAAGTTACGGTGCTGAAGAGTGAAGTCTGCTGAGTTCCTGTCGTTCTTGAAGAGACGTAGTATCGAACTGTACGCATTTATTATACACATCACCGCGCCAAAGGACATAATTGTTATTATCTGGTCAAAAGACTTGTGAAGAAGTCTTGTCATCAGGACATTATTGCGGATACTCATATATTTTACCCATCACAGTGCCAAAGGACATAATTGTTATTATCTGGCACATATACTTGTGAAGAAGACATTATTGTGGATACGGGCGTTATTCTTGCTGTGGACAGTGTGGAGATAACACCATGAAGAACATTGTTGTTGTGGTAAAGTGGGATATTATAAATATTTATAGGGGACTTAGTGTACTGACTGAGATCAGCTGTGAAGGTATCTGTATCTAATAAGGGTAGTGTATTACAGATGACCTTACTTGCTACCACATATTTATACCTCAGTCAGAATTATTCTGGAATATTGTGATGACTACGTTGAATGTCTAGGGTATGTATATGATGAAGTGTAAGTCACAACAACAACAGATAAACAATTTAATTTATTCCACCACACTTGACAACACTGTGACACTCACATACATATAACACTCTATGAGACTATCTTAAATGAGTCACTGGTAAATTTTCAAATATCAATATGTATTAAGTACTTTTCATTAATATATATGTGTCCTGATTCAAATACAAAGTGAACCAGGAATCACAATCAATTTTAATTACAAGTTATATGTACAGAATTTATCAATATGAATCTTGTAGTGACATATTTTATTAATATTATCCTATGTGTGTCAGTTGTGTAGTGGTACTATGAGGTAATACTGGTTTTGATTTTCAAGCTATGTTGGTATTTGTCATCATGACTTCAAGTGTTTGTTTCTGTTGGAACTAGTATTGGAGATGTTCTCAGTTCCTGGCATTAAAACAATTAATTTCCCCTCTTATTTTTTATACAATGTCAGTTTAAGATGGGGTTACATAATGTTGAGCTCCGCTGGCCACATAGGCTTATCTTTCGTGATGGCGGCAGGAAAAGACTCCTCTGCTCGATTGCTCCCCTGTGTTCTGGAGACACCTCACTGTTTGCTATATGGACCAAGGAGTATGCTGTCCCCTCTGGATTCAGCAAAGCTCTGACCAGGTGCTGCTCAATAACTTTTGGACCACGGTCCCTGAAACAAGAAGGTTGTACCTCCTACTTCAGAACTAATTTATACTCTATTTCTACACTGAGCACAATACATAACAAACACTGAGTTCAGAGCGGTAGGCCAACTGCTATCTTCATCTGAAACACTTTTCACCAGTATATTCCTCCCTAATGGTTATTACGCCTCTGCAATTCCAGCATTATTTCTTTCTAGTCAATAATATAGGTGTCAGTGTACTGTTTGGCAATTCCATGTAGTTTTACTTTCCTCCGACACCTTCTGTTCAGGCTGGAGCACTCTATAGGCTTCACCTCATGTTCGCTACTGAACCACACATATATACAGACATAAATTATCAATTTACATTCAATTTTCATTAAAAGATATCAAATATTTCAAGCTTAAAACAATTCATGGAAATAATACAGAATTACGTTGACTGGCACTGAATATAGCACAATTTCGATCTGCCGATGTCCCAGGCTTTTATTTAGAAAAATATGCACTGGCGCTCAACGCACTGGTTCTGTAGTAAGTTTATTTGCAAATGTGGTGCTGACCTGACGCCTCTAATTGACTATATTGGCAGGTCTAACCAATCATGCCATGTTTACACAGCTTTTCAAAAAAGTACTCCTACTCACGTTTCCCCTAACAACAAAGAAGTAGTATTTATAGCCCGACTAATCGTGTTTAGCCTTACATTTATTGCGCTCCAATCAAATCGGATTTAACATAGAGACCCATTTCCCGTACAATGGTGGGGTGAAAATCTGCCACTGAGCGATTCTGATTTGGGTGTTGTCTGACATCCCTCACTATTTCTTTTGGCTATAATTTGGTAATTCCTACACTATTTGCGTAACGTTTAACATATTATTTGTCAGCAAGTCCTAAGGAACCCAAATATACAAATTTAAAGGAGCTAAGTGGCTGCGTTCAAAATATGCACTTTCTTCTACCTCCTGTTTACTTCGAATACGATGTGGTGTCTGGGTACTGTAATGTTTTCAAACGTAAACCAGTATAATGTCATGTTTCCTAATAAGAATTTTCAGGTTTTTAAAAACTAACTCTCGTATGTGTAGTGTTTTTTATCACTGTCGATTTGAAAAAAGCTAGTGCTTGTGGCCTTACACGCGTGATGGTAGTAATTGTATAGCGAGACGCGTGTTTAGTGTTGCATGCTTTCAGCCCCTCCCTTTCTTTCTATCTTTAGTCCATCTGTCTTTCGTTTTTTTTTTTTGTGGTAACGTAGTGTATAAAATGACATGAATGGAATTTTAAATCTAGGTCATCTTGCGTATCTCAAGGTTTTTCTTAGAAAGGCAGTACACGTTTTATCGTAGAAGGCGGGTATTGAAGCAGTAGGCTTTTACTATCAACGTGAAACGTTACCATTTTTCTTTCCTTTTATTGAATTTATTTGTTAGGCTTTACATTTACGTTTTAATTTATATATGTGGATGAGAATATTTCACGACAGTTGTATATTTTCAAGTGTGGAGACCTGTTCGTGCTGTTTTCATCTACCATCATCTGCTGGACCATTAGTTAAGTTATTGTTTGAATATCTGTGTATGATCTGTTGTATTTATGATTTTTGTTTGTTTTTCCCTTTAAATTATGTTTTCTTCCTTCAAAATATTCTTTTCTGTCTATCCATCTGGTACAATTTATCGTACAGTCGGGTCTTTTAGATTAGTGGGACATTTTTGTTGGGGTCGTGTTAGGTTAGCATAAAGCGATAAGCATTTGTCTGTGTCTACGTCTGTTTCTGAGGTATTCTTATTTGTTTTGTTATCTTTCATTCCTTGTGTTGCGTTCTTTTTCCTTGCTTTCTTTGTAGAAACTTAGGCTATGTCTTTATATGGTGTGTGTTAGTTATGTGAGATCTGTCACTCTAATTTCCTTTCACGTGGGGTCAGTAGTATTATATACATAGTAAATCTATTGATATGTTATAGTGTTATTATTGTTTAAATGTAATTTAGTCTATTTTGATTGGTATGATATAGTTAGTGGCTAGATAAAGTGATAGCTCCCAGCACTTCATTGTTAAGTGTAGTTGTTGTTGTAGTCTGCTGTATTTAATTTTATATTTGTGAGTCAAGAGTTGACGGGTGGCGAGTGTAATTCTTTCTTTTCTTACTTGTGGGAAAAGATTGGATTAGACTGATTTCTTCTAGGGTGTGGCTGTGTATGTTTAGTGGTGGAGTCAGGCAGAAGGGTTTCCTGCGACTGCCCTACTTAACATTCCAAGCTCAGTATTCGGTAGGCGTGCTGGTGGAGTTTGTATTTACGTTGTCTTGTACATCCAGTAATTCTATTGTTGTGTTTAAATGGTGTGGTCTCTCGTTCCTTCTTGCTATCTTGTAAATACGTTAACAGGTATCCCGTGTTTTCGTGCGTTGTCAGTCACGCATTGTATATATCAGTCTATCTCTGCTCAAACTTTGTCTGTCATCTTATTCACCGTGACGGTTAGTTATCGTTGCGTTTAGTGTGTGTCTTTTCATCTGTGGAGTGTTCATTTTTGCCATTTGTAAACATAATAGATAGAATATAAAGAACTGATATACTATCAGAGTACAGCACCAGGGTGGGTGCTAGTGAGATACTGTGGTGTTAGAAGCTGACTTATTTTTCAATTTTGTGGCGGTGCCACAACCTTACAGTTGTGAGGTGGTATAGCATCAAGAGGTATTATCAGCTAGTGAAATACAACTTTCGACTATAGTAAGGGTCTTTTCAGTTGGATCACACAGACTAAGTGGTCGGAAGCACCAAAACCTAGAGAGTAAGGAGGCAGTAGCCAAGAGGTTAATTGAGGGGTGAAGTGGATTATATTTACATTCATATGTTTGTACTATGAGCAGTGATATTGCTATTTATATACCATTACAGCATACTTTGTAAGCAGAGAGGTATCGGTTGATATAAGGGAGGTGGTTTATGGTGCATGTTATTGAGTAGCTGCATAGTGTGCATCTATAGCAAAAGAAGCAGAGTCATAGATAGTATTGAGTATTGTGAGTGTACATCATGGACGTAGAGGGTTTCATTCGGATAGGCAAAGAATGTGGGTACACTGGGAAAGAACTAACGGATTATGCTAAGGCAGAATTCCACTTAAAAGAGAATCAGGATGCCTTAAGAGATTTACGTGCCGAGGAACGAGAACTCAAGAAGGAAGAGTTGGAATTTCAAGAAAAGAAGATGGAACGAGAATTACAGGAAAAGAAGATGGAACGAGAATTACAGGAAAAGAAGATGAAAGAGGATACAGAGTTAGAATTACAGGAAAAGAAGATGAAAGAGGATAGAGAGTTAGAATTACAGGAAAAAAGATGAAAGAGGATAGAGAGTTAGAATTAGAGAAGGAGAGAATGAGAATAGCTTTGGAAGAGAAGAAGATTGATAAGGAAATACAATTAAAGAGATTAGAAGTGGATGCGAGTGGTCAGAACTCGACTCCGAGGGAGTCTCATCGTCCCTTTAGGCTGCGTTTGCCAAATTTTAATGACAAAATTGACAGTTTAGATTTTTCCTTGAGAGGTTCGAGACCGATTGCGTAGCCTGGAAGGCTGACAGAGATCAGTGGCCATCTCTGTTATCCACATTGCTAGTGGGGCCTGCGATGGAGACCTTTTATAGCCTCCCACTGGAAGAGTGGGCAGATTACGACAAAGTGAAGGAACGGTTGCTTCGGAAGTTCCGTTTGACGGCTGACGGGTACCGGACGCGGTTTAGAAACACGATGCCAAGTGCAGACCAGGACTTCGAGGACTTCATCTTGAAGATCAAGCTTCTGCTGAATAGATGGATCGAGTTGGAAGGGATCACAGAGGATTTTAATGGCTTGGTTGATCTAATGCTACAGGACAAAGTGTTGTCGTCTTGTTCCACTGAGTTGGTAGCATTTTTTCAGGAACGTCAACCTAAGGATATTGCTTCCATGGCTCAATTGGGGCACCATTAAGTCCTGGCCCATCCTGGCAAACCTATCCAACGGTCTGGTCTGTCTGACGCCTTAATTGCTGGTGTCGGCAAAGTTCAGCGACAACCATGGCAAAATCAGTCAGGCGGTGCAGACAGGTGCCAAGAGCAGACGGACGATAGGCCCTCCCGTCCCTATCAACCATGCAGAGGGAATTATGGTAACTTTCGATCTCATCGGAATGGTCGGTCGAACTGGCACAACCGACAATGGAAAAGTGATAGCGACGGAGGAGAGCGCCAAACGCAAAAGCAGGTACGCTTTGAGGAGTCTCGTGATGAAGATCGGTTTTACTATAAAACAAAACATTCCAAGCGGAGGAATGAGTCCGCTGATAGCCGATCATCCGATTCCGTTGCGCGGTCTTCATCAGCGAGCAGTCCTAGCAATAGTCCACGCGATGAGTCAAAAAGGGAACGCAGATGTTCCAATTGTAATGGAAGGGGCCATTATGCTGACGTGTGCGCTACCCCAATTGAACACGCGAATTCTGCATTTATGTTGGACACAGTCAACAGCGTGGACTGTGTGGGGAAATACAGTCCATGCGAACGAGAAAATTGTGCTACACTGCGGGCATGCGGTACCATGTCTGTCGGCGGTCCATGAGACTGGCAAGGTGGCACTCCACAAAGGTGTAGTGGAGAGGAAACCAGTCTCGGTGTTGAGGGACACTGGTTGTACGCAATCGGGGTGCGTCGGTCGTGCATCGACGAGTCCTGCATCAAAGGGAAAACTGTAAAGTGTACTACGTTTGGGGGCAAAGTCGAGTCGTACCCCCAGGCGTGTATTAATGTGGACACCCCGTTCCTGTCAGGTAGAGTGAACGCGTTTGTCCTCGAGAACAGTCGCCGATCTGATCGTCGGCAATTTACGGGGAGTGCATAACGCCACCGGATTGGCCGGAGCAGATGCTCAGCACCACCAAAGTCCCGAGGCAGACGATCAGGTGGTCGAGGTATCACCAGCTGACAAGAAAGTACATCTGAGACGGGGTTCGCGGCAGGCAACCATTAATACTCAAAGTTCGATGCCAAGTGATATGAATAGGAACAGTAGAGGCATATCTGAGGGCCTGATAGCTAGCGACCGAAAGGTATGGGTCCGCAATATCCCCCCGAGTGCTAGCTGGCGCACACTCAGACGTACGTTCGTTAAGTTCATTGCGAGACAATACCCATGTTGCACGAGTTACTTTCGCGGTTAGGTGGGGTGTGCATGATGCAGTCAGGTGGAAGCACATGTCGTTGCTACATAACCACCTGCTGATAGTCCAGTACTATTCTGATAAAATATAAGTTGTTCTGTACAGCTTTATAGTTTGGTGAGAGTGACTAAGGTGATGGTTTTCAAATGTTAATACCATGTGGGTGCTAAATGTGATGCTTTTGAATTTATGTATTATGTCGCCATAAAGGCAATTTACTATATGGTTGAATTTTGAGACGAAAGTCTGTTGGTGCTATCAACTGGAATGTGTGCCTATGTAAGAGTTGCTATTGGCGTATACCACACGGTGTTAGTGGTGACCAGGGGAGGACAGTCGTTGTCAATTTTCACGACTGCCAGAATCTTGGGTAACCTACATTATGTCCATATTGTTTTTTGGATGGTTGGAGAATGCAGTAACGACGATGGTAGTGGAGAACTATGGCATTCTCTATTCATATGAGGATATGCTGTTAGTGGCATATGGTCGTCCAAACTCCTACTGGGGTCGGGCGAAGCTTCCTCCGATGTAAGAAAACTACGTTTTCTTTCTTAAGGGGGAGGGGGTGGATGTCACGGCGCTATTTTGCCGGGCAGACCAGCCGGGCGTGGCCGGGCCTAGCCAAACCGGTGGGTCATGTGACTACCGGAAGTCAGCAAATAAGGCGCAAATCTAGTCAGGCCGAAACTAGCCGTCGTCCTGGTTGGACGCATATATTTCCCTTTGCCAGCAAGTTAGCTGTGAAGTTCATGTTATGGACTATTTGTTCTGAGTGCTTGCCATATTTCGGTCCTGGTGGATAATGACGTGTAATTCTAGAGCTGTGTAGTGTTTAGTGGGTATTTTCTACAGGCCGTAGATTTATAAGTTGACTATGATTTGAGTGTATCATTTGTCACAGTTTGCCGCTCAAGGTGAGCGATATTCATTGCAGTGTTTCAGTGTAAGTCGTACTGTCGTGTATGATACTGATAGATTAAGCTGTTAAGGCAAGTTACATTGGCATTTCATTATTGTATTTGATGCGTTTGTTGGCCGTGTGACGCCTTATTGTATTGTGCAAAGTATTAAAGGGAAGTTCCTGTTATTTCTTATGTCAGCCATTGTGGTGTGGTTGTATCCTGGGAAGAACGAGCCTTATTTATTATCATAAATCCACATTGCAGTGGTGCAACCAGTGGAGAGTTATCCACAGTAAAATTGGTTCCTGACACTTAGTAATAAACAAAAGCCAATAAAGAAGTGAAAAAAAACTTTTTGAGGAACTTCTTAATAGACCACTTCCACAAAATCCCCAGATAGTCAAGCCTTAGAAGAAGAGCTACAAATCAACTGTGAAAGACCAAATAAAGCTTCCAAAGGATTAAAAAAAGTGGCTGGTCTAGATGGCATTGCAGTAGAGTTCATCAAAACAGGTATTGATACCTAATAATAATAATAGTTGCCCATCGCAAGCGAAGATGGCGACAGCTTTAGACTTGAGTTGTGACACATCTGTGCCGTGATCTCATGTGGCTAATTAGTCCTATTTTTGCCATACAGGCCCTGCCACATACGGGCCACACATGGTTAGAGTCGATAGTAGTGTTGCTGTGCATTCTGACCTTTCTTGCAGCACGTTTGCCTTCTGCCTAATCAGCTAAATTCTGTTCTGCAATGCGAGCGCCTTGAGTAATGTTTGTCCGCCAGGCAGACCGATCCTGTGCAATAGTCTCCCAGGAGGAGACATCAGTTTTGAAGCTGCTCAACAATGCTTTCAGTGTGTTTTTGAAGCGTTTCTTTTGTCCCCCTACTGTTCGCTTACCCATGGAGAGTTCGCTGCACATCAACTGCTTTGGGAGGCGTTTTTGGGCATGCGAACAACATGTCCGGCCCATCTAATTTGGGCTCTCTGCAGCAATGTGTAGATGCTTGAGATATGTGCTCTGTTGAGGACCTCAGAATTAGATACTCTGTCATGCCACTTGATTCTGAGAATCCTGCAAAGACAGTTCATGTGGAAGTGATTAAGCTTCTTGACATTTCTGATATACACTGTCCATGTTTCACAGGCATACAGGAGGGTAGTGAGCACTATTGCATGATATACTTTTATCTTGGTGGCGGCGCTAATTCCTTGTCGATCCTAGACATTTACTTTTAGTCTTCCGAAAGCCGCACTTGCCTTGGCAATTCTTTTGTTGACCTCGGAGTCGATATTCGCATCTTTGGTAAGGGTACTGCCAAGATAAGTGAAGCTGTCCACCACTTGGAGACGTTGGTTCTTTACTGTGATATTTGGTTCGCCGTAAGGTTTCCCAGGAGCAGGTTGCAACATTACTTATTGATATTGTAGTAGATTTTGTGATAGGTGAATTAAGACTTCGGTTTGGTCCCTTCTGAATAGCAATAGAAACAGGTGATAGTTCAGTGAGATATAAGTAGAAATAGATTTCACGAGTGAATTGGAGGAAATATATTAGAGTCGGTCTCTGACCCTCGAGATGATTTCTCTTAGTCAGCCTATCATCTACTACAGATTAAGATTTGTCAGACCGTCTAGTATAATATATATTAATATATATATATATATCCCTCACATACACACACACATAAGTGACTACAATAGACACACAGACGGGAAACTATGACAATGGAAATATAGATAATTTGGAACGAGCTGACCGACACACTGATTAAGTTTAAGTGAATTTTAATTATCAGAAGAAAATTCCATCACAACACATAAAAATTACATCAAGCATATACAAATAGTCATAAAGTCAATGAATTGCTACAAGAATGATAGACCCATTGGTATGATCTTTTCCCTCGATGTATAGCCCACAGTCCTGTTAGAAGAAAAGTGATAGCCCCAAAGAGTCACGGATACATATGCTACAGTCTAAGATTTCCCTTTAAAGGTATGAACAGACTTTGATACTCTAATCTATCCTAAGGAAAATATTGTTAGCAACAAAGAACTTTGCATAAAGAAATTTAAGACAGCAAAATGGGTGCCCAAATACAACAATAAAGGAATCACTCAGTCCTGCATTCACTCTATTCAGTTAGCCGTGATCACTAGCTTGCATTCGCACTTATAGCTTTGGTAGCAACTTCTGGAAAACCAATTTTTAGGACATGCACATACAGAATCTCCAGGGTTAGTCTTGGCCAAGAGAACCCCAGCTCCACAAAGATAGGTTGAATTCACTACTTCAGGGAACGTTTCCTTGGTTATTCTTATTTTAGGATATCTGTTTATGTCACATTAAAATTGTCCAGGCACGAACGTTAACAGCGAGCAAAGTGTCAATAGCTTAGATTTCTAGTAACTAGGAATGTCAGGTCGGTGCCTTCTCGCAGTATAGGACTTTATTTGGTCACACCACAATTAGTCAAAACTCCGTCGGAATGTTACTGATAGTAATATTTTACTTGCCACAAGGGCTGAAATGTACTTGAGTTTTTTCTCAGGAAGAATTAAATCTGGCTTGGTAGGCCTGTTACTTCATTTAATCTTAAAGTTCATGTAATGGGTACTCTGTCGTTCTGGATGCCAACGCAATGCCAAACAGGTTTTACTTTATACACCCAAGTCTTTAAGAAAAAAATGTTTTTGTTCTTCACAGATATTTCTCAGTACTAAAACGTTGGTAGAGTTGGGCTACCCAGTTTCGCTGAATAAAGACAAAAACAACATATAAAATACTTATACATACTATTCACTTCGGTTATAACTTACATTATAAACTGCAAGCGGAGAGCTTGACTTATCGTTTAAAACTCCCGTGAAATAAGTTATATTCATAAAATCAATCATCCTGAATTAGAAATACATACGTATTTCGTCAATACTCAATGATGAATCAGTGCAGTTATAAGTTGGTTTAAAATATTCTCGACTGATTACTAGCAATTTAATAAAATTTATTTATAGCTGCATGAGTTTAAGCTAGAAATTATAATTTATTTTGCTATCCACTGAAACATGTCAGCTAGAGAATATAGCAGACTTACAATTTAATTACTTCTGCACAGAAATCTAACTAGTAAAATGAAATAAGCGGTTATCACTGAATCACTCAACACTACTAGATATATAATATATTTACCTCCAGACAGAACTACAGGCGATCGCACAAACTTAGAATTATACGCTTATATTTATTGGTAGTCTAGAAGCTCGGCAAAATTTGTCGAGAACAAACTCAGTCTTCGCTATACAGCTTATTCTCTTAGCACGAAAACGACCTGTCTACTGCAAATTTAGGAGAACTGAATGAAATCAAGTTTAAACTCCGGGGCAGATATATGAAACAGACAAAGGATCCCACGCTATTACGAAAACCCGAAATAGCGCCGGTCTCTCTCTCTCTCCCCCCTCTCTCTTAACACTTCACATTAACTTAGACGCTGGCCATAACTGCCAAAACGCGTCTTCACACCTACTACGACATGTCTCATTTCTGAGCGATGCAGATTGGCGCCTTCCACACCTCACGCCGAGAAACTAGCCGAAGAAAAACTCGTGTCAGATGAAAATGTAGACAAATGTCTGCTCTCTATGTCTGACGAGACGAATTCTCACACTATTTTGTTCACATCCAGGGACTGACGTCTTACGCAATAAAATGCGTTACTAGTATGAGAAAAGAAACGGCAAAAGTCAGAATGGGAAAGTTATATTTTGCCGCAAACGAACGTATGCGAAAACCAGGAAAAGGATAAAAGAGCGATAATAAAGTAGAGGACACGGGTAGAAAAGAAAAGAATGTAGAAAATTTATTGATCATAAATCTCTATGCGACAGATGTCTCTACATAGATAATATACAAAGTACTTGACAGACAGAAGAAATACCAGCAGCATGGAAGGGAGGATATCTAGTCAACTTGCCTAAGAAGGGAAATTTACAAGAGCGCCCGAATTAGAGTAATAATGTTAATATCTGTGCAAGGGAAAAATATAAAATAGGATCATCCTTCAGAAATTAAAATAATCCATAAAAAGACAACTGAGAGACAAACAAGAATAGCTTGGACAACATCGATCCTGTACAGACAAGATGGCCACACTGAGTTGAACAAATTCTGAATTTTAACTGACCTCTTTATTCTGGATTTGTGGATTACAAAAAAACATTTGATAGTATGGACTGGGTATCGCTGTGGATATTAATGCAACATTATGGAGTCTCATTGAAGATACTTAATTTACTAACAGATGAAGACATAACATGGAGTGTTCTTTATGAAGAACAACTTTCAGAACCATTTAGGAGACCAAAGAACACAAGGAGAAGGGAACTGGATGCGAACATGACAGTGATGAGGAAGACTTGGAAAAACCTTGACCTGATGGCGCGTGACAGAAAGATGTGTTATAAGGTTACTGAAGGCCTATGTTCCTGGGGGAGCTGAAGGTTGATGATAATAACATGATAATAACATCAAATCTGAACATGAAGCTCATAAAACTATGCTACATCAAACTAGCAAGATATGGAGACAAATATAACAGGAGCAAGTCAATGCTTATGCTAAGAGCTGACACAGAAAACAGTGACATCGTGACAAACATACCAGGAGAAAGACTGTTTATTGCAAATCTTTCATCTTCAGAATCGTAACATATAAAAACATCGTAAGTAAATTCACGGTTGTTTTCGTTCTTGTGTTTGTCCATGAACTTCAGATACGCAGCGTAATACAGGTACCTGACCTTCCACCGGAACCTGAGGGAGAGAATATAAATTTATGTTAACAGTATCAGACACACAATCAAGATAGTCTGTAGCGTCATTTAAGAGGTAAAGAAGTACATCCGAAAAAGAAAAAATAATTGATCTTTTCATGTTCTGTGTCCCTCAAAATCGAACCTCATTAAAAATATGGGGTTGCTATCTTCGTCATTTAAAATGGGGACATGCACCTTTGTGACATTATTCCTTGTTCTAAATTCCTTCAATGGATTATCATACATTGTAAATTACACACAGCAATAAAATAAAACCTGTAGAGTGCACAAATAAAAGTGTCGAAAAAGGAAGGAAAAAAAGACTAGTTTAGTTTATAACTTGAGTAGGAAAAAAGGTTGAATAACATTTAAATGTGACCGTTACCAATAGAATTACAATTTTCAATTGGTCGTTGTGAGTAACCTCACCTGTGTATTGAGAGCTGATAATTTGAGACACACTACAGTTACAGCGAATACCAAAGGTCAGCAATAAGAAAAACGAACGTAAGCAATGGACAACTGGGCATGGTTACTGTCAAGGGGTGTTTTCGAGGTTAAGAGATATGTAGTTGTTGACGATAGATGCTCCATTAGAAGCTTGACTAGAATGTGTAATTTGGAGTTGACTGAGCGCCCAGAGACACTGCAACGTTTTCTTTGTGGTATTTTTTTTCCCTAACCACCAGCACTTGGGCTTTCAGCCCTTAGACCCAGTGACATGAAACAAATATCATGGCATTGCAAGGCTGGGGAGCCTATGTTCTTTCCTTCCAACCCGGTTATTCCAGTTCCCTTGTCGAAGGCACTCCTGCAAATGTCTTCGCCAGGACTCGAATTAATCCACTCCAAGTCCCGGTCAAATGTCTTCACCAGGGCGCGAACCTAGAACACCCGATCGCCAGCGTTGTGGTATAAAAGCAGTGTATGAGCTGTCACCGAAAAGAAGAAATCATCACAGCAATCAAAGGGTTAAAGAAAGAAAAAACTCCTCGCCATGATAACTTAAATGCAGAGCTATTTAAGACAGACCCTGAGCTAGCAGCAGAACTATTAGAACCACTATTTGCACAAGTCTGTAAAACAGGGACAACACCAACGGAGTGGAACAAAGGAATAATTGTCAAATTGCCCAAAAAGGGAGATCTTGCAGACTGCAATAACTGGAGAGGAATCACTCTTCTCTCAGTTCCCAGCAAAATAGTAGGCAGGATAATTATACAGAGAATTTCAAAAGCAGTAGACCACACACTGAGGAAAGAACAAGCAGGATTTAGAAAGAACAGAAGATGTGTAGATCATATATTTACTCTCAGGAACATTATAGAGCAGTGCTCAGAATGGCAAAGACAGCTGTACATTAATTTCGTTGATTTTGAAAAGGCTTTTGACAGTATACATAGGGGCAGTTTATGGAGAATACTGAGGGCTTATGGAATTCCAAGTTGCATAGTGTCAATCATAAAAAGCCTCTATGCCAACTTTACGTGTAGCGTTGGGCAGAGCAACCTAACCTTTGAGGTGAAGACAGGAGTACGACAGGGATGCCCCTTATCAACCACTCTATTTTTAACAGTCATAGACTGGGTGATGCGCCAGACAACAAAGGGCAGTCCAAAAGGAATAAGATGGATTACATTTTCTGCATTGGAAGATCTGGAATATGCAGATGACATTGCACTACTAGCACATTCACATCAACACATCCAGGAAAAAACGGAAAGACTTAATAAGTATAGCCAGCAGGTGGGCTTGAACATCAATCTAAAGAAGACAGAGGTCATGACGCTCAATGTAAGCAACCCCGAGCCCATATCAGTAAGGAATCAGCAACTGGAACAGACAGTCGCCTTCACATACCTAGGATGCGTAGTAACACCAGACGGCGGAGCAAGCAAAGACATCAACAACAGAATGAACAAAGCAAGAACAGCCTTTTTTAGTCTAAACAACATCTGAAAGTCCTCTCAGTACAGCACAAGGACAAAATTAAGATTATATCAGAGCTGTGTTCTTTCTGTGCTTCTCTATGGTGCGGAATGCTGGAGAGTTACAGAGAAGGAAATGTCGAAATTGTCCTCTTTTCAAACAACATGCCTAAAAAGAATTTTCCGAATCTTTTGACCGAATACCATCACCAACCAAGATCTGCTTACTCGGAGCAAGCAAGAGGACATGCACACCATCATAGCTGGCAAACGCTGGAGCTGGGTTGGCCATGTCCTCAGAAGAGACCCCGATGCCATCACAAGAACAGCTATGCTATGGACCCCTGAAGGAAAACGAAAGAGAGGCCGACCAAAAACAACTTGGCGGAGGACTGTGGAGGCTGAGATGCAAAGAATGAACCAGAGTTGGGGCACTGTACGAAGGATGGCCACCGACCGAGCAAAATGGAATCAATTTGTTGTTGCCCTACAAGACGCCACTAGGCGTGATGGCCACTGACTGCTTTGACGGTCGGCGGCTAAGGATCAAAGAAGAAGAAGAATGAGCTGTCACGAGTCAGTCTGTTGTTGAGTGAACCCAATGTTGTGAGTTCGAGTGATTGGCTAGAAGATAAGCGTGAATTGAGAAGGGGTCAGTTGTGGAGAGAAGACAGTGTGAGCTAAAAGGGGCAGCTGATTGGTGGTTGTCAGACAGGCAGGTCGTTTTGATGATAGTTGTTACAGCTGTGCTGTTGTCTGATGTCTGAATGGAGAGACAAGCTGTGATTGTTTGAATGTGAGATGTCAGGATAGGTTTATCCTTTTTGCATACTTCATCGTCGTGTGAAGCAGTTTCGCGGTGTGAAGCGGTTTCGATATTTTGGGTTATGGTAACGACGTTTTTGCACCGCGGAACACCCTCTCAACTATGAGCATGTATTCACACGAGATTGTTGGTGTGAACGAATGTTGATGTTTACCACAAACAAGCAGGGTGATACAAGTGTTCAGAAATTATAGCGACATTGCGAGTTTGAACACGAGCAGTAAAGATTGTTCACAGTGTTCGTGTAATCTGGACGATAATGGATGAACAATGGTTAAGGGGTGTGACTTTCGCCTCTGAGCGAACAGGTGTGGTTTTCGCCTCTGAGCGAAGAGGAGTTTTTCTCCTTTTGTCAAGTGTGCGTGTGTCCCTTGTCACTTTATTCATATTGATGGAATGAGTTTTCATTTGTATATTATAAAGTATGATTTCCAGTGAAGTTTGATATTTATCGGTATGCTCAGGCTGGAGCAGTACGACATTATTAGGTGATGGCTTATTAAGCATATCTTACAAGTATATCACGAGATACATTTTCTCCAGAGAAACCACGGCTCTGTTATAGCCAGGAACTTAGATTAGAGCAGACATTTATCCTGCTGAGTTCATTGGTTCATGAACTAAGGTTCGAGTGGGCAGCGACTTGTATTTAAATTAATTGTCAAGTCTTACGCGTGTTCACTGCACATACAGATATTGTGGTTTCTGAGATCGCCAGTGGTGTT
This sequence comes from Oreohelix idahoensis, assembly GCA_024509875.1. NCBI lineage: Eukaryota > Metazoa > Mollusca > Gastropoda > Stylommatophora > Oreohelicidae > Oreohelix > Oreohelix idahoensis. The sequence goes on along the minus strand of JAMPIV010011445.1, from coordinate 182,410 downwards.
TTCTTGTATGCCTTGTCCCAACGTTTGATTTGATGTGACGTTCGATGTAATTTCGTAAAAGCTGTTATGTGATGTTCTACCGGTCTGATGTTCACCTTATTAAAGTATTTCAGTCGTCAAAGCAGGCTTCCGAGGACACTTTATTTAATTTTCATGTGGTAGTCCATTATATATTGTTCGACTGTAAAGCAATGCCTAATATTTAAGCTCAGTTGAACACCACTAAGCACAGCAAAAGGTCTTGAAAGACATCACATCACACAACACGACACAATACGATCGTTCATAGTTCAGCAAACGAACCACAACATTGGTGGAGATGAAGACAGTTATATAACCAAGCGAACCACAACATTGGTGGAGATGAAGACAGTTATATAACCAAGCGAACCACAACATTGGTGGAGATGAAGACAGTTATATAACCAAGCTAACCTCGACATTGGTGGAGATGAAGACTGTTATATAACCAAGCTAACCTCGACATTGGTGGAGATGAAGACAGTTATATAACTAAGCGAACCACAACATTGGTGGAGATGAAGACAGTAATATAACCAAGCTAACCTCGACATTGGTGGAGATGAAGACAGTTATATAACCAAGCTAACCTCGACATTGGTGGAGATGAAAACAGTTATATAACAGCGAACCACAACATTGGTGGAGATGAAGACAGTTATATAACCAAGCTAACCTCGACATTGGTGGAGATGAAGACAGTTATATAACCAAGCTAACCTCGACATTAGTGGAGATGAAGACAGTTATATAACCAAGCGAACCACAACATTGGTGGAGATGAAGACAGTTATATAACCAAGCTAACCTCGACATTGGTGGAGATGAAGACAGTTATATAACCAAGCGAACCACAACATTGGTGGAGATGAAGGCAGTTATATAACCAAGCTAACCTCGACATTGGTGGAGATGAAGACAGTTATATAACCAAGCTAACCTCGACACTGGTGGAGATGAAGACAGTTATATAACCAAGCGAACCACAACATTGGTGGAGATGAAGACAGTTATATAACCAAGCGAACCTCGACATTGATGGAGATGAAGACAGTTATATAACCAAGCTAACCTCGACACTGGTGGAGATGAAGACAGTTATATAACCAAGCGAACCCATTCGTTGGTGGAGATGAAAAAGTTATATAACCAAGTGAACCTCGACACTGGTGGAGATGAAGACAGTTATATAACCAAGTGAACATCGACATTGGTGGAGATGAAGACAGTTATATAACCAAGCTAACCCCAACATTGGTGGAGATGAAGACAGTTATATAACCAAGCGAACCCATTCGTTGGTGGAGATGAAGACAGTTATATAACCAAGCTAACCTCGACATTGGTGGAGATGAAGACAGTTATATAACCAAGCTAACCTCGACATTGGTGGAGATGAAGACAGTTATATAACCAAGCTAACCTCGACATTGGTGGAGATGAAGAAATTTTTTTCAAACCGTTAAAAATAAATCAGTTATATAACCAAGCTAACCTCGACATTGGTGGAGATGAAGACAGTTATATAACCAAGCTAACCTCGACATTGGTGGAGATGAAGACAGTTATATAACCAAGCTAACTTCGACATTGGTGGAGATGAAGACAGTTATATAACCAAGCGAACCACAACATTGGTGGAGATGAAGACAGTTATATAACCAAGCTAACCTCGACATTGGTGGAGATGAAGACAGTTATATAACCAAGCGAACCACAACATTGGTGGAGATGGAGGCAGTTATATAACCAAGCTAACCTCGACATTGGTGGAGATGAAGACAGTTATATAACCAAGCGAACCCATTCGTTGGTGGAGATGAAGACAGTTATATAACCAAGTGAGCCTCGACACTGGTGGAGATGAAGACAGTTATATAACCAAGTGAACCTCGACATTGGTGGAGATGAAGACAGTTATATAACCAAGCTAACCCCAACATTGGTGGAGATGAAGACAGTTATATAACCAAGTGAACCTCGACACTGGTGGAGATGAAGACAGTTATATAACCAAGCTAACCTCGACATTGGTGGAGATGAAGACAGTTTTATAACCAAGCTAACCTCGACATTGGAGGAGATGAAGACAGTTATATAACCAAGCTAACCTCGACACTGGTGGAGATCAAGACAGTTATATAACCAAGCGAACCACAACAGTGGTGGAGATGAAAACGGTTATATAACCAAGCGAACCCCAACATTGGTGGAGATGAAGACAGTTATATAACCAAGCGAACCCCAACATAGGTGGAGATTAAATCAGTTATGTAACCAAGCGAACCCCAACATAGGTGGAGATGAAGACAGTTATATAACCAAGCGAATCCCAACAGTGGTGGAGATGAAGACAGTTATATAACCAAGCGAACCCCAACATTGGTGGAGATGAAGACGGTTATATAACCAAGCGAACCCCAACATTGGTGGAGATGAAGACAGTTATATAACCAAGTGAACCTCGACATTGGTGGAGATGAAGACGGTTATATAACCAAGCGAACCCCAACATTGGTGGAGATGAAGATAGTTATATAACCAAGCAAACCCCATCATTGGTGGAAATGAAGACAGTTATATAACCAAGCTAACCCCAACATTGGTGGAAATGAAGACAGTTGTATAACCTAGCGAACCCATTCGTTGGTGGAGATGAAGACAGTTATGTAACCAAGCGAACCCCACCATAGCACATGTTTGTGATATAGTACATTTTATTTCTTTTCTGCAGCAAAATAATGGTTTTCATGAGATTTTATTTCGTAAACATACATTATCAACAGTACACATATTAACAACATACGCCATCAACAGTAACATGTTAACTACGCCATCATCAGTTACATGTTATAATCATACATCAACAACAGTTAAATTTTGACATCATACATCATCAACAGTAACATGTTAGCATCATGCTCATTATCATCAGCTGCCATCTCCACAACGAAGGTTGGCTGTAATGGATCTCCAACGTCTTCTGTCTCTTGTCTTGATGGAGCACTCTGATAGACTCTTTCCTGTCCATCTCTTGATGTTATCTTCCCACTTATAGCGCTGTCTTCCCCTTGCACGTTTGCTTTCAACTCTCCCTTCTATTATGGTCTTCTGCAAGGTGTTATGCCTTTTTTTGTGGCCAAAGTAATTTAGCTGCCAAACTTTGATCTCCCTCATTAGTTTTCTTTTCATACCAAAATTTTCTAGGACCTCCTTATTTGTTTTCTTCTCTTTCCATGAGATACGCCCCATTCTTCTATTTATCCATATTTCAAGAGCCTCAATTCTTTCTTCCAACTGCTTATTCATCGTCCATGTTTCTGCACCATACAGAAATGCAGAATATATATAACACTTTATGATTCTAAGTTTTAATTTGTGAGATAACTGTTTAGATGTCAGTATATGTTTCATGTTGTTGAATGTAGCTTTGGCCATTCCTATTCTCTTCTTGATTTCTGTTTTACATCTGCCATCATTTGTTATTATATGACCAAGATATACGTAGCTCTTGACTTGTTCCAGGATTTTCCCATTTACGCTTATCTTTAATGTGGGTTTATCGTCTGTTTTGATAATTATCATAGTTTTTGTTTTCTCAATATTAATGTCGAGTCCATATTTATGACTTATACTGTTCACTTGCTTCACTAGTTCTTGTAACTCCTGTTCGCTTTCAGCTAACAACACAGTATCATCTGCATATCTAAGGTTGTTTATTGACCTTTCACTGATGTTCAGTCCTTGTATTTTCTGTATCTGTTTGAAAATTTTTTGGAGCATAGATTAAATAGGCAGGGGGACAGCACACAACCTTGTCTAACACCTCTTTATATGTCTATGTATGGTGAATAATTCCTTCCAGATCTTACTGTGGCAGTTTGCTCCCAATAAAGGTTACTGAGTATTCTTATATCTTTCCATCAATACCTATGTCTTCGAGGCATTCAATTATTTTCTCATGATGGACTCTGTCAAAAGCCTTCTTATAGTCAATGAAGCACATGTACATACTTTTTTGTACCTCTGTATATTTTTCTGCTAATATTCTTATGCAAAATATTGCCTCTTTTATTCCACTGTTCCGTCTAAAACCAAACTGTTCTTCTTGGATTTCGCTGTCTACCTTACTTTTTATTCTTTCCTGTATGATTTTGAGCAGTATCTTAATTGCATGACTCATCAGGCTGATTGTTCTGAAGTCTGTACATTCTGTTGCATTAGGGTTTTTGGGCAATATTATAAAAACGGATGTCTTCATGTCGTGTGGTATATATCCTGTATTGTATATATCGTTGCATAGATCAGTAATTGTATCTATACCAAAGCTCTTCAGGGCTTCTATCATTTCAATTTTTATGTTATCCGTGCCTGCTGATTTTCCTTTTTGTATCATATGTATGACATTCTCTACTTCTGATCTGAGAATGCTTGGGCCTTCATTAGAATCTGGTGATGGTTTTTTGTCTCTGTTGTTCTCGAATAGTTCTTTTACGTATTCTGCCCATCTGTTTGATATGTCTTTCTCATCAAGTAATATTACACCATTTTTGTTCTTGATACAGCTTCCTCCTTGTGCAAATCGCGACCAATTTGATAATTTCTTTATTTCTTCATGCATATCTCTTGTCATGTGCTTTGCTTCCAAGTCTTCTATTTCCTTGCATTTTGTTTCTATCCACCGTTCTTTTGCTTGTCTACACATAGTACGTGTGTCATTGTCTATTGTTTTATATTCTGGAGTATTTTTTGCTTTCTTTCTTTCTGCCATTTTACTCAAGATGTCATCTGTCATCCAAATTTGATTTTTCTTAGACTCCTTTTTAGGTAAATTTGCATTTGCTGATTGTATGCTTGTTTTTAAGCATTCCCATTTGGTGGTTACTTTTTCTTCTGGGTTGTCTCTTCTATACTGCTCCATGCTTTCTGTCAGTAACTGTTGATATTTATTTTTGACATCGATTATATATTTTTGTTTTATATCTGGTTGTTTCAGTGCTGATATTTCTATCTGGGGTTCCTCCTGTCTTCTGTTTCCTGATATTTACTTTGATAACAACCGGATTGTGATCTGAATTTATCTCGGCGCCAGGATGTGTCTTTGCACTTGTGACACTGTTCTTAAATCTATGTTTTATCATGATATAGTCAATTTGATTTCTTGTTACATCTAATGGGCTTTTCCATGTGTATAATTTTCTTGGGTGGTGTTCAAAGAAGGTGTTACATATGACCAGCTGGTTTTCTTCACAGAACTGGATAAGTCTGTCTCCTCTATCATTTCTTGTCCCTAATCCATACTGTCCTACTATTTTCTTGTATTTTCCTTTTCCTACTTTTGCATTCATATTACCCATTACTATCAACACATCTGTAGATTTTACTGGTTTAAGTGTGTGCTAAAGCTCTTCATAGTATTCTTCCATTTCTTCCTCGCTGTGATCTTTAGTTGGAATATAAGTTTGTAAGATTGATATGTCGAATGGCTTTGCTCTCATCTTTAGTAACATCATTCTGTCATTGTGTGTCCAGTATCCACGTACGTATTTTTCTAACTCCTTCTTTATCAACATTCCTACCCCTCTTTCATGTTTTTCTCCTCTCCAAGAGTGTATTGGTCTCTTTTTATGTAGCCTGTATCCAATAGTCTTGCTTCTGCAACTCCCAGTATATCGAGTTTCATGTCGGTTGCCTCTAATATAAGATTGTCAAGCTTTCCTTCTCCGTTTAGAGTTCTAATGTTCCATGTTCATATTTTTAGGCTCCTCCTACTAGTTTTTAGGTGGTATTTCTCAGAATGATCCCTTTCAACATAATTTGAGGAGCACTCGTCATTATGTACTTCCTTACTCATTAGAGGAGTTGCCTCTTCCCTGTTAATTTGTACAGCGGATTCTTCCCCAGGGGACAGAGAGTTCTCTACATATCGGTTCTTATCTTGTTGTTGTGATCTCATTACATTCTGTAGGATGTACGTAGTAAGGCCCCAATCTCTTCCATGGTGGCTAGCCGTTGTCTTTTTCTACGCCCGACACGCCTCTAGTGCGCCACACACTTTTCTGTTCCGCTTTGCGAGTCGTTGATCTTCTTAGATCCTCCGCCTCACTCACCGTCTCAGTCTTTGTGTACTAGGGATGGACATTCCCTTGAGTAAGATTACTCCTACTCCACTCATGTAGTTTAGCCAGTCATCCAAGACTGTTGCCCGGGATGTGGCCACCGCCGTACACAAGTGGTATTCGTGGAGCCATACATGAGCTAGATAAAGAGAGGAGAACCAAATAGGATCCTGACTATCCTAAAAAGGACATGGCTGTCTCTCACCGTGAGGTACTATCCCTCTCTCTTTATCCTACATCCCAATTTCACCCAGTGGTAAATACCTCTTGATTCCTCACTCTATTTTCCTTCGGTATTATTCCTAGTTATATTTAACTTGATGGGGACGTAACGTTTGTTTCGCCTTTTATCACAGTGGGTAAGGGCACGAATGAGTGTAAAATATTTTAGCCTTAGATGCCTTGGGCCCATCTTCGTGCGGCTTGGGAAAAAGCGGCAACGCATGGCTGAGTTTACTTGCGTAAATGGTTAGGTTAATCAGAGAGGGTGAGAGAAGGTGTGTAGTGTGTTTTGATCTAGTGATCTAGGGATTTGTTGGTAAATAATAGGGACCTGGCTGTACAGTGGTTAACGATATTTTTGACTTGTTTGTATTTTGCAGAGCGTGGTCACAAGCCTGTAATTTGTGCTCTCTTACTCGTATTTGGGCACCTTGCATCGTCAATGGTCCACCTGGCAGTTGCTTGATAATTGTCACCTCATAAAACTTATCTACTGCCAATAAATATCGCCACAAATATATCGACCTATCGGCAGACCAATCGTTCTGTCCTTGTTCAGCCTAAAAGGTGGTCATTGTGGATTAGGTACTCACAGCATTTAGCAGGATATACATCTCCAGCCAGAATGGCTGCTACCTTTGCCATCGAGTCGTATCGGCAACCTTGTCAGACCCATCGACAGCCAGTAAACCCGGAGTACATTGGAATATTTTGCAGATAATCGTCACCTTGCCAGTAATAGTCACCTACATGAAGCTCAAGTCACCTTTATCAAAAAAATAGAGGCGCATTCCTTGGGGCCCTCATGTATATTCGTTTTGCCAGCAGTGATAATTATTGCTCTGATAACTGGATTTAACAGTGGGTGCAGTTATATTTGCGCTAGTGATGTCTCCTTCACCCGCGCCCAGGAAAGTGGGTGTGCGCTTGGATTTATTTAATAGCGGTTCAATGGGGAGCTTATCTCCACATCATTTGGATATAACTTTAGGAGGATGTCCTAGTTGTGAATTACCTTTAGCTACCAAGAGAGAAGGACTTTATAGGCTAGGCCGTCTCTGTCACACGGGACTGGGGGCCTACCCCATATAGTTACACTTAGTAGTGAGGAAGTATCAGAGTGTGGGTGTGGGCGTGAGACGGAGACGCTTGCTGGTGTGATTAAGCGAAGTGGTGTGTTAGTTTTTTCTGTGGTTGGGATTTCACTAGCCTTCAGTGATCGCAAAGGCAGTGCTTATATTTTTCTTTGATTCATGGTGTGGGTTTCTTTAATAAATATATTGTTGCGCACAGATTTTTCTGAGTCAATATATAATTTACCTGTCTTGTTTGTACACTTTAATTTTGTAGCCAAAGAGGCATAACTCAGGGTTTTCTGAGGTTGCATTTGTACAATGGTTGTTACCCTCTCTTGTTTCTTAACATGGCGATCTATTATTAGATCTATGTCTGGTTGTTATCCATATATGGCTCGAATAGGTCAGCTTTTCTTGGAATGTTTGCAACCAGAGTCGATGTTTATTCCCTGACCATATAAGGATCGGATCCAGTCGCGTTTTGGTGTCTGTGATCAGTTTTGACGGGGAAATGAAAGTCATGATGCATTGATTCGCCCATGTCTATGCTGTAACGTCGTCAAGTATTGTAAACTGACTATCCATATTATGATGAGCGTCCCTTGTCCTGTATCGTCAATAAATCCATGAAACGGTAGCTATTGTCCACAATTACTGACTTCTACATGTGGTTGTGTGGATGGACTGTGACCTGTCAGAACCTATACACGCATTCGCACCCATCTATTGATGTTTACTCATCTACATATCACACCAACCACCCTTCTTGAAGCAATCTATAGATATCAAGCGAATACACACTTGAGAGTGAGTTTGTGTGACACCCTGTCAGCACCTCTATGCCTGGTGACCTATATCAGTCAAAACATTGTCTCCAGGTCAACTTGACACTCACTCACCTACGCAGCACTTACACTTTCGATACTGTCACATAGGTTTTATGATCATTAAATTGCCTATATCTTCTTCTTTTTCTGTCACCCGTATCCTCTATTTTTATTATCGCTCGTTTCATTTTTCCTGTGTTTTTCGCATTCGTTCGCTTGCGACTATATACATTACTATTTTCCCATTCTAACGTTTACCTGTTTCTTTTCTCAAAACTGAGAACGCAGTTATGACGTAACGTGTCAGTCTCTACAGAGACGGGAGAGTGTTAAATGCATTTCTATTTGCATTAGATGTCAGGACACGAAACTGTGACTTTCGCTTATCTCAGACATACGAGCAGACTATGTCTGCACTTTCAGCTGACAGGCGCAGCTTCTTCGGCTGAGCGCTCAGGAAAAGCGCGATAACTGACACCTCTACGGTGCATTTCGAGACATTTGTCTGGAAATTTCACCTGACACGACACCCAGTGTGGGCCATGGTCAGCGTGAGGTTTCGAAAACTGCCCCTGCATTGCAGACAAGTTGTCTACATTTGCATCTGACACTTAGCGCTACGACCGTTTCTTAGACGGAGGCGTCAGAGACGCAGAGTGTTAGTTTTCGACAGCCTCTTGGTGTTAAACGTAAAGTGTTATAGACGGAAAGGGGGATTATTTCGGTTTGGCGAAATAAAAGTTTACCTCTTGGTCTGGTAATAGATATAACCAGAATGTTAAACTAGATTTTCATTCTCGCTCCTAAATTCGCAGTAGACATGACGTTTCGTGCAAAGAGAATAAAATGTACAGCGAAGTCTTAGTTTGTTCTTGGCAAAAATTTTGCCGAACTTCTAGACTACCAATAAATATAAGCATATAATTCTAAAGTTGTGCGATCGCCTGTAAATTCTGTGTGGAGGTAAAATATTATACATATTATCTAGTATTTCGTGAAGTGTTTAAAGTGTTAAATCGCTTATTTTATTTCACTAGTTAGATTTGGTGCAGAGCGCTTAATAAATAAGTCTGTATTATTTTCTAGTGACGTGTTTCAGTGGAAAGCAGAATACATTATAATTTCTAGCTTAAACAACAATGTAGCTATAATGAATTTAATTTTACTGCTAAATAATCAGACGAGAACATATTTTTCTAAACTAACTTATAAATGCCAGAAGCCTCATGAGTGTTGACGGAATACGCAAGTATCCCTAATTCATGAGGATTGATGATTGTTTTTTAAATATAACTTATTCCACGGGAAGGGTTAAACTATAAGACAAGCTATACGCTTGCAGTTAAAAAAATGTAAGTTATATTGAGTACATAATATGTAAAATATTTCATATGTATTTTTCTTTATTCAGTGAATACTGTGGTACCCAAACTTTGCCAGCGTTCTAGTACGTGAACATTATCTGTGAAGAACTTAAGCACTTTCATTACATGAACTGTAACAGTTAAATGAAGTAAAAGGCCTATCGCGCCAGAATTAATTCTTCCAGAATAACACTTAAGTATGCTAACAATATTTCCCCTTAAACTAGATTATAGTATCAGGTCTGTTCATACCTTAAACGGGGAAAACTCTTAGACTCAATCATATGTATCTGGGACTCTTGTGCTATCATCTTTCTCCTAACGGGACTGTGGGCTATCCATCGAGGGAAGATCATAACTGTGGGTCTACCAGTTCTTGTAGCATTCCTTGATTTGTTTATGACTTCGTGTATATGTTTTTTTAAATGTAATTTTACATGTTGTGACGTAAGTTTACAAATGATAAATAAACTTAACAATAAATTAATCAGCATGTTGGTCAGCTCGTTCTAAATATCTATATAATCATTTGTTATAGTTTCCCACGTCTGTGTGTCTACCTGTCGTCACTTGAATGTGCGTGCACGTGAGTGGATATATATATATATTTAATGTATATGTGGTAGACTATCTGACTACTCTAGATCTGTCGTAGAAGATAGGTGAGAGAGAGAGAGAGAAGATTTCTCGCTTTCAGAGACAGCTTCTATCACAATTCTACCACCCCACTCGTGGAAATCTATTTTGTATTTCTATCTCACACTGTGACTATCACTCATTCCAACCTATTCAGAAGGGACCAACCCAAGTCTTAATTCTCCTATCAAAAATCTACGACAGAAACCTGAGTTAGACCTGTGTTATTTATGGTGGCCTACATTACTACGAAGAATAACTTGTAACAGCCTACAACAGGACGGTCATTCATTGACATTATCTTCGTAAAATCCATTGATACCACCCAACATCCAGTGTGAGTCTATACATCTACAATGGCTCAGACAAGAACCCCCGTTCTAACATATATGTTGACCAGCAATTGAACATACACCAATATATACCTTTAACATTTATGGAAGCCAGTAATGTGGCGTTAACATATATGTACATGCGATCCGTGGTCAGAGTCACTTCTATTCTGTCACTTGATGTTTGCTGTGAGTCCTTACTGTAGTAGACTTTTCTATTTAGCATTTAGAGGACGGGTGAGAGATTGACATCTTAAACACAGTCGGAGTATGGTGGAGAAGTAGTCCTTTCGAGATCAATACATATCTCACTACTCACCATAAGTCGTATCTCTCCCCATAATTTCATTAGTGACTCTGTTTTCTCTACTTTCAAATTACACATTCATTGCCTGTTTAAACTCAGACATTCTCTATTTTCCATACTCACGACACTATACCAAAGCTCTCCAGGGGTTCTATTATTTCAATTTTTATGTTGTCCATGCCTGCTGATTTTCCTTTTTGTATCATATGTATTGCATTCTCTACTTCTGATCTGAGAATGTTTGGGCCTTCATCAGAATCTGGTGATGGCTTTATACCTCTGTTGTCCTCTAATAGTTCTTTACGTACTCTGCCCATCTATTTGATATGTCTATCTCATCACGTAAGATTGCACCATCATACGCTATCAAAAGTTAAATGTTAACATCATACATCATCAACAGTTACCTGTTAGCATCATACACTATCAACAGTTAAATGTTTACATCATACATCATCAACAGTTACCTGCGAATATCATACACCTTCTTCTTCTGTGTTCAGTTTGTAGTCAAGCTAAATCTGCAGGTCTGTCGCCAGGACAAAGTCCACAGTTTTTTACATGTCAGCGCGGCAGCCCCATAGCTTCTGCTTCAGCTCAGAACCCCCTGGCCAGGTCAAACGTCGTGTGTCATCATGGGTTGGGCAGTTTTGGAGAATATTTTTGGGGGTCTGGATTAATGTTCCACATGGACATTTATTAGTATGAGATATCCTGAGGCAATAGAGATGACCCAGTAATCTGCAGTGTCCAGTTCGCAAGCGGAATATGATGGTCTGTTGGTGTCTGTTTAGTTGGTGGATTAGGTCATCTCTGCTGTATGTATCACATTCCTTCTTCCACTGATTTTTATACTTGTTGTGGATGATGGTTTTAGCTTCTCGATAGGGCAATGAGTAACTGAATTGTTCCATTTTACTGCCACTTCTAGAAAGAGCATATGCTCTCTCATTTCCAGTGATTCCACAATTCGAGGGTAACCACTAAAGGGCTATGTTTGATGGCCTTGGATAATGTTAAGCTCAGATCTGATCTCATGCCTCATGTTTTCATTTCTGGTGTTCTGTATTGATTCCAGTAATGATCTACAGTCAATGGAGATTACTATCTTAGCTGGTGGCTGTTGTTCTGATCTGGAGGATTTTCAGAGCTTGTAGTAGTGTCATAGCTTCTGCCCTGAAATAGGTGGAGATCTTTCCAGTTGAGAAGGCTTTGCGGGTGATCTTTCCGTTTATGAATCTTATAGAAATGCCTCCTCCACCATTCTTTGCTGCCCTCTCTGCGGATTCATCTGTGTATACGTGTGTCCACTCTTTCTGGCTGTACTTTTCTTCAGTCATCTCCTGAGCCAAGGTTTTTAGTTGGGGTCTAGTGGTCTTTCTTTCTTATTCCAGGGACTTCTGTGATGATAGATATATTTTCACTGCAGTAGTTTGGCTCCCATAATCAATTAACATTTCCATTTCAGTAGGTTGTTCTGGGAGGAGGTCTTCATGACACTGATGCAGATGTTTTGAGATGTTTAAAAAACTGGTTCAACGAGTTAGCCTGTTTTTTGTCAAGCTAAGGAGTTTGGCATGCATTGGAAGACTTGGCATTCGTAGAAGCTTTTCGATGTGAATAAACACCTTTTCCTCACGTCTGTCATCAAAGGAGTGGACGTTGGTGTATCTCTCCATTGCCTGGATTGGAGTAGTCTTCATCTCTCCAGTGATTAAGCTAAGGCGTGCATTTTGCACTTTTCTTAGACGTTCTGTGTTTATTTTTGATGCCGTGGCCCAGGCTGACATGCCATATTCAATTACATTACTGACTATGCCTGTATATACTTTTTTAAGTATGCTAATATTGCCTCCCCTCCCCTCCCCAATTTGTGCCAGCCAGTTTCTTCATAATGGAGAGCTTCTTTGTTGCTCTTTGTTCTACTGCTTTCAGGTGTGGTTTCCAGGTGAGTCTCTTATCCAACTAGACTCCCAGATATGTTTAATTTTCTTCATTTGGAAGCTCACTTCCATTTAGTTTCAATTTGACCGTTTCATGGAGATTTGACAGAGAGAAGCAGATTGCTACTGTCTTGGAGAAGTTGATCTGTACGCTCCAGTCAGATGCCCATTTGCCTATGGTATTTAGTGCTGCCTGTATCCTGAACTGTACAGTAAGCAAATGTTCAGGAGCACACCAGGCAGCAAAATCGTCAGCATGAAGAGCCCTGGAGATATGCCCGGACAGTTTCTCTGCAATATCATTTATATAGATGATAAAATGTGTAGGGGAGATAACTCATCCTTGTGGCACACCCTGTTAAAAAGTGACGCGATGGCTCAGATTCCCGTCAAGTTTTACTCTTGCTGTGCGGTATCGGAGAAAGTCCCGTATCCATCTGAACATTCTCCCTTCAATTTTGTTTTTGAGCATCTTAAGGAGGAGTCCGTCTTTCCATACCTTATCAAACGCTTTTGTCAGGTCCACAAAAACAGCCAGTACTTTTTTCTTCTCCTGAAAGGTATTTTCTACTTCCTGGGCTAGATATACTCGTAGCTGGTCCTCAGTGCTGCGGTTTTTCCTGAATGCTGATTGTGTATTATCAAGCAGATGTTTTTTTTTTCCAGATGTTTCACTAGTCTTGATTTCACCACTTTTTCAATTACCTTACACAGACAGCTCAGTAGGCTAACTGGTCAGTTGCTGGACTTGCTTGTTTTCTCCTTTCGTTTCTTTCTGATGGAAGCAGTGATTGCTTCTCGATATAGATCAGGAAATTTGCCAGTACTCCATGATTGATTGAAGATTTGGAGGAGCGTGTGCCTTGCTACAGGTCCCAGGTTCTTGATTATATCTTTTGTAATACCATTTTTTCCTGGAGCTTTCATGTTCTTTAGTTTTGTTATTGCAGCATTTGGTTCTCTCATAGTGAAGGATGACTTCATGCAGATATCTGGGTTTAGGTGCTTCAGTTTTTCTTTTATTCGCTTATGCACTTCTTGGATACGTGCATGGGAAAGTGATGTAGTGCTTTATTCCTTGTAGAAATCTGCCAGGATGTTTGCTGCCATCTTTCCTGTGTGGTATTTTTCATTTTCCTTAATGACAGTCTTACAGTAGCTGGTTGTTGTTTCTTCAGTGAGTACTCTTGTCAGATTCCATAGCTTGCTTGAGTTCTTACCCTTGGTGACACTGCAGGTCTTCTGGTGTTTCAAGGTTGTCACTCCAGTAGGATTTGTAGTCTCGTAGTTTACCTCCTGGGATTGACTTCTTTGCTGCTTGAACGATTGCCTCACTGACAATGGAAATGTTTTTTTTAATGCTGTTTGAGTGTGTAATGTTCTGACAGAGTTTATCGACCTGTTCTTTAAAAAAGACCCAGTTCGCTATTTGAAGTTCCAGCTAGGAGTCATATTAAATGGTCCTGAGCTTCCTATTTCAGATATCTGTAATGTGACTGGTACATGGTCACTTCCCCCCCAGCTGGCTGTTTACTGTTCTGGTGGTGAGTCGATGTATGTCATCTGTAGCCATAGCAAGATCTGGTGTGCTCGTTGTTTTCCATATTCTGGAATAGAAGGTGGGCTTATCCTCTGGTTGGTTTATTAGAATTAGTTTATTTTCCACCATCCAATCTTCCAGCTATTCTCCTCTCAGATCTGCTGCTTCATAGCTCCAGCTGGGTGAGTGGCTATTGAAGTCACCCATAATGAGGTGTCTCGATTCTGCTAGTTTCACTTTGATAACTCCAGAGCTGTAATTGGAGGGCTCCAACAGTTTGAAGCAGTAGTAGGACTGTTATGTATTCAAGTTTGTCGTCACCAGACTTGTTTACCTCTACTGTTAGGATCGAAGTTTTAATCAGTGTGAGGATTCCTCCCTTAGTTCTTTTTGCCCTGTCTTGGGGGAAGGGTTCGTATCCAAGAATGAAGAATCGTTGGGTATCTTTTAGATGGGTTTCTTGAATTCAGATTATGTCAATGTTATTTTTCCTGAGGAATTCTTGTAACTTCGGTTTGTTGTTCCTCACTCTTTCTGCATTCCATTGAGCCACTGTAAGTTAGTGGGTTGGTTGGTCAGTTGCTTTACTTTGCCTTTCCCTGGCCATCAAGTTGGAAAAGGCACTGGTTGCTTGGGTGGGCCCTTTCAAGGCTAGGGACCCGGCTCCGGTCCACCCCGGTTGTAGCTGACAGGAGCGACGCCATGACGTAAGTCGAGATTGTTGCATGACTCCATACTGTAAATGCGTGTGTTCCCTAATTTTTCCTGGTGTCTGCGCCGTAGCTGACACACTCTGTCTTCGGCAGACCGGGTTGTCTTTGTTGTTCAGGGTTGCCTCCTATAGCCTTTCCATATTACAGTAGCAGCTGCAAGGCAACAGGATTGTTTGCTTACCGAGGTTTATCTGACCCGTAGCTAGACCTTATAGCGGCTCTTACTCGCTTCATGCACCCATCATAGGAGATATGGGGTTTTCAGTGAGTGTATCAGTGCCACCTGTAAACCCTCCCCGTCCTGCAGGGAAACCATCGCCGTTTAGTCTGCGGCTGCTTATTCGTCCAGTAATAATGTGGCTTAATTCGCAGCTGACACACCATATCTGGAGGTCGTTACACAATCCGCCACCTTTGGACGCACATGGTTGGGGTCGGTCGCCTCTTTTGGCAGGCATACACATGTTAACAACATACACCATCTATACTTACCTGTAAACGACAGCTCCCATGACAGCACACAGGAGAATGGTGGTAGCAGCAAGAACAATCAGAAACATTGGATAGTTCTTGACACACTCTCTGTCTAGAACACGAATGGTATCCTTGTATCCATCAAGGATATATTTAATTGATGTATCCGGATACTTGCACTTGTATCCTGTAAAGTTCTTGTCGAAAGCTGCAGAGCTAACCATCCATTTTAGAAAGTCCAGATTAAAGCAGTCACACTGTATTGGACAGTCAGTCATGTCTACTTTGATCTGAACATCTCTGACATTCCATAACTGATCTATATGTGATCGTATTTCCTTGGAGAGTTGGGTCAACCCCGTGTTGCTGAGATCAAGTAGCTTCAATTGAGCCATGTTCGAGATGTCAGCATCAAAGCGAGAGAGCAAATTACGATCTAGTAGTAGATACTCTAGGTTGTGAAGACCCTTGAATAAATCATTGGGTAAAATTGTAAGTTGATTTTGTGACAGATCCAGGTGCGAAAGATTGAATAGCTGTAAAAACGGAGCGTCTGCAATGCTTAAAAAATCGTTTAAATTGTTTGATTCAAGTATGAGAATCTTGAGTGAATTCATAGGACTAAACGTTGAGCTTATTTCTCGGACTGATGATCTTGAAACATTAAGAATCATAATATTTGGAAAACAATAAAAAGTGAAAAAGTCCAATATGGGAAGATAACTACAACTCAAATCTAGTTCCTGGATATTGTTTTGTTTGTCAATTTGTCCCAGAATATCTCCGCGCACCTTTTTTACACTTATGTGGACGTGTTTTAAATTCTGAGGAATAACTATTTGAGATGTCCGTTCATCGACGCTGGCAATTTTACCTAATTTATTTGTTCGTGTCTTGTCCTTGTCTTGCTGATATTGACGTATTTCCCAGGCTGCCTGTGAATCTTCGTCCTGACGACCAACAAGACATTCGTCACTGTTGGTGATTATCAGAGTTTCTAGTCCCTCCATTTTGTAAAGAGGTACGTCTCTCGGGTTCAGTATCAAATTGTTGTCGGCGATGTCTACTATTTTTAGATTTTTGGGAAATTTTGTAAAACTATCGCGATCAATGGACACGATGTTGTTTTCCCTAGCAAATACTCATCTACAATGTAATTCATTTTCAAAGTCTGAAGACTGAAATTTCTTAATCCCCACAAAATTGATGGTAAAAATTTCATACTGATGTCTGGGTTCTGAGAGATATCCAATGTTCTTAAGTTTCTGAGATATGAAAATGCATCATGGTCAATCTGTGGACCTTGTATAAAACAGTTACTGATATCGAGATAAGTAATGTTGCCTAAATGTTGAAATATTGCTTGAGACAAACTGTGCATAGAACATGATTCGCAAGACACAGTTAAGTTACGTAGTGAAGTCAAATTTTTAAACTCTGGACCAAAGTCGTCCTGACCCACATAATCAATATATAGCTCTTCAAGAAGGTGAAGGTAAGATAAAGCAACTTCTGAAACAAAATTTTTCGTTGCACAAGGAATTGTATTGAAATTCAATCGTAGAATTTTAAGAGACTTTAAAGGTTCAAATATACGTTCAGGTAGGGATTTATCTGGTCCGATATCATTGTTACTTAAATCTAGAGATCTTAACTTGGTGAGTCCATTAAATGAGCCTTGCTCTAACACATTCATTGAGTTGTATGTCAGAATTAAAGTTTCCAGGAAAATGTAACGAGAAAATGCGTTTACAGGTAGTTCTTGGATACTGTTGCCATCCAGTATTAACTCAGTGATGGCGGTGGGTAGATCTTGAGGCACTGATTTAAAATAACGTTTCGAGCAGTCGCATGTGGTTTTTTTACATGAACATTCTTCATGATCGTCGCATATTCTTGCTTTCATAGCTACGTTAGCATGTTTAGGATCCGTATAAATATTCGATGGACGAAATAAAAAAGCATTTTCAGGTCCTATTTCATTAGCCTGAGCATAGGCTTGTGAAGTTTTTCGTAAGAATCTTGAAGACTTACCAACGGTCCCGAGACTTCTATCAGTAGCTTTGAGACCATAGGTCTGGTTAGCACGTGGACCATAGCTAGAGGACGTGTTGATGGTCATGTTTATTTTTCCACTGTGGAAATCTGTTGTTGAGACCCTGAGTGACGTATTGCTATTGGGCTGTTGGTTTTGTAAACCATTCTTGTGCCTTAACGTGGAAATATTTTTGGATAAGTTGTTGTTGATGTTTACAGTCATGTCCACGTTTCTGTCAGTTGTTAAACTTTGAACCTCTGATCGCAAGGTTTTATTGCTGTCCACCTTATCATTGCTAGAGACTAAAAACTGGACTTTTCTCTTTGATTTCGAAATCTTCACTCGATTCTGAGGGTACAAATAATATTTTCTGATCCTGGATTGCACAGCCGGAAGTGGTTCAGCTCTCAATATCTTTCCGGGTGCTGTAATATTTTCTGACAAAGACTGAAGTCTGATCATTTCACTACGCTGACAAAACATCGTTGTAAGTACAACAAGGGCCATGTACATCGCCATATTAAAATATCCTCGGATTTTGATCTAGGATAGAAATACAAACATTATAAATTGTGTCCAGAGAGACAAAGTAGTCCCTTTATTTTATCAACTAATCAATCAATCAATCGAAACCCTTTAGCTCCCCAAGGAGCGTAGGCCTTCAACAAACACATGCCAAGTCTTCCTGTCCTGTGCCATCCGCTCAAGTTCTTTCCTTGTTTTCCTCATCATTTTCACCTCTGTTTCCAGTTCTCTTCTCCGTGTTTTTTTTGGTATATCTCTGCCTCTCTTTCCCTGTGGATTCCAGAACAAGGACTGCCTTGTAATGCTATCAACAGGTTTCCTCAGTATGTGTCCTATCCATCGCCAGCGTCTTCTTCTAATCTCTTGTTCCACTGGCACTTGTCTGGTTCTTGTCATCAATTCCACATTTGTGACTTTGTCATACCATTTCAGTCCTTCTATTCTACGTAAGCACCCGTTTATAAAAGTCTGTAGCTTTTTAGTTATTGTTTTTGTTGTTCTCCATGTCTCAGAGCCATACAATAGGACTGACTTGACATTTGAGTTGTAGATTCTTATTTTCATGTTGGACTTGATTTCTCTTGACCTCCAAAACTTTCCCAATGCAATGAAAGCGCCTCTTGCTTTTTGTATTCTTATTTTGATATCATTGTCTGTCCCTCAAATTTTGTCTATATTACTTCCAAAATATGTGTACGATTCTACATCTTTTAGTGGTGTTGAAGACACAACCTTCAACCTTGTTATCATTTCTTGCATTTATTCTCATAATCTTTGTCTGTAAAAAAACAAACCATAATAAACATGTTATCTAGTCTAGACTGCTGAGTTTTTTCCTTCAAGGAAAATCCTCAGACTGGACACCTGGGAATGTTCGAACAAAAACAATAACGTAGAAGTGACAAATTTTCGTAATGGTTAGCCTTAGCTTTCGCTTCTAAGAACAGATGGACTGAAACTGTGTGACAAGATCGGTAAAGTGGAGTTCACGGAACAGACCGCACAAATAGCAGTGGAACTAGAGGTCAGGTAAACACACTGAAGCTTGATAGAACACAGACTGACAAAACCAGGTAATGGCAGCACAAAGGGACATACAAGACGTGGTGCAGGGGACACCAGGTAAACACACTGAAGCTTGATAGAACACAGACTGATGAAACCAGCTAATGGCAGCACAAGGCAGTCCTTGTTCTAGAATCGCCGGAGTTAGAGAAAGAAGAGGGGACCTACAAACACACGGAGAGCGGGAAAGGTGACAGACATGAAAAGGTACAAGTATACATAGGAAGATCTTGAACTAATGGTACAGGACAAGTTATCTTATCTTGAATTTGGTGAAAGTGTGTGCTACACAGGAAGCTGGAGGGTAATTATACTGATAATGATGATAATAATGATGATGATGTACGATGATAATGATGATGATGATGGTGTACGATGATAATGATGATGATGATGATGTATGATGATAATGATGATGATGTATGATGATAATAATGATGGTGATGATGCATGATGACAATAATGATGACGATGATGTCTGATGATAATAATGATGATGATGATGTATGATGACAATGGTGATGATGTATGATGATAATAATGATGGTGATGTATGATGATAATAATGATGGTGATGTATGATGACAATAATGATGACGATGATGTCTGATGATAATAATGATGATGATGATGTATGATGACAATGGTGATGATGTATGATGATAATAATGATGGTGATGTATGATGACAATAATGATGACGATGATGTCTGATGATAATAATGATGGTGATGTATGATGATAATAATGATGGTGATGTATGATGACAATAATGATGACGATGATGTCTGATGATAATAATGATGGTGATGTATGATGACAATAATGATGGTGATGATGTATGATGATAATAATGATGGTGATGTATGATGACAATAATGATGACGATGATGTCTGATGATAATAATGATGGTGATGTATGATGACAATAATGATGGTGATGATGTATGATGATAATAATGATGGTGATGTATGATGACAATAATGATGACGATGATGTCTGATGATAATAATGATGGTGATGTATGATGATAATAATGATGGTGATGTATGATGACAATAATGATGATGATGTCTGATGATAATAATGATGGTGATGTATGATGACAATAATGATGGTGATGATGTATGATGATAATAATGATGGTGATGTATGATGACAATAATGATGACGATGATGTCTGATGATAATAATGATGGTGATGTATGATGATAATAATGATGGTAATGTATGATGACAATAATAATGATGATGATGTCTGATGATAATAATGATGGTGATGTATGATGACAATAATGATGGTGATGATGTCTGATGATAATAATGATGGTGATGTATGATGACAATAATGATGACGATGATGTCTGATGATAATAATGATGGTGATGTATGATGATAATAATGATGGTGATGTATGATGATAATAATGATGGTGATGATGTATGATGATAATAATGATGGTGATGTATGATGACAATAATGATGACGATGATGTCTGATGATAATAATGATGGTGATGTATGATGATGTATGATGACAATGATGGTGATGTATGATGACAATAATGATGGTGATGATGTATGATGATAATAATGATGGTGATGTATGATGACAATAATGATGACGATGATGTCTGATGATAATAATGATGGTGATGTATGATGATAATAATGATGGTGATGTATGATGACAATAATGATGGTGATGTATGATGATAATAATGATGGTGATGTATGATGACAATAATAATGACGATGATGTCTGATGATAATAATGATGGTGATGATAATAATTATTATGATGATAATAATGTTGGTGATAATAATTATGATTGTGATAATAATTATGATTGTGATGATAATAATGATGGTGAAGATAATGATGGTGATGATAATAATTTGGTGATGATAATAATGATTATGATGTATGATGACAATAATGATGGCGATGATGTCTGATGATAATAATGATGGTTATGTATGATGATAATAATGATGGTGATGTATGATGACAATAATGATGGTGATGATGTATGATGATAATAATGATGGTGATGTATGATGACAATAATGATGACGATGATGTCTGATGATAATAATGATGGTGATGTATGATGATAATAATGATGGTGATGTATGATGACAATAATGATGGTGATGTATGATGATAATAATGATGGTGATGTATGATGACAATAATAATGACGATGATGTCTGATGATAATAATGATGGTGATGTATGATGATAATAATGATGGTGATGTATGATGACAATAATGATGGTGATGTATGATGATAATAATGATGGTGATGTATGATGACAATAATAATGACGATGATGTCTGATGATAATAATGATGGTGATGTATGATGATAATAATGATGATGATGATGTATGATGGTAATAATGATGATGATGTCTGATGATAATAATGATGGTGATGTATGATGATAATAATGATGACGATGATGTCTGATGATAATAATGATGGTGATGTATGATGATAATAATGATGGTGATGTATGATGATAATAATGATAATGATGTATGATGATAATGATGATGATGGTTTATGATGATAATGATGATGATGATGTTTGATGATAATGATGTTGATGATGCATGATGATAATAATGATGATGATGTCTGATGATGATAATGATGATGATGTATGATGATAATAATAATGATGATTGATGAGTGCAGATGTGACGAAAGGGAAGTGATCTTGAAAAATACTTGTTGAGTAGAGTGAATTTTGGGTAAGAGTACTTGCTTGCAGATTAGTAGTGGATTTGTTTAAAAATATCTCCTCTTAGTTTCGTGAAAACAGTATGTCAGATAGCGGGTGAACTCTGGTCATAATGTACTGTTTCTGAACTGTTTTTGAGTAATTGGTGAATAGCTCTCGCGGCTAGTGTCCGCAGGTAGGATTGAGAGCGGTGTGAAGAGAACAGTAGATTCTCGTGACTGTGTAAACGGGGTGTGTTCCCGTGGGATCAATGTGTGCGGGGTTTTTGACTGAGGTGGTCAGCCCTGATGTGTTTTTCTGTATGGATGCCTACGTAGTGCAGAAGATAAGATGTCGACGAGTTTTTCACTATATGTGGATGAGGAAGATGTTTAGCGAAGATTTTGGGAGGCCAGGATTTGTGTAGGCCTTGATTATTATATAACTGCCGTAGATGCAGTCTTTGTGCACTGATGTGAAAAGTAGAGATTTTGTAGGCCTTGATTATTATATAGCTGCCGTAGATGCAGTCTTTGTGCACTGATGTGAAGAGTAGAGATTTTGTAGGCCTTGATTATTATATAACTGCCGTAGGTGCAGTCTTTATGCACTGATGTGAAGAGTAGAGATTTTGTAGGCCTTGATTATTATATAGCTGCCGTAGATGCAGTCTTTGTGCACTGATGTGAAGAGTAGAGATTTTGTAGGCCAGGATGTGTATGGGCCGTATGGTGTGTTAACTGCAGTATGAAGATTCATATTTCGATGTAACTGTATTCGTCTAGATCTACGTGATGTTATAATTGTAATAAATCATGGTTAAAAATCAGCAGACGTTACACCATTCCATGACTCGGTGTGTACGCTACTGTGAGTGACTGTCCCAAAACACACTCAGCTTCTCCACCATAAATACATCCAACTGCAAACGATACCCAGTGTATCAAACGATTACAATTGTATTAGTGGTTCTAATCAACAAAACTGCCGGTATCAGTAGACAGGATGTCGGTATAGGATTGTCGGTATCAATGATGTATGATGATAAGAATGATGATGATGTATGATGATAATAATGATGATAATAAGAATGATGCATGATGATAATAATGATGATGATGTATGATGATAATAATGATGATGATGTATGATGATAATAATGATGATGATGTATGATGATAATAATGATGATGATGTATGATGATAATAATGATGATAATGATGATGATGTATGATGATAATAATGATGATGATGTATGATGATAATAATGATGATGATGTATGATGATGATAATAATGATGATGATTATGATGATAATAATGATGATGATGTATGATGATAATATTGATGATGATGTATGATGATAATAATGATGATGATGTATGATGATAACTTTGATGATGATGTATGATGATAATAATGATGAATGATGATAATAATGATGATGATGTATGATGATAATAATGATGATGATGCATGATGATAATAATGATGATAATTATATATACGATGGTGGAAAATTAAATTATAAGGTCAGTAAATATAAAACAATACAAGCTTAAGGAAATATTGAAGCACTCTCCATTTTCATAAATTGAACGTTATCAATGTAGGTTAATCCTTGTTCAGTTTTGTTATTTATATTTCTGAGCCTTAATCGTACAACAAAATTGATACTTACTACAGAAACAAATAATATCAATTGACAACATTGATAAATACGAGAACGAAGCACCCTTACTCGTGTTTGCTGGTAATTATCATCACCAGTCATCAACTCCTCAAGAGACATAAGCCCTCAACAAACTAATGGCAAATCTTCCTGGCCCGCGCCATCTGCTCAAGGTCTCTCCATGTCTTCTTCATTTCCTAGCAACGGTGGAGCAAACAAACAAAGTAAAACACGCACACACGAGTAGTGACATTTGTCAAGGACTTCCCTGGTCGCCTTCTATGACAATGGCTGATAGAGAACAGTGTTAACATTCTTTGCTACCTGTCAGGCCACAGATCACACGAGGGCAACTCTTTGAGGACTTTCAATTATTTAAAACTCAATCATATCAAATAAATGTGATAATCTTATCGATAAAAACACCGCCACATTTAGTGAAACCACAGCCTCCATTTCCCTTTTCGTTCCCCACAGAGCATTGATCCACTATTGTAGCCAGTCATCTTGATAGGAAGTCTGCTGCAGTAGTGGTTTGTCTAGAATGTTGTTGTACATGATGATAGTGACAGCCTCATTCACAACCTCATATGAGTAGCCTTGTACGACATGCCACGGTCAGCAGTAGCTCTAATCTTTCTTTGTCTCACCTGAGACCCACGAAAACTTCACGTGTAAGAATTTATCTGATCTCGTTAAAAGATAATATTTTAAAACTAAAACTTAACCTTATCCTGTTAACTACTGACCTTGTTAATACTCGTGTGTAATTAAACAAAGTACCACCTCGAGTAAACTCAATCCTATCTCGTTCATCACTTACTTATAAAATAAAAAACATAAAAAATAAAAATAATCTCTGAACTAAGGGTCTTTTGTGTCTGGATATGCGCCCTAATATAACCGACTAGGTTGAACGGGACGCGCCTCGCCAAAACTTTATAAAAAACAAAAAACAAAATACTTATAACTATAACCTTGCTGACACTTGACTGTTGGAGCTTCAAGTTAGCAGAAATATATTTCCACGAGAACACGGTGTGCATATCTGTGTTCGTGAAAGCAGAACAAGAGCTCTTATAGAACTGCGTCGCAAACTTTACGTTTCAGTAAATTATATCACACCTCACAACTACATGGATGCGTCATAGACTTGATTTGAATAAGTGACTTTAATAATTTCACCTGAAACAGAATCGTGTTCAAGATTTTATTAACTTCTGTAGTGATTAGCGATTAGTCACAGAGTCATATTCCATCCTCCAGCATAATTATCCCCTGCTCCTGCAAAATTATTTCCTGGTTCATTCATGACAACTTTTGTGATTCTTTATTGTTATAGATTTGGATAGCTTTACCAATATGCCATACTCCGAGCATTATATTTCAAGGTCTTTAGCTTATAAAGATAAGACTTAAATACTTTTGATAGCTACCCTGGAAATACAATTACTCGTGTACGTACATAAGAAACCTTTCTACCTAAGTACATTTACCTACCTACTTAACTACCTACCTACTGTCCTTCTTTCCTACCTATCTACCTACTGACTTATCTACATACCTTCTTTCCCACCTAGCTACCTACGTACCTACATACTACCTTCCGGGCTACCTACCTACCTACCAACCTACGTATGCATCCGTCTCACCCGCCCACATACATACCTACCTACCCGTAAACCAACCTACCTAACTACTCTCCTTTTTACACAGTGCGGACGTGTTTTTATTTGGCTCTACAATTTGGACATTTTATTCTAAGTTGTTCACATTTAATATGGATGGTTTATACATCCCTGTGTTGGCGTTTTGCTTGGACTTACAATGAAATTGTTTATTTTGTAATTGTGTTAAATTCACTTGTAAATATTGTGTTTTTTGTCCTGTATGGAATGACAGTGGAAGAATTAATCGTGTGGTGCCACCATTTTTCGATATATCGAGAATTACTTTAAACGTAGCACTATCTTCAGTTTTGGTAACACATTCCAAAGTGTAACTGTGACACTGTGGCTAGGGAAGAATAGACTATGATAAATCACAGTTCTTGTCCGCCTCGTAGCATGTAATGTGAGATGGCGAGCGGAAGGAAACGCGTCGTTTCATCGACGATAAAACCGCCACGAGATGGCCGATTACGCCCTTCGACCGTAGCTAAAAGTTAATGTCTCAACAAGGGAAAAGCGGTACAAAGAAAATTAAATGCCTGGAACAACCCTTCCCATCTGACCATCAAGCAAACGAACAATGGTCAATGCTGCTCTGTTGAATTCCATAACAGCCAACACTACAAAATTTTCAAACACACTTGCCTAGAGTACTACCGAAACTGTTCTATTGAAACTCGGAGCGATCAACTCGACGCTATTGTTGAGGACAAAATAAGCACCGACCTCCTCACAATCCACCTGTACCACACTAAAAATAAAATATTAGTTCAAGAAGCGACAGAGTGTGTACAGACTTGATTATACGTCGAATTTTCTCACCTCCAAAGATCAGCTCTAGAAAAGACCATGATTGTAACTGACCTTGACTCTCCACCAACAATCACAGGAGACAGGCCTGCCAAAGCACAATCTCAGCTAACCATTGAAGCCAGTCCTCCCCCTGTCCCATTTTAATCAGCTCCTCCCCTCTACTTATCATCACTCCAATAATTGTGCAAACTGGAGAGGAACCCAAAGAAAATGTTTCTCTTTCAAATGATGATATTCCAAAACGTACCCTGGAACTAGCATCATCTCCCCTTAATACAAATATACCTACAGATAATCCAGATCTAAATCACTCGCCAAGTGCACACGAGAAACACCCATCATGCACCAAGGACACTGTTACTAGAAGGATAATGCCTTTCCGTCATCCTTTATACTCCCCTCTTAAACATCTCCTAGCTATTGAGTACACTAAGGAGAAAGACAGCTCCAACGTGCGAAGCCTAGAAGAGGAAACAGAAAAGCGTTGCTGTCAGGCGATGATTACCATCCTTGAAAGTTCAGTGAAAAACATCATTGCTAAACTCAAACAAGACCTGGCCAGCTCACTCAAAAGAGAATTTGACGCACTCTGGCATGAGGTCAAGTCTCTCACACTAGAAAACACAAGGCTGATACATAGAATAGACCAAATACAAGAAGCTTCAGACAGTAAAAACAAGAACGATGGTGTCCAAAACCCTAAAATATCAGGTCATCCAATTACACCACAAATATTCCCTGCTCCTTTACCCTCTTAACCTCTAACACCTGTTCCTGAAGACAAAATATTCCCACGACATCACAAGCTTGAAAACAGCCAACAAAATATTAAAAACAAAGAACGAAAAGAAACATCACCACATAAGACTTACCCGATTGAGGTAAAAATTAGTCATCGTACTGAACACCTACCAAGACAATCCACACAAGTAGATCCTGAAGCAACAAAGACAACGGGACATGAAAGAGTACAACAACCGACACAAGTAGATCCCGAAGCAACAAAGGCAACGGGACATGAAAGAACACAACAACCGACACAAAAATCCGCTGAAGACCTCCAGCAAGAAGAACATCAATGGCACCAACAACGCCGCCGTGCACGTTCTCAGCCACAGCACCATCGACACATACCTCACAACACACATTATATCATCATTGGGGACTCACTGCTAAAAGGTATTCACAGTGACAGAATGTCAACAACGCCAGAGGACATTGTCACAATAATACCACTACCAGGAGCTGGAATAGTGAGAACTGTAGCAAAGTTGATTTTGCTGGGGAGGTTATGATGGTATCCTAAAAAGAATGAGTTCAGTGTCTGTATTAACCGTGTGAGGTCAAGCACATGTAGGTCCCTGACTCTAAAAGATGATGATGAAATATTTGCAGGGAACCTAACGCTACCTCCCTAGATCTCACACGGTCACTATTTTGGCTCTAGTGTTTGGTGTATGGTGTACCTAGTGTCTAGGGGAGAAATGATGATGATGGTACATAACACACAAACACTTTAATTATCTATGAGGAAGTGAATAAAACCAAGGGTTAAGTTTTTCTTTAAAATTGAATGTTTTTTCTGTACAATTTATTCTGCCTGTCCAGTCATATCTTTTGGACAGGTCTTGAAAAATGAGGACAAGATAGTTTACAGAAAAGATCAACTAAAATATGTGTGGACAATTTGCCCAATAACTATAAAGTCACTACATATCTTTCCTGTTAGAATGTTCACAGCTTACACTTTATTCATCTAAGAGGGAGAGTCACTGTGTATGAGGGGCTATAGTATCATCATAACCCATAAACTTCCTGAGTAGGATTTTGAAATACTAGAGTTTATTCAATCGAAAGTGTCAGATATACCCAGATGCTTATCACATCACCTGGGATTCCTTGTGAAAATGATAATACAGTATGAAGTTGCAGAAAATCTTGCTCTCTCAAAATGCCCAAGCTCCTCCCGTTATCTTGTAACAGCATAAACGAATGGTCGGAGACTTGATGGCTTTTATTCTCACTCAGCAGGTTTCCTGTTACCAGCTGGCAACAGGAAATAAAACCTCTGCAACAAAAAGGACACCCTGGCTTTTTATATCTGATCACTTATTATCTTTTTTTTATTTTCCTATGGTGATATGGGGTCAGCCTCGCGTGCATTACAGGTGCACTCGCCCCTAATTTTACATGACTCACACCTTGCTGTGACCACACCTCAGGTCCCTATGGCAGATACGCCACTGTACGTTTACATATTTTTCCTCAATAAAATAATGTGGAGTAACCACATTTCCTTTTGTATGATTTTCTCTTCTTTTTAAAAAAAATATAAATGCTTCAGGCATGTTGAACAATGTTCATGGAACACGGAGGCTTACTAACATATTCTAAGACAATAATAGTAAACAAAATCATGACAACATACAACAGTTAGATACAGTTCAACGTGAGGACTCAACAATGTCTGCTCCCGGCATGTCCTTCACTTTTCCCCAATAGCAGTATCTAACTTTGGCAGTGGGATTAAACATATCAATTCATAAAGCCTTCTTACCACAAATTTCAAGAAATATAAACAAATGACGCTGACTTGCAAAGAAGTGGCCTCAGTTTCTTCTGCTCTGTCCAGACTGTGAATATTCTTTATTTAATTTTAAAATTATCACA
This sequence comes from Oreohelix idahoensis, assembly GCA_024509875.1. Taxonomy (NCBI): domain Eukaryota; kingdom Metazoa; phylum Mollusca; class Gastropoda; order Stylommatophora; family Oreohelicidae; genus Oreohelix; species Oreohelix idahoensis. The sequence continues at coordinate 153,650 of JAMPIV010011445.1, read as the reverse complement.
GCTGATCTCAGCGTAAATGCTATAAAAGTTTTTGTCAACTGGCAATGAATAATGAAAACCTTTTGCTAATATTTATTAGCACTGGCCAATCGAAAGCTTGCGACCACCAGAATTCAAATGCAGTTTTTGAAAAACAAAAATAATTCCAAACAAACTCTGCGTCTGGTAGTCCATTGGCCAGTCTGCTTTAGTTATGCCCAATACAACAAGATGTTTCGTTTTGGATTACATTTTTCCTACCGCTCCCCTCTCCTCCTATACTCTTTTTACCCAAGCGAATTTGAATTTACCTCAATGCCTCTTTCTAAGTTGCCGTCCCCACTAACGTTATGAAAAACAAGCAGGAACAACAGTCTGTCTGGTCGCGCGTCCGTAGACATTTAGTATTTTCTCAATAACTTGGCTAATACTTGGACTACCATATTATTTAAAACACATTCTTGCTCAGGGGATTCTAAGCTATACTACCATATGATTTTTATGGTCAGTTTCATATTGGTTTTAGATTTTCAATTTTGTCACGGTCATCGTCAAATAAAAATTTTACACAAGACGGCCATCTTTCCCCCCTTTTCTCATCTCTCGCTAGCATGTATTTTTCAAATAACTACTTGTTTTAGTGACGTCAGTAATACTACCGCGAGGAGGAAATAAAATTGTCTGCGTGTTTGCCTCTGTTGGCTTTGCCACAGCGTGTATATATGCAAGGCACAACGTGTCAAGCGAAGCGGGGTTTTTGCGCGGCGGGGTAAGAATAGGCGTTAATTATAACTGTTGTTTCGTGTAACACTACCAAATTTGTAAGGATTACTACTAATTACAAGCGTTAAAGTCAAAATATTACGTTAATTCAGACAGTAATTTGGCGGCACACTTCCGCAAAATCGTTAATTATAAGTCTTGCCACAGTCTCTATCAGATCGGGCAAAATGTTAAAATGTACATCAAAAGGAAAGCGAGTAGGTTTAAACGGTGGGATCGATTCTAAGCCTTTCCATGGAAACAAATTACAGTATCACCGTTAGACACAATAGGGCGGGTTTATTTATTATCATTTTATGACTAAAATCTTACTGAAATGAGCGATTATTCTCGCAGATTTTACTACAAGAACAACCAATGAAATCAGCCATCTTAACAGAAATACTAACATAAGGAAAACAACAGTACACGTAGAGATAAATGATAGCACAAATGGATACACTATTAACCCATTAGACATCTCCAGAATGATTGACAACATAAAACAAAAATTCCCAAACACCTCTGTATCTATCTCGTCAATAATTCCACCCAGCTATGGTCAAGCACGCCAAACTGTAGATATCACAAACAACAAGGTGCTATATAATTTCTGCACTAAACATCACATTTCTTTCACAAACAACACACCTTTTTTCACATCAAAGTCAGGTGCACCAAAAAAGATGCTATATATAGATCAAGTCCACACTTCTAAGCTAGGGACGAGCTACCTAGCCACAAATTTAAAGTTCCACCAGAGGACTCACCCTAAACGCACATATTCATCAGTCAGTGACACAAATTACACACTAAACTCAGAGAATCCACGCAGAACCCCTCATAACCACTAATCGTCATCCTCAGGTAATACTCATTTATCTAGCAAAGCTACTCCTACTCCCATCCTCCACCCTAATCTTTATGACCAAATGTTTCCCCCATTCCCCACACTACAGACACACCCGCCACTACCTGCTCGACAGACACAACTAGACAGATGGAAAGACTGGGCTACAAGTATGACCCGTTCTTCCTCTACATCAAGTAACCACAACGCAGGAACTACAACTAGAAAATGGGTCTTTCTTCATCCTGTCTCTACCCGCCAAGAATGCCACTCTCATAGTTCGTCTGTGCTACATCAACTTAGGCAGTATAGCCCAGAAGTATTGATGCAGGCATTTCAGATGTTTTTATACGACTTTTCTGTCATAATTTGAATCTGAATACCCAAAACGATCATATTTTCCGCGCTCAAAATTTAGAGTAAAAAGTCCAAAAATTAAGAACTTATCCTTTTCTAGTGCCTATGAAGATATTTTTCATTATAAGCAAAAATGGCCTAATCTGTGTTTTTGGATAGGAGGGAGTTATTTTATTTTTCTAATACTAGCGATAAATAAAAATAAATACATAGTTGGTATAACATCAGATATATTGCTTTATAAATAGGTACAAATCCAGCCTCATAGAAATAAGTCAATTAAGAGAAAAATGTATTTTAGTAATATTCATACATCAGGGAAACACCCGATTTAATTACAAAAAATTAATTATATTGACATGCAAGGAAATAGCGCGAAAATAAACATATAGAAAGATAGAGACAAATTGGCCATTTTATTATTACTTAAAATAATTAAAATCGGTCCAATAATAACTATAATATAAATAAAATAAGTTTACTCAGTTTGTACAAGCAAGTTATAAAACCGTTTCGATAAGATTATTTACAATTTTCTTGACTACGCTCTGACTGGCCAGTCGTATCGCTATGAATAGCACTGGGAACCTCGAAAGCTTGCCACAAATTCTTTAAATTCAAACCAAGCGGTACGCAGTATATCAGACGGGAAATGCCACATCTTTTGCCATTCTGAACTGAAAGCAAATCTAGAGAGCCGTTTGACGGCCTGTCAGCTTGTGTTTGTATGCCTGATGGTTTTGTCTCGCATTTATCACTAAAGCTGCCTCCACACTTGAGAAGTCTATGGGTGACAAGAGCTCGACATATAACACGAGCCAGGGCCCGACATTCTCAACAAGGAGCTGCACGTTATGAAGGCCTGAATGGTGGAGGGAAGATCAGCAACATCGAACAAGATAAGAAGCAAATACGGTCCACTGTCTGGTGCATCCAAATATTATCCACACAATAAAAGATTACTTACCCGTTAGGGATTTAACCAGGACAGCTTATAATAGAAAGACTCAGAAGTCCAGATACTGTGAATAAAACATTCAGTTTTAAAATCAAGTGAAATTAGTTTACTCCTTCGGACATTAGAAATGATGGAAGAGACTTTCCAATTTATTCATTTTGACTTGTAACATATATATTTTGCATTTCTGTTGAATATTCCTGCACTAAAACATATTATAGTGCAGGACAATTAAATTGTAAATAATTTACATTCAGACTTTCTTGATACTTTATTAAAGTTTAAGTTCTGTTTTGAAATTTATTACTATATTAAATTAAATAAAATACCCATAGAAAACAAGTCACTCAAAATAAACATTAATATTTGTGGGATCTTGGGAGGTAGCAGTTAGGGACTCAGGGTACATCATCATCATCTTCTCTGAGAACTGACATAGCTTGACCCCACTTTGATGTCTATACACCCTTGCTCTTTTCAGAGAAGGGGGTATTACTTATAAGACCAGTCTCTTATCTGGCACTATCCTTGTATGATCTGATATCCCTATTTGTCCAGGATATCTCTAATTTTAATAAGATCTAAACCTGTCGCTACATATTGGGGCCCTGTCCGGGATTTTTCGATTCATACCCTGGGGCCTTTACTTAAAATAATAAAAGTAGGAATAAGATAAAATAATAAGATAAGGAAAGTTTAGTAATAAAAATAAGCAAATTGTGGAAATTTGATGAGCTGTCAGTGGATGTGATTAATTAAATTTACATTTGCATTTATTGATACTGTCAAGTGCTTGCTGTGTGTACACATTGACAAATATGTATTACATACACATGGAGCGACAAACATGGCTCGTTTGTCACAGCTAATTGTTAACTCACTAAACGCCAATACGTAGATACGATATCCGACGACTTTATGTCACAAACTTGAGTATAACACAATAACACAGGCAGACTGCCGCTTTGGCCATAAATCATCACATAAGAAAAGCACAATATATGATGTGCATAATTAGAACAGCATCTCATGGAAAGAATTTCACAATATCTTAATATATTTCCTATTTTCCTTCAACCATTTCGCCTTCACTCTCCACGTAATCTCTCCTCGCTCTAATCGCTCTCCCGAATGACCTTTTTACACACTTCCGACCCTTTTCACGCTGACCAGTCTTCACCCCCACTTTGTTCACAACAACTCCGTCATGCCCGTGAACTCGACATTAGCACTTACTGCTACTAATGTATTCATGCCCCCGTCAAACTTAACATTCACTCACTTCAACTCACAACTTACATAAACATATCTAGTTCCCACCGGAGCATGAGTACTGACATTCATTCTATAAACCGTTCGTGACATCCACCCCTCCCTCTCCAAGTGAAAAACATAGTTTTTCACTGGATGGGTGGTAGATATCAGGAAACCAACCATCCAAAACCTCTGATTACATATGTGGGCAAAATCTATAGCATCAGTGTGAAAATATGCCATCTACAAATAATCAATAATAACATTCTGAAGAACACAAAAATAAAATTAAAAAAATTACAATTGAACCGAGTTGCTAGAAAAATACAACAGCAAACATATGGCAAAAAACATGCATCTCTAATTACACACAAAATTAAAGGTGATAACATTACATCAATTTCACCAAATTCTACTATACCGGAGAATATCTATTCTATAACCCTGTACTGGATACACAACATACGATAAGAACTTAGCTTATACAAAAATCATGCAGAATACAGTTGACACAACATTACTCATGTACAAGTATCAAATACTACATAGAAATGGTGGTTAAAAAACACACCCATTTACTACAAGCAAGTGTTCATAATCTGGATAATGAATCTGCAAGGACATTCAATTTACCCTGAATAGGAAAAACAGTGAAGTTGTACTGTTGTAACAACAACGACCACCTTGTTAAACGTGAATTTGGTGACCTAGATGACTTAAGAAAAGTCAATGGACAATGGTCCGTTTCCAGCACAAAATGAGATCCTAACAAATACCTAGAGAGTTTGGAAACAGCCCAAATAATAGCTAAACACTCTCTCTCTATAGTGGCATATCGCGTTTCAGCCGGAAGCAACTTCCTGCTGACATACATGACAGGATGTAGAAACCCATCATGTTCTTGCATCAGACACGCACCAATGCCCACTGCAGAAGCATCAGTTCTCAGTACAAAGGGCTTAGCCAAGTCTGGCAGTAGAAGAATGGGCTCGCTGGAGAATACAGCCTTGATGTTCCTCAGTGCTCTATCACACTCTTCAGTCCAGACCACTCTGTTTGGCGTGCCCTTTTTAGTGAGTGATGTTAGAGCTGATGACAATGAAGAGAACCTGGGGATAAATTTATGATAAAAAATTTATCAGACCGAGTAAACTACGTACTTGTTTCTTTGTTTTTGGAGGTTGCAAATTCAAAATTCTTCCAACTGTTTGATCAATTGGTTTTAAAACACCCTGTCCTACCACATACCCCAGAAATGTTAACTCCTGAAACCCCACCTTAATCTTACTGGGTCTTGCTGTAAGGTGATGCACCCGAAGGCATGATAACAGTGACTTCAATCCCTCTACATGTTCATCCCACGTGTCATGAAACAAACAGATGTCATCAATATATGTGATAACATCCTTCTGTCCCCTCAAAAGCATTCTCATCATTCTCACAAAAGTTGCAGGGGCATTCACCAGTCCAAAGCACATATAATTAAACTGGAAAAGACCCTGAGGGGTACAAAATGCTGTAAGTGGCCTAGCGCCTTCTGCTAAGGGAATTTGCCAATACCCCCTCGATAAGTCTAGTTTGGTAAAATACTTTGCCCCCGCTATTTGGGATAGGAGGACCTCTTGGTTGGGCATAGGTTCCGCATCTATCACTGTGACACTATTCAAGCGGCGGAAGTCTATACATATCCGTAGGGATTTATCCTTCTTCCGCACGATGACCATGGGAAATGAGTATGATGATTCAGATGGGGAGATAACACCTAAGCGTAACATATCATTCACTTCTTTTTCAACAGCAGAAGTATAATGTAGTGGAATAGGATATGGTCTCACCCGGATGGGCTCTCCATAGGTCAGTTTAATATCATGCTCAACTAAATCAGTTCTTCCAGGAATATCTGTGAGCACATCTTGAAATTCGCACAGCAGTGACTTCACCTGTTTCCTCTGATGCTGTGGTAGAGATGCAGAGACCTCTACATCTCCCCATGATTCTGAAGCAACCAATGGCAATAGTGGGATCTGGAGATTGACCTCCTCACCTTTGTCTCCATCTTCCTCGATGACTGCTGCACTAGCTACAGTAACTGTACTATCAAGAACAGCGCTCACAACTGGTTCCAGTTCAGTTGGACGTACTACATATGGTTTTAGCATATTAATATGGAAAATCTTCTCCTTCCCTCGGACTAATATCAGATAATCCACATCAGTAATCTGTTTCTTTACTTGAAATGGACCTTGCCAGCTCACTAGCAGGTGATTTTCTTTGGTAGGTAGCAACAACCATACCTCGCTGCCAGGACTGAGGGATACAAGTTTGCTATTCCTATTGGCGTATGCTCTATACCTTGCACCCGATGTCTGTAATGCCTCACGTGCTATCGAACACGATGTAATTATGCGTTCTCGCAAGTCAATGACATACTCATAACTTGACTTGACGCTATCATCAGCATAATTCCCGGTCAGCAAGTCTCTCAAAATTTTCATTGGACCCCGAGGATTTGCGCCAAATACTAGCTCAAACGGTGAGAATCCTGTGCTCTCTTGTGGCATCTCTCTGTATGCAAACAAAACTCCCGGTAGGTATCTATCCCACAACTGTGGAAAATCTCCTGTCACCTTACCTAGCATTCTTTTCAGTGTTCCATTGAACCGCTCGCAGACCCCGTTGCTTTGAGGATGATAAGGGGTGGTGAACACTTGGGCTATGCCTAACAGTTTAGATACGTGTTTCATCTCTTCTGAAATGAATTGCCGGCCCCTGTCAGACAAAATCTCCTCAGGAAATCCTAATCTGCTAAATAAGCTCATTAGAGCCTCTGCTATATCCTTTGATGTGATGGATTTCATTGGCAATGCTTCAGGCCACCTTGTACATAGATCAACCAATGTTAGAATAAATCTATACCCCCGATCAGACATCACTGGAAGGGGCCCAATAATGTCTATTGCAACCTTCTGAAAAGGGCGAAATGCCAAATCTGTTGCTACTAAACGGTGCCTTGGGAGTCCTTCCTTTCTGGCTTGTCTTCTGACACACTTTACACGACCGACAGTAAACCTTCACATCCTTATTGTATCCACGCCAGTAAAACTGGGACAACACTCTACAGCGAGTTCTTGCAATACCCATGTGACCCGCAAAAGGGATGTCATGTGCTGTCCTTAACACTGTATTCTTCAGTTCCACTGGAATAACCACTTGTGTAATGACTGAATGTTGCTCTGCAAAGCATCTGATTAGAATGGAGTTCCTAACCTCAAACCAGTACCGAGCAGACTTGGTATGCCGTATGTTCTTGGACTCAGCCAACTGAAACAAAGGCAGAAGTGAAATGTCTTTCCTCTGCATGTCTACAAAATCCGATGCTGTAATTCCAGCAACCGTAGGCACCGAAGGGATATTACTGGGTTGCGATATCATAATATTTGCATCATCAGCCTTAGTCTGAGCCCTCGTCATTACTGCGTTAGCAAACAAATTATGCCCATTTTTCCCACTCCTCAATATCCTGACTGGTGCAATCATGAACCCCATTAACATTTCCAATAATGAGATCAGCGATGGGAGAATCAAGGACGCATACTCGAACTCTACCCGACAAGAAAGGGGTGTCGATCTGCACAATCGCCAATGGATAGTACTCGACCTTACCACCAAATGTAATGCATTTTGCCATCTTTCCAATATAATACGTATCCTTAATAAATGTCTTCCTAATGCCAATGGTCGTACATCCCGTGTCCCTCAAAACAGATACAGGTTTATTCTCCACAAAACCCTTATGTAAAGTTAAGGTGCCATTCCCATCAACTGATGAAAGGCAAGGCAAAGTATGGCCACATATTAAAATAGGCTTGCCATCAGGCTCGAAACAATGGTCTGCACCCCTCACACTCCTCGCTATTAAATGTATCAAGTACAGTAGCTGAATTTGCATGCTCAGTGTTTTCCTTTGGGCTCTCCTTTCGACTGTTTCTTCTCTCATTACAATTGGGGCAGTTGGAATCCGTCTCTTGGCGCTTGTAAGGGCTTCTCTTTGGACTGCTATTATAATTTTTCTTTGGGCTGGCATATGGACTTCTTTGTGGGTTGAAGGGACACCTCTCTGGGTCCCTCCCACATTGATAAGATAGATGACGCCTTGAGCCACACTTATAACAACCCCTTCTACTGTAGCCTGACCCAAAAGAAGGGTACTGTCTCTTAGGAGAATATCTTCTGTCCCCGTTCCATCTTCTATTTCCACCATCTTTCCCAACATATCTGTCTAAGCTGCGGGCCCGAGGATGTATGTATGGCTTCTTTTCAGTTTTATCCTGAGCCACACAAGCTGGAAAGGTGTCAGCAGCTATCTGCTTGTGAATCGGCTTCCCTGGGTGCGCATTGACATACTGCTGTCCTAGCTCTGACATAATATTTATATCTTTTGGCTTTCGCTCTTGTAGAAAAGCCACTAACTCTGGATTGCAAGACGATAGAACCTTGTCCTGTAGCATAAGGTCGGTTAGCCCATCAAAATCCTTCACAATACCTGATAGTTCAATCCACCTATTGAACAGCAATTTGATTTCAGCAATAAACTCACTAAAGTCATTGCTTGTTGTAGGAATAGCCTCCTTAAATCTTTCACGGTACCCTTGAGCTGTCAGTCTAAATCTTCGAAGAAGTGTCTCTTTCACTGTGTCATAATTCATGCGATCCTCTACTGGCAATGCAAAGACACATTGTAAACTTCTTCCGGTGAGCAGATTATTGAGCAGACTTGGCCAATCTTCTTTCTTAACCTTCCAAGATACTGCTTCTTGTTGAAACCTTTCTAGATACACGTCCATCATATCGACGCCCTCAACAAAGGATGGGAGTCGCAGCTTGAAAGGACGAGTAGACTCCTTCGTAGCTGGTCTAGAACTCGCAGCTTCAAGTTCCAGTTTCTTCAAAGTAATTTCTTTATCCGCTTGAATTTCAGCTTTCCTTGTCTCTTCCTTCTTTGCTTCTACCTCGATTTCAGCTTTCCTTGTTTCTTCTTTCTTTGCTTCCCTTTCAGCCTCAATCTTCCTAATTTCTCTTTCCTCTTTGCGTTCCCTCCGTTCCTCAGCATCCAAAAAATTTGTCTTGGCCCATAATTCAAGTTCATCCCCTGATTTACCAATTGCCTGTCCCTTGGTGATAAAATCCAAAAGGCTAGTCATCCTGCAATATTTTTCAACTATGATAACTATGGAAAAATGAATTAAGGAAATTTAAAAAAAAAAACGTATACCACCTGATAAGTCAAATGGTGTCTGAAAACTATAATGGGTGCCCCTTCACCTCTGAAGAACGTCTGTCATACACAACAGATTTTGAACAACTTTTCACACTGGGTCTACACCCTGGGTCAATCTCTTGTGTTATCAGTCTGTAGGCATTACAAACTGTAATAGACCAAATAAAATGTGTCTGCTTATGTTAACACAAATGGTATGATGATGATGATTGAAATGATAATCACAGAACACACGACACTACAACAACTGATAGGCCGGTGGAGTGGAAGTTATAGACCAGGAAAGTAAGAATAGACCTTATATTTACACCCAAACCTATCAAACGAACAAAAACAGGATATCGTAAAATAACTTATATACACGGATAGCAGAGTAAAGGACTGAGAATCGCGACATAAAACACCACGAAAGAAAGACTATTATACAAGACAATAAGTAAACAAACTAAAAGCAAACAACTAACACCAACAATTGTTCCACAAATTACACGAGGCTTCACAACTCCCCACGTCTTATACAGACTGGGTTCCCTACAGCGCAATTTGTCTCACAAAACCTATTAAAGACAACACAAGGCAAATTTCTTCAATGAAGAAAGATGGATTGTGCTCACCACTCAAAATCACCCTTATACAGAAATCGAAATTAAATACTACCACACAATATGAACGAAACAAAAACAAAACACTGGACAATGAAGTACCACAAGAGCTCTACTCGTGCACCCTGCAGCAAGGGCAAACAGGAATGAATATATGAATACTTAACTAATAACAAGAGCTAATATAAAAATAACATAAGTTTCGAGTACACTGTAGAAGTGATAGACAGAAGGAAGTCTAGATATGACGAAGCAAAATTGTCGTCCTAAAAGGAACTAATATCAAAATAAACTAAGTTTCATACACCTTTAGCTGTAACCGATCATAGGGTTCACATTTAACGTTAATTAATCTGCAAAAATGCTATTGAAGAAAGAATGGGGAAAAAAAACCACACAAAAACCAAACAAACCCACTATTAGTTCCGGGCAATAGCCTTATCAACAAGAAAAAATAAATAAATAAATTAATTAATTAAAAGAAGTGTAGCCTGTATATGTATCAAAGAAGATAATACAGACGCACAAGTCAAGTAAACAGAAGACTGGAATTTAACAAAATTAATAATAAACTTAACTTAACAATATCCTGTGTCCGCTGCTCCACATGAGATAGGCGCAGGCTTGGAGTCCCGGTGTTACAGCTCAATGATGGAAACCACAAACAACACACTCCACGTTACAACACAGCACAGTCAAATGTCGAACTCAGCTCCTATGTGCACCTCAGCTCTCAGTACGGTGAACCGGATCTTCTTCACTACTGGTACACGGGGTAGAAAAGGAAAATACGTCTCTCACTGCTTACACCATCTCCAGGCAAGATGTTACGATTTCAGTCGATCACTGCAACACAATGGCCTTGTTATTCCATCACAAGACCCAGCAGACGATTTTTCCCGTGTCCACAGTCATGCCGAACTACACAGCACAGATAAATTGACGACAGGTCCATACATTCATCACGGGGCTGAATAACACAATATCAGTGCGCCGAGGTAAACAAAATTGATTACCGCCTTTTCTTACTTCGTGCTACTTTCAAAAATAACACTGTGGATTTCTTCAAAACTGTCCCTTCGCCTCTCCGCCAGTGATTAAACTATTTTTCGTTCTTAAATTTTCAGTCCTTCTGCAGCAACACCATTGCTGACTATCACTGAAATGGAGACTTCAGTTTTGCACATCAAGTTTCTGTAACCTGATTCAAACAAATAAGCCTAGTTCTCTGTTCCGCTTGATGTAATTTTTCAAGTGGGTCCTCTCTTCCATTTACGAGTCCCCCAAAATTGTCATGTACTTGCTGTGTGTACACATTGACAAATATGTATTACATACACATGGAGTGACAAACATGGCTCGTTTGTCACAGCTAATTGTTAACTCACTAAACGCCAACACGTAGATACGATATCCGACGACTTTATGTCACAAACTTGAGTATAACACAATAACACAGGCAGACTGCCGCTTTGGCCATAAATCATCACATAAGAAAAGCACAATATATGATGTGCATAATTAGAACAGCATCTCATGGAAAGAATTTCACAATATCTTAATATATTTCCTATTTTCCTTCAACCATTTCGCCTTCACTCTCCACGTAATCTCTCCTCGCTCTAATCGCTCTCCCGAATGACCTTTTTACACACCTCCGACCCTTTTCACGCTGACAAGTCTTCACCCCCACTTTTTTCACAACAACTCCGTCATGCCCGTGAACTTGACATTAGCACTTACTGCTACTAATGTATTCATGCCCCCGTCAAACTTAACATTCACTCACTTCAACTCACAACTTACATAAACATATCTAGTTCCCACCGGAGCATGAGTACTGACATTCATTCTATAAACCGTTCGTGACAGATACCATATGTAGTTAAAAATTGTTTAAGATTGAAATAGAATGGCTGACTTGCCAAAATTTAGGTCTGCTACAGTGCAGGCGACAAAAGAACTTGGCATGAGTGGGGACGCGCTGATTCAATATGTTACTACTGAATGTGATAAATTTATAGAACGGGATAGAGAAGATAGGAGGTTAGAAACAGAGAGAAGATTACAGTAAGAGGCTGAAGCTAAAAGATTAAAGTTAGAGGCTGAAGCTAAAAGATTACAGTCAGAGGCTGATAGAGAGGCTAGGCAAATGGAGGCTGCAAAAGAGGTTGCAATTAGAGGCTGAAGAGAGAAGACAGGCTGCTGAAAGAGAGGCTGAGGAAAAAAGATTGCAAAGGGAACATGAGCTGAGGCTGAAAGAGTTGGAAGTGCAAGGACATGTCACAGGAAATGGAAGCAGCCCAACTACCTCTGATACTAGTGCAAGTCAGGGTGCCTCAAGTTCAGCCATGAACTTCCATTTAGATCCATTCGTGGAGAAAGAAGATGATATTGAGTCCTATCTTAGTAGATATGACAGGCTAGCTACTAACTAAGGCCTAGAAAAGGAGAAGTGGAGCCTAAAATTATCACAAGTGTTGAAAGGAACTTCTTTTGAAGTTTTCTCCAAATTAAGTAGGGAAGACCAAGAAGATTATGAACTGTTAAAGCAAGCCTTGTTAGTCAGATACGAAAAGAATGCTGAATTTTATAGAAAGAAATTTAGAACTACCAAGCTGCTGTCTGGAGAGACTTATCACCAATTCTCTGCAAGACTAGAAACCTACTTGGAGAAATGGACTGCTCTGGGGAAAACCCAAGACCTAAAAGAAATGGAAAACAAAATGAGGACAAGAGAAAAAAGATGTTTTCTGACATTGTGATGTATTTTTTTTTCTTTTTACCCAGCGCTTGATTGTGAGCTAGAAAAGGTGTTTTTTCTGATATTGTATGGTTTTTTTCTTTGCCCAGCGCTTGATTGTGCGCTAGGGGTAACTATGTATAGCGATATTAGTACATTAAAAAAATGTTTTTTCTGAGGTTGTGATGTATTTTTTCTTTGCCCAGCGCTTGATTGTACTCTAGGGGTAACTACGCATAGCGATATTGTTAATTGATGTCTGTAATGAGTTCATCATTGGTACTTTATAAGTTTATTAACTTAACTTGGTTATCAGGCACATTATGTTATTTTTTTTAAATGGTAACGAGTTTTGTGTCTTTTGGTATAAATATGCATTGTGTAACTTATTATTTACCATGATATATCATTGTCTGCTCATTCTTCGTGTACCTTATCTGCTCTTTTCACTTTTCATTTACGATGGCATAGCCAGTCTATACTTGATATACTTCATATTTCTTTGAATTTGTTGATCTTCGTATCCTTATCTCATTATCTTTCTATACTTCATTTTCTTTTACTTTACACTTACTTCTATCCCTCTTTTGTTCTTTTTTGGTAACATGACTTAACATAGGGTAATCCTTATGTGTAGATATTATGATTGCATCGACCTCAATTTCTTCGAAATATGTTAAGTCATATTTTAATTAAGGGGAGTTAAGTGTTAAAGACTTGAATGTACGGGTCGGATTTTTGTACACGCTAGTAAACACGCTCTGCGTGATGAGAGAATTTCTTAGTTGGGAGCTGTATGCTCAATAATTGTTGAACACAGCTCAACTGACTAGTTGTTAGTTTGTTTAAAAATATGATAAAGAAAACTGTTGGTATGTCCCTAGTGAGATTTTTGGTTAGGGACGGTTTGAGCTGAGCGATGATCTCACGCGGTGAGTCCGCGCATGTAGGGTTGGTTACTGAGCTGTACTGAGAGAGTAATCTTGAGACAGTGTGTTCCTGGATGGTGGTTAGCCATGTTTTCGCTGTGTGTACCAGTGGATATCTTTCTGTGGAAAGGGAGAATTTAAGATATTTTGAAGATATGTTTAGGCCATGGATTGTAGGCCATTATTATTATTATGCATATTGCCTATGATGGAGTTTCTCCTGTTATCAGCAGATATATAGCGAGTTGCTGTGTAAGCAACCAGTGGGAGTATTTTTGAAATGATTCATATCCTAGAGGCCATGGTTTATTCCGGCCATCATCATCATTGTTTATAAGGATATTTATGTAAACATTCTTCCCTGATGGATTACTATGATTACTATGTACTGTGAGTGCTGGATGATATGATATATATATTCCCGTGGATTACGCACTCAGTTATCTATGAATTTTGCTGACCTGATGTTTTCATGATTTGCTGTGAACTGTAACCTGTGACAGTGTGCTGTGTCTGATATCTACGTTTGCTGTGTCGTCAATAAACTATGTACTGTGAATTGGATACAAATACTGGTCTTACCCGTTGGTCTATGCTTGACCGTACGTTGCTGTGGTGTGAGTAACTGTACCATAGACACACTTAAAGAAGCTATACACATTCGCGTATATTAACATATGCATAAGTACACAACTGTCGGCCATCCGTAAGCCCGACAATAAGCTGACTGTCTTTATCAGCCATAAAATTAGAACAAATAATGCATAATATCGAGGAAGGCTTGTTACATATACTTAAAGTGGCACAGTTCACGTTCATAAAACCACTTATCTTGCATACAGAAAATAATCCTGTCCTTTCCGCCAAAACGATGGGCACCACACAGTCCGAAGAAAGGAAAATCCACCGTTGAAAGCTGCTTGAACTCGTCACTTCTCACTCTCAGGTTCTTGATACTGTATGACATCTACTGGAAACTTGTACATGGAACAAGAACTGGAAACTCTGCAAACCTTGACTTGACATGTTGAACTTGTATAGTAAACTCCTGCTGCAGTTGATATGATACCCCGAATCACTGGAAACCACCACTGTTAAAGTAAGTTTTTAGGTGGTACCGTTCTGTTACCTAATATTACAGCAATAACATAAATGTTCTGTCAATATTGATAGTTGTAGAATGCTTGTGGTGGGTGGTGAAGAATCGCTGACGAGGGTGAAGTCAGTCAGGTCGTGTTGACTCCGCATTGCATGATGTTACCTCTTCATATTCATAGAATGTTTCAAGACCGCTGGAGTTTTGTCCTTACTATTTAACTTTTTTAGGATAGTAGATATTATTGTATTGTATAGTATAGTACATTATATAGTATTGTATTAGTGTTACGGACTGCTATGACTCCTAGTATGTTGAGGATGACCAAGATGTCGGATGCGTATTCTGTTCCTAGAGTCAAAGTCCCTCGGGTTCTTATATCACTTTTATAGGATTCCGTAATACTCTTCGTTGGTATCGATATTGTCTGTATTCACCCGTGTGATGCATTGATAGCTGAACATGTTTCATATTAAAGATATGAATATTGACTGACCTGTATTAGTCTCTTGTCTTATTAATAATATTAGCAGTGTTAGATGCAGCGTGTTCAGGCATTAAGTGTCACTGGTCATTATAGTTGAATATAAACAGTATTTAACTCAACTCAGAATACGTCAGTTGATAAGACCAGGGTTCGACGACTCAAAACATTTTAATTAAATAATATCATTCCATGAGCGGACACAACTACATGGAGACATAGTTCACATCACATTCATGTACGTATTGCAAGAGTCCTTGTTCTTTCATTAAAAGCACATGTTCATTAATGTCTATCTAGACTTCTGGTTAGCGGTCAGTTCCTTTTACCGGCCAATGTCTTTTGGCATAAATTCAGAGGCTAACTAGACTTACTCCCGTCGCTAGTTTAGCAATCTACTTCTTACGCTAGGCTTACGTCTACTGCTAGTCGTCTAATATCCAGTTACACTAGGCTTACGTCTGCCGCTAGCTATATAATATTCATCTGTACTAGTCTTACTACTGTTGCTAGTAATACAATGTTCCTTTGGCATACCACGCCAGGCTAATCTGCCATAAATATACAAACTGCGTTAGTAACGAGGCGACTTACGTTTGATCCACGAAATACACTGCTCAATTGGCTTCCCAGCCACACACATCCCTTAAGTGGACAAAATGCCACACATTTTGAAGTGGTTATACCACACATATCATAGTGGCGATGCCACACTTCTGAAACACACTGCCGTTAGGGTCAAAACCCACAAGTCGAATGACGTTACCAAGACATACGCGTCATGCATAGAGATATGCATACTATGTCGTTAATATATATTCAATTGCGATGTTCCATGGTGCAGCAATCCGAGTCGGCTAAACTCAAATGCCTGCACACATGCAACAATCATCGACATCAGTCGCGGAGCTATATGTCTATATCTCTATTCGTTTGAGGTGTTCCATGATACAGCCATTCGGATCGACGTCAAATCCAAATGCCTGTAAACATGAAACAATCCTCAACATCATCCCCCTCACTTCAAAACGTGACACTTGTGGCACGTGTGATAGTGGTGGAGAAGACGCTCGTCTCTCGATTATATTAGTATTAGTACTATCCACTTATAACCATCATACTCATTAAGTACACACAATAAATTTTATAACAATAATAATAGCACTTCTCAAAATGGTAATTAAAGACTTAATTCATTTTTTTCTCAGAGAAGTTGCGCGATAGAAGATCCGCCAAGTTATTGTCTTTTCCAGCAATAGGCAGAATCGTAAACGAAAATTCTTGAATCAACAAGTACCATCGGTGTATTCTAGAGTTACGCATTGTTCTAGATGTTATATACGTAAGAGGGCTGTGGTCTGTCATGATAAAAAAGTGCGTGCCGATGAGGTATCTCGACAGCTTCTCCAGGCACCAGACCATCGACAGGAGTTCACGTTCACCTGTCGCATACTTCTGTTCAGCTGAAATCAGTTTTCTTGACACATAGAAACATGGATGGAGTGTTTCCTTATAACATTGCATCAAACATCCACCCATTGAGTAACTTGAGGCATCTGATTGAAGTATGAATGGAATACGTATATTCGGTAATAACAAAATAGGTGCATTACTAAATAATTTCTTAATTGTTACCAAAGCGCTTTCGCAATCTGGTTCCCAACGTACCTTATTAGGACTACCTTTGGCCAACAGTGCGGACAAAGGAGTAGATATTTGTGCGAAATGCGGGATGAACTTATGGTAATAGTTAATCAAGCCCAAAATGCTTCTAACCTGCTTCTTAGTTGAAGGGGTAGAAATCTCTAGCATTCTTTTGACTGTATTGTCGTCAGGATATAATTTGTGGTTACCTATGCGGTGACCAAGAAAAAAAAATTTCCTGACAACCTATTTGGACCTTTGAAGGTCGCACAGTCAAACCGTGTATACGTAACGTATGGAGAAGAGAAGTTAAACCCTCAATGTGGTTTTCCCACGAGTCATGAAATAAGCAGATGTCAACGATGTATGTGATGACATCTTTACGATCGCCAAGAAGACGGCGCATCATGCGCACAAACGTCGCTGGTGCACCAAAACACATATAATTCCATTGGAATAGACCAAATGGAGTTGTGAAGGCTGTGTATGGCTTAGCATGTTCGGCAAGAGGAATTTGCCAGTAGCCTTTAGAAAGATCTAACTTGCTAAAGAAAGTAGCATTAGACACTTGCGAAAGAAGATCAAGTGTAGAGATCTGCGAAGTCATCAAAAATAATGCAAGTATCACTGACGACCGCTATGATCAGAGAAAATTTCCGAAAAAAAAGTAAGGTCTATATTAATGGAATAAAATATTATCCCGAGATATAAGAAATAACACACTAAACTATGGATGTATAGAAGAGCACAACATCCAAGGATAGTCGATAGTCCAACGCAACTATAGAATTGTATAGACCAACGAGCATCATAATAGCTCGACAAGCGAACGACCGCTAGTTGGTGAGACGAATGTTGAAGTTCGAACATACCAACAAATTCAACATCTCCAACACGTTGAAAAAAGAAAAAAAAAATTCTAAGTGTATACTAAGTAACACTAGAAGTAAATTACGCAACAAAACAGTGCGATTTGACGAAATATGATCTCGGCCAGGTCTGAACTGAGCCCGAGATCCGTTGACACTATTATATGTTGTGCGAGTCAAGCGCACGGAAGTATTCTTACGTCCTTTGCATGTCGCGTTGATGTGACAATCGTTGTTATGCTTGCGATTGTTGGAGTGAGTATTAACAACTCCCATCAAAAGGCACCGATAATGTCTCCTGATAATAGCACCTGCCTGTTGAAATATTTCAACACCGGACGCTCTGAATTACATCTAGATGGAATAGAACATTATTTTCAGCAGAATCAGTATTGTTTCACCTATTCATAACATCTTCATAATTATTCTGAAATGGATGAATACCAACACGATGCACAATTGCATGAACATCTGTTAGATGATGCATGATGCATCAACTGTATCTCGAGACGATGGTCTTGAAAATAGGCATCGTTGTCACGATCGACAACCATACGTGCATCTCTATGGGAATAAAAATAAACAAGTGCTTCTCTAACATTGAAATTGTTAATAGGTAACATCTGCACATATTTCACATTCGCAGTGCATTGAAAATATTCCCCTAGTGCCTGCCATGTGGAATCTGGTGGCAGATTTTGCACTAGAATGGTGTGTGAGTGTTCACCTTTATTCATATGATAACTGCGGAAATCAGACTTTCTTCTGGATGTACTATCCTTATTGTAGGGTGCATCATGCTGGATGACCTGAGCATGAGACCTCTTTTTATTTATGACTGAAGTTTTTGAAACTGTCTGAGAGGACTGCTTAATTGCCATTCCGAAATTTTTCCTCTCTGAGACATTGTTATTAGTTTGAATAGGCCAGTCACTTTCATAATCTTTATCATTAGCAAGAAGTGTCACACTATGATTTTTATTAATACCCTTAGTGTTATCTTTTACCATCTTATCACTACTCATAAGAGTATACAAACTGTTAGAATGCAATTTACAAAGAGGATGCTGGATAGTCTCACCCTCAGCATCAGTTTTCATCTGTTGACAAAACTGTATATATTGATTCTTATCATAATAAATTGAACCAATTTGAACAATATCAGTTAAGCCAGGATCCTCTTGAACGCACTGGTTTGTCCCTTTTCGACTCAGGTTCTGCTCGTGTGTAATATTTTTAGCACTTATGTTATGTATTTCAGGACTAGGAGCAGCCTGGTTATGATGATCATAGGACAAATTTTCCCTTGAGAGCATAGCATGAGTTATTAAATCCATTGATATACTGTTTCCAATACCACTGGCATGTCGCCAAGACTTACACTCTGAAGAGGCAGTATTAATGTGAGTAGAATCACTGGTATCAGTGTGATCACGAGGGAAGTTGTATCTGCCTCGACATGATCTTTTCCCTCTTTCAGGATGTGATGACCTGATGTTATCACTCTTATTGACCCTGACATTTTGTATACTAGTTTCCACATAACTAGTGTTTGACAATAAATTGTTGTTTATTACCACATCCAGTAAACTCTCCACCCTTCTTCTTGCCCTAGCTATTTCCAAGTCTTTTATTGAAATTACTTCCATTTGTTTCTTATTCAATTCTTCAAGTTTTATAATTTTACTCTTCTCGTTTATAAGTGATGTCTCACAATTAGCCATCCTATCAAAAATCAAAATATCCTGATGACTCTGAGGGGCTGTTAGTTTTTGATCCTCAAGATCAAGCGCTGCCACTTTTTGTTTCAACTTCGCCTCCCACATGATTCTTTTTTTCTTCGCCAATCTCTTCAACCTTGATATTATAGCTTTCTTCATATGAGGTCGTACTCGGGCAACTTGAACCTCAAGACCCTGAATTTAAGCAACTTGTGCTTGGATTCTGGCCTCCAAAGCCTCTTTTGCTTTACCAAACTTATTATTAATAGCAGTAACTTTCCCAGAACAGTCATTACTGATTTTGGAAATCTTATTCTGACATGCTGCAATGTTATGTTGCAGTCCCAGAACCTCAGAGTTCAAAGCTTTATTCTACCTCAAGGCGGTGTCCAATGATTCCTTACACTTTGAAAAATCAACTGTTAATGATCGAAAATTAGATACATTCACATCTGCTTGGGATTTTAATACTTTCACTTCCTCATATAACTCATCAATCCATCTCTCCCTATCATCAATGATTCTCAACAGCCTATTTTCCTTCCGATACCACTCTCCTTCCATTGAGAACTGATCACCTCCCTCAATTTCTACCTCTTCCAAATTTTTCATAATGAATTCCTGAAGAGATGGTCCTTGTAATCCAGACTCTTTTCCTTGCCTGAGAAAATACTCAATGGCAGACATGTTTATAGGTTTATAAGTACCCTCCAATAGTATATACTATTCCTGAAATATGTAGAACTCAATATGATTAGTACATGAATATATTAATCAATAACAAAGAAGTTACAAGAACAGGTGACAAAGGACAATGAAAACAATCAAATGAATTACAATGAAATGATTTCTCAGTTATGCGACAAAAATTTACAATTATAAAGTAAATAAGGGAGACTTATACAGAGTAATCAGTAAAAGAAGTGAAGAATTGACATCACAAAAAATATAACGAGACAGGTCGTCTTAAACTAACGTGTAGACAAAGAAATTTTAGAAAACACACGAAAACAATTGTTAACAGTACTGAAATGAGGTTATGTAAATAATGATGACTTAATCTACATGACGAAACTACTAAGTATACCAAAAATATGGTTACACTGCGAACTGAAGAAACATTTATTTCCTGACTCAAAAGAAAAAATTTAATCAGTCAGATCCTCAGTCAGCTAATATAAGCATGAAAACCTAATAGACGTTAACATTCACTGAAGTTTTCCTGGGAAAATTCCAGCCAATATTAAGCCCTTTCCTTCCTACCCGACGAATATACAAATATACGGATAAACATGAATGGGGAACACAGATGATAAGTAGAAAAGTAAGCAAAGTGATGATGAACTGTAGACCAAAGCTAATTCAAGGACAGTATGATAATGTTCAAGCGCTTAAGTAAAATTAAGAACTTATCTGTTTATCTGTCCCTCTGAGAAATACATGAGTGCATGTAAATCTAATCCTGGTTCCACACAAGTGTAGTCAACAGCTGAAGTCCATTGATAGTAAACCTTGACCTTCGTAGTAGAGCCGTTTGAAAGTATTGCCGGTCTTCGAAAGTAGCTTCTTCAATCGATATGCGTTACAGCTTTAGATGGTTTGATGAAGAGATACATGTCCACTGGATCAGGTTCTAGAGTGGAAGACTTCTGTTCTATCAGTATGGTTCAGTCTCTTGTGGTGGATGAAAAACAGGATATTCTCAGGCGATGTTGTCTGCTAGCGGTGACGGCATCGATACAGTGACGTCACTTACTGACATGCGCATTACAGTTGCCAGCTTGGATAGCATGACTGATCTTACTTTCAAACGTTCATCGTCAATTCAACTTTCTTCGATACTTGATGGGGGGGGGGGGGGGGGGGGGCTTAGTATTCACGAAATCCAGACGCTTCTGACACCAGTATGTTACGGACTGCTATGACTCCTAGTATGTTGAGGATGACCAAGATGTCGGATGCGTATTCTGTTCCTAGAGTCAAAGTCCCTCGGGTTCTTATATCACTTTTATAGGATTCCGTAATACTCTTCGTTGGTATCGATATTGTCTGTATTCACCCGTGTGATGCATTGATAGCTGAACATGTTTCATATTAAAGATATGAATATTGACTGACCTGTATTAGTCTCTTGTCTTATTAATAATATTAGCAGTGTGAGATGCAGCGTGTTCAGGCATTAAGTGTCACTGGTCATTATAGTTGAATATAAACAGTATTTAACTCAACTCAGAATACGTCAGTTGATAAGACCAGGATTCGACGACTCAAAACATTTTAATTAAATAATATCATTCCATGAGCGGACACAACTACATGGAGACATAGTTCACATCACATTCATGTACGTATTGCAAGAGTCCTTGTTCTTTCATTAAAAGCACATGTTCATTAATGTCTATCTAGACTTCTGGTTAGCGGTCAGTTCCTTTTACCGGCCAATGTCTTTTGGCATAAATTCAGAGGCTAACCAGACTTACCCCCGTCGCTAGTTTAGCAATCTACTTCTTACGCTAGGCTTACGTCTACTGCTAGTCGTCTAATATCCAGTTACACTAGGCTTACGTCTGCCGCTAGCTATATAATATTCATCTGTACTAGTCTTACTACTGTTGCTAGTAATACAATGTTCCTTTGGCATACCACGCCAGGCTAATCTGCCATAAATATACAAACTGCGTTAGTAACGAGGCGACTTACGTTTGATCCACGAAATACACTGCTCAATTGGCTTCCCAGCCACACACATCCCTTAAGTGGACAAAATGCCACACATTTTGAAGTGGTTATACCACACATATCATAGTGGCGATGCCACACTTCTGAAACACACTGCCGTTAGGGTCAAAACCCACAAGTCGAATGACGTTACCAAGACATACGCGTCATGCATAGAGATATGCATACTATGTCGTTAATATATATTCAATTGCGATGTTCCATGGTGCAGCAATCCGAGTCGGCCAAACTCAAATGCCTGCACACATGCAACAATCATCGACATCAGTCGCGGAGCTATATGTCTATATCTCTATTCGTTTGAGGTGTTCCATGATACAGCCATTCGGATCGACGTCAAATCCAAATGCCTGTAAACAGGAAACAATCCTCAACAATTAGGATATGGTATAACTTCTTTTATATATTATGTTGGTTCATATTTATGCACCATTGCATTACCATAATATTTCTATATGACTGGTGTTTTGATAAAGTACCATTTCATTTCCATACTATGCTTATACTACTGTGTTTTGATTAACGTTGAACGTATGATGATTGTAATGAGGTGTAGCATGTCAGTTTGTAGTGACCTGTCTTTAGCTTTTTGGATGAAGGCAGTGGGCTGTTGGTATCTACACACACCAGTCAGAAGACTATTCCCCCGTAGACTATATAATCATTGACCTTTGTGCTCTGTTGTGGAGCTTGGAGATACTGTAGCTGGTACATCAATCATTGACGTGCTCCTGCAGCTTTGATTGCTAGGACAGTTTTCTATACATGATGAGATTGCCAGCCCCGTGCACAACCTCATTAGCTGTGAAGGTGCAGTAGTCATCTTCATAGAGCCTCTGAGTGTTCCTTTATTCACTAAATTTAAACTTCTTTCTCGTGTTTTGATGCCATGACTGGCTAACATATTGGCACACAGAGAGAAAATATAAAGTAACCGTTATGTTGTGAAACGTAATTTTGAAACGTAGCTTGCATGTATCAGAGATGATCTTGTATTTGAAATTGGGAACATATACTGAAACACTGATTTCTTCCAGAACATGACACCTGAGAATTTAAATAATATGATTTTCTTGCCAGTCAGGCATGCAACATTGTCCCAGCAGATTATTTTAATACTTAAATATTGTTTTAAACCGCTGCAAATATTTTTATAGGACCTTCTCACAGTAGCAGCAAATTGTGGATTTCTTTATAGTGTATCGCATATCAGGTTGAGAAAAGTATAAAGTTACAGCTAAAGAACACTGTAGCTGAGCTGAACGTGATTGTCAGCTTGGAGTAACTTAAAAGTTAAATTAAACTGAACATATAGAATTAACAAAGACAGCTGATACTGTTGTTTGACTAAAGAATCCAGAGGCCTGGTTAAAGCACATAGTCAGGATACATAATGTCATGCTTATATATTTGTAAGTTGGTATGCAGGTAACAGTGTGTTTTCCCATGTGCCTTTTCTGTGACGAATCTTTTATTTGTTTTTCCTTAAAACTGGCGTGTTCTGATTTGTGTTTGCTTAACGGTAGAATTTTTTATATGTCACACATTTTGTTAAAGCCAATTTCATTTTGGCCTATTAATTATAGGTTTAAACTAGTATTTAAAAAAAAAAATATTATTTTTATGTAACTTATCGTTACGAAACCTTTTGGTATTGTATATTATTTTTTTTTCTGACATTGTGATAATTCTTCTTTACCCAGCGCTTGATTGTGCGTCAGTGGGAACTTATTTATAGCGGTGTTATTATTATTTTTTTTATGATGTCTATAATAATTCATTTTTAGGTATGAATAAGTTTGGTAACTTGGTTAAATTATCTATTATGCTATATTTATTACAGCTTTCGTTAATGGTTTGGATATATATATATATATATATATATATATATATATATATATATATATATTTATATATATATATATATGTAGATATATATATATATATATATATATATATATATATATATATATATATATATATATATATATATATATATATATATATATGTATGTATGTATATATATATATATATATATATATATATATATATATATATATATATATATATATATATATATATATATATATATATATATATATATATACTTACTTACTAAGTTGTTCCCCTTCTACCGTGAGGTGTAGAGGTTTGGAAGAGAGAGCGTCAGACTGTCTTATCGGCTGTCTTCCTCCTGGCCTGGTTCCATTCTAGTCCTCGATCCTTCAAAGATTGTCTAATGTTGTCCTCCCAGCGGACTCTGGGTCGTCCTCGGGGTCTGGATCCTTGGCTCTTTGTTTCCCATGCTTGTCGTGGTATCCGATCTTCTCCCATTCTGCATACATGGCCAAACCATCTTAATTATATATATATATATATATATATATATATATATATATATATATTTCCTACTTAGTCTATACTGAATATACTTAACTTTGTTTGAAACCGATCATCTTTGTATACTTATCTGATTACTTTGTATACTTCATTTCCTACTTTCTACCTACTGCTAATAATTTTTTGTGAATTTATGGATATGACTTAACATAGGGTAATTCTTGTGTGTGGACATTAGAGCTTCATCGACCTCATATTTTTTTGTTGATGTACTTTTCAACAAAAAAATGATGATAACTTTTTTTCCCCCGGGGATGGTGTAGTCTGTTAAGTCATATTTTTATTAAGGGGAGTTAAGTGTTAAAGACTTGAATGTACGGGTCGGATTTTTGTACACGCTAGTAAACACGCTCTGCGTGATGAGAGAATTTCTTAGTTGGGAGCTGTATGCTCAGTAATTGTTGAACACAGCTCAACTGACTAGTTGTTAGTTTGTTTAAAAATATGATAAAGAAAACTGTTAGTATGTCCCTAGTGAGATTTTTGGGTAGGGACGGTTTGAGCTGAGCGATGGTCTCACGCGGTAAGTCCGCGCATGTAGTTTTTGTTACTGAGCTGTACTGAGTGGCTGTTATTTTGTGACAGTGTGTTGCTGGCGGAGCTCCGAAATGGTTGTTCCATTTCGTTAGTGTGTCCAGATATTATTATCGAGGGATATATTTCTTGGAAGAGAAGATGGAATATATTGTTGTAGGGAAGAGTTTCCTTCCTAGATTGATTGTTCTGAGGCCATGGAGTGTACCGGCCAGTGTTATGAGTCATATTTACTTTCTTGATGGATTTACTGTTATAATACTAGAACTGCGATGTATGCAGTCTTCTTGATGGATTTACTGTTATAATACTAGAACGGCACAGTATGCAGTCTTCTTGATAGATTTACTGTTATAATACTAGAACTGCGATGTATGCAGTCTTCTTGATGGATTTACTGTTATAATACTAGAACTGCGATGTATGCAGTCTTCTTGATGGATTTACTGTTATAATACTAGAACTGCGATGTATGCAGTCATTTGTTGACGGATATTTTCACTGTAATACTATGAAATGAGAACTGTGGTGAACTGCAATGTAGGCAGTCCTTTTGATAGATGTTCTTTCCTATGGATTTATATTATACTGGAAAGTTACGACGTTCTTTGCAACCTATGTGCCATGGATTTTTGTATGCTATTGTAACCTGTGAAGTGTACCGTTTCTGATGTCAACGTTTGCTGTGTCGTCAATAAACTGTGTAGAATGTTACAGCTTGTTCCAACAGTTCCTGACCGTACGTTGCTGTGGTGTGAGTGACTGTACCATAGACACACTTAAAGAACCTATACACATTCGCGTATATTGACATATGCATAAGTACACAACTGTCGGCCATCCGTAAGCCCGACAATAAGCTGACTGTCTTTATCAGCCATAAAATTAACATTGTCTTCCTACCACACTTACATAACGTAGTTGCGTTAACATCATGATGGAGCAAGTAAGAGAGTCCATGCCTCCAGACGTGAGAAAATTTCTCATGGAACAAGGTACAGAGAGGTTGGGGGAGATACTCACAGTTGCTGAGAGATATCTAGCAGCTCAGAAAGAAGTAGCTGGTATCAGGAAAAGACAAGTAGAAAGTAATAAAACCCCACAAGACCAAGATGAGTATAATACTAGGGATCAACCACCTAGATTCAAACAAAATTATGACAGGTCTAAATATGAACAAAGAGACAGAAACCATTAGATGCAAGAAAAGAAATCCTACAGACCAGAAGGTAAATGGTGCAAAATATGTAGGATGAACAATCATAATACAATTGAATGTGGTAGGAAAGTTCCTCCGTATCACGCTGCATGTATGATAACAGTGGACAAGGGAAGGAAGAAACCGACAGACAGTCAGATAGATCTCCATCACATCCCCATCTGTGAAGAAGTAGTATGTAATGGTACGAAAGTCAAGTGCCTTTACGATTCAGGTTTGGAATTTGACTCAGTTGTGAGTGCAACCCTGGTGTACTCTGACCAGTATACCACAGACAAAGTGGAGATACAAGGGGCATTAAAAGGAGCAGCCACCATGACACTTCCCGTAGCCAATATCAATGTCAAAACTAGGTACGTGGAAGGAGTGATCAGTGCAGCAGTGTGTGATGATCCTAATTACCCGCTGGTGTTAGGAAAAAGATTTGTTTTCTTAGGGAACCCAAGGAAACCTGTGATAATGGCAACGATCCAGACCAGGTCAAGCCCTATGAAGGAGGAGGAACCACCACTTAATATTCATCATAAACAGATGAAAAAGGCCCAAGCAAAAGATAAATAATTAAAACCTTGCTTTGGCAAATTGCCAAATAGCCATAACATCCCTAAGAAAGGACAATTTTATTTGAAGTATGGACGGCTTTACAGGAAAGCTGGAGCAGGACCAAACGGGTATGGACAGTTAGTACTGCCATTAAGTTATAGGGAAAAAGTTATGGCCCACGCACATGTTGTACCAGACGGTGGACATCAGAAGATGGGTACCACCTGTCAAAGGACATCAGTGAGATTTTTCTGGCCAGATGTAGCTGACGACATTTATCAGTATATAAATTCCTGTGACCAGTGTAGCAAGATACATTCCATACGGTGGAAAGGAAATAATAACCAGGATCTAGAAAAGTATTGTGGCAAACATGGGCCTGAAATTAACAATAAAAAAGATAAGGTAGATATCGTGGATAAGATGGCCCTTTTTCACGAACAGTCTTCCAATAAAACATTTACAATGGCAACTCTGCGTATGGCACAAAGAGTAAACATGAACACAGACCAGTTTCACCCGACACACGGTAGATCGGAATTCTTGGAACTGGCTAAAAATAGCAATGAGGTTAATCGGACAACATTGAAACCGAAACTAAATGATAACCTTCGAAAAGTGGAGATTGGGCGTTTGGTCTGTTGGCCTAATGTCAAGCTCACTTCAACATACGGCTATTAATTTAGCATTATAAGGGTACCGGTGACAGTGGTAGTTGACCGGCCTTACACAGTCCATTGGAAGTATTGTACGGACATTGGATTGAGATCACATATTACTTAGTAATGCTACCGGGAGAATTGATTCTGGATGCCAGAAATTCATTTCCCCATATATGATATTATTTCACCAGTGACGTAAGGCTGGGGAAACACTTGGTGAAAATGGACTCTGCCTGAATTTGGGAAATAATTACAAGATAACAGAGCTTAAGCGAATATTAATAAAAGGGTAATACTAGATTCCGTCAAGCCTGAGCTCAGACCAATTTATGGCTGTGATCACATCGGAGGGGCACATTGAATTCATATGTTGCTTTTGGATTGGAATTACTCCGAGTGTTTTTAACCAGGCTGATAAGGAAATTACTGGGTCCCTTACATAACTCTGCTATCACCAATTTTATAGATCTCCTCCTCATAAATATTGCAACCTTGAGGAACATCTAAAAACCTCTGGACATGTCATTGAGCAGACTCAGAGAAGAGAAATGGTGAACTTTGATTGATAATCAGCATTTGACAGGCAGAAGCACATGTGCTGTTTATTAACATAACATGAGGACTATCTCTGGATTGCAGAGATCTGAGGCAGATTTCTTGAGTAGTGCTTACTTGAATTGACCCACCTGCAGGAAACCAGGATAACACTATGGCAAAGTAAAATGTAATTTAGCTAATATGACATTGTTTGTGAATACAGATGTGAAAGCTTCACTACTGGTTCACGCTTTTTAACGGGGGAGATATGTCATAATTTGAATCTGAATACCCAAAACGATCATATTTTCCGCGCTCAAATTTTAAAGTAAAAAGTCCAAAAATTAAGAACCAGTCAGAAAGCTCCTTTTCTAGTGTCTATGAAGATACTTTTCATTATAAGCAAAAATGGCCTAATCTGTGTTTTTGGATAGGAGGGAGTTATTTTATTTCTCTAATACTAGCGATAAATAAAAATAAATACATAGTTGGTATAACATCGGATATATTGCTTTATAAATAGGTACAAATCCAGCCTCATAGAAATAAGTCAATTAAGAGAAAAATTTATTTTAGTAATATTCATACGTCAGGGAAACACCCGATTTAATTACAAAAAATTAATTATATTGACATGCAAGGAAATGGCGCGAAAATAAACATATAGAAAGATAGAGACAAATTGGCCATTTTATTATCACTTAAAATAATTAAAATCGGTCCAATAATAACTATAATATAAATAAAATAAGTTTATTCAGTTTGTACTAGCAAGTTAAAAAACCGTTTCGGTAAGATTATTTACAATTTTCTGGAATACGCTCTGATTGGCCAGTCGTATTGCTATGAATAGCACTGGGAACCTCGAAAGCTTGCAACACATTTTTTTAATTCAAACTAAGCGGTACGCAGTATATCAGACGGGAAATGCCACATCTTTTGCCGTTCTGAACTGAAAGCAAATCTAGAGAGCCGTTTGACGGCCTGTCAGCTTGTGTTTGTATGCCTGATGGTTTTGTCTCGCATTTATCACTAAAGCTGCCTCCACACTTGAGAAGTCTATGGGTGACAAGAGCTCGACATATAACACGAGCCAGGGCCCGACATTCTCAACAAGGAGCTGCACGTTATGAAGGCCTGAATGGTGGAGGGAAGATCAGCAACATCGAACAAGATAAGAAGCAAATACGGTCCACTGTCTGGTGCATCCAAATATTATCCACACAATAAAAGATTACTTACCCGTTAGGGATTTAACCAAGGACAGCTTATAATAGAAAGACTCAGAAGTCCAGATACTGTGAATAAAACATTCAGTTTTAAAATCAAGTGAAATTAGTTTACTCCTTCGGACATTAAAAATGATGGAAGAGACTTTCCAATTTATTCATTTTGACTTGTAACATATATAGTTTGCATTTCTGTTGAATATTCCTGCACTAAAACATATTATGGTGCAGGACAATTAAATTGTAAATAATTTACATTCAGACTTTTTTGATACTTTTATTAATGTTTAAGTTCTGTTTTGAAATTTATTACTATATTATATTAATTAAAATACCCCTGGAAAACTAGTCACTTAAAATAAACATTAATATTTGTGGGATCTTGGGAGGTAGCAGTTAGGGACTCAGAGTACATCATCATCATCTTCTCTGAGAACTTACATAGCTTGACCCCACTTTGATGTCTATACACCCTTGCTCTTTTCAGAGAAGGAAGTATTACTTATAAGACCAGTCTCTTATCTGGCACTATCCTGGTATCATCTGATACCCCTATTTGTCCAGGATATCTCTAATTTTAATAAGATCTAAACCTCTCGCTACATTTTTACAACACAATTCAGCGCACAAACACAAAGAAGCTGTTGCAGATACACTCACTTAAAAGCTGTATTTCAAACCAGCTTGGAGCTTAGTTCCCAAATTGATGCCTTCTCTCCGCCTGCACCTTTGTTTATTCGTGTTGAGGAAAATTAGGAAATCCTCATAAAATTAACAAGTCACAGCGTGGACCTTTAACTGCCATGAAAAGATTAATTCTCTACATTGACTGTGGTTGAAGTAAAAATATTCCTGTGTGTTCGGAACAGACTATTTTAAGATAAAAACCACACTTTTTGCAAAGATTAAGATATTGTAAACAGTGTCCACGGACTTTAGAGAAATCTATTGCAGTGTATATTTTATAACTTGTTTACAATTTTGTATTAACCATTGTGTACTAATTTTATTGCTTCTTACTCTTTCCTACTTCCCTTATTCTTTCTTTCCTCCTGACTATTATCATGTCTGATTGCAAAAACTCTAATCAAAATATAGGCAATATCACTAATTCATGGCTTAAACTATCAGGGCTTAAAATTGGTCATTTAAACATTTACCACCTGCTAGGTAAGCTTCCTGAAGTCTCCACCTCTCTCCAACAAAACTTCCCCATATTTGGTTTTTCTGAAACCCGTCTCAATGACAAAATTACAGATGAAGAAATTAGGATTAATGGATTCACCACCATTCGCAGTGATTCTAACAGACAACATGAAACAGGGCTAGTCATATACATCTCAACATCTCTTCAGTACAGACGCCGTGATGATCTAGAACATACTGGCACTGAATGTATATGGCTGGAAATAAAACTCCCCAACCTGACTCCCGTTTTAATTGGTTACCTTAACCGAAACCCTAGCTCTTCTACTGTATGGTTTGCCACATTCTCACGAATGATGGACAACGTTTGGGCTTCTTCGAAGGAAATTATTCTACTGGGGGATTTCAATATTGACCTTCTCAAATCGAACAACACGTGGAATGATATCACCATCTCATACAACCTCACACAGTTAGTCAATCAACCCACGAGAGTAACAGATTCATCATCTACACTAATTGATCATATCTATACGACCTGCCCAGAAAACATTATAGAATGCACAGTTACACAGACAGCATTAAGTGACCACTATCTTATTTGCTGTACCTTGACGAGAAAAGGTTCAAAGCACCTAATACGGAACACATCACAGTTCATTACAGAAATTTCAAAAACTTCAATTATTCCTACAAGACCTACAAATATCCCCTCTCTCGTACGTGTACCAACTTCCGCATACAGAAGAAGCCATAACATACTGGACACAAACTTTCAATAATATACAGGCATACCTCACTCTTTCGACAGGTTAGGGACCAGAGCACTGACGAAAGTCGAAAATCGACGAAAGTCGAAGCATAGCCTTTATTTAGCTTGCAAATGCATTAGAGCCGCCAAAAAACGACAATAACTAACTTTATAACACTTGCGAATGCGGGCAACACCTAAATAAACATAAGAATAAAGAAAATACAGTAATAAAAAAAAAGTTAAATACAACCTTACCTTAAAATTATTCCTGAGTAAGTAGACGATGAATATATACAGTATTTACAGTTTTGAATGTTGGTTATTTAGGGGGATTCTGGATTTAGAAAATCAGATGGAAAAAATTGAGGAGGCTCATCTTCAGAACTGGAGGAACTAAATCTAATTCTTTTAGTAGAAGGGGACTTTGAAGAAGATCTAACAGGGGCTGGGGCTGATGTTGATGGCTCGGAATCTGAAGGGTTAGGGGGAGGGGTGGCTGAAGTTGGTTGTGGCGGTTGCGTCTTGAAAAAGGAGAGCAAAGACGTTTACCTCATTGATGTCTTCTTCATTTCCCTAAGAAGTTCTCTGTAACAGGCTATTTGGTGTTCTAGCCCACTATTTACTTTAGAACTTCTGTCGAAATTGGGATTGTGCTAACTGTAGTGCGAGGTACACCTAGCTAGCGGCTTATTTCAGCATTTGAGATACCTTGTTCATTAAGCTTGATTAGCTCAAGATTTTCTTGCAAATTGAGAACCTTATGCGTTCTTTTAACGTTGTCACTACACTTAGGGCCCATTATGAATATATTAAAGCACAAAAAATAAGTAGTATAGGGCCTTATCACAAAAAAGTACAGTATGAATACTGTACACGTTTCTTATAATCACGATATGAACATTGTCATTATACTATTATCACAAAAATAACTATGAACTGTTTACAGTATAATCACAAAAATAATATAGTATGAATAGTTTGGTTATTTTAATTTTAAAAAATGTAGTATTAATATGGTTAATCACAAATATAATAGATTCAATGCGGACAACTTCAAAAAACATTGCACACCGAACGACTTCTATTCAAAGAGTGAACGACGAAAGAAACAAGATGTCGCGCGGTGGTGACGAAATGTGACGAAAGAGCGAAGCGAGCGACGAAATTCGGAAACGTGGTTATAATTGAAAACCGACGAAAGAGCGAAGCGACGAAACTCGAAGCGACGAAACTCGAAGCGAAGAAAGTCGAGGTATGCCTGTATTCGACAAACATGTTCCTATAAAGCAAGCTCGTGTTAAAAATATCAGAAAGGCCCCATGGATAACAAACGAAATATTACCAACAATGAGAGAGCGGGACGAAGCACATAAGCTCAAAGATTTCAGCAGGTATCGGATGCTTAGAAACAAAGTACTGTACAATACCTCATTCGTCAGGAAAAGAAACTACATTTCAGAAAGATGATTCAAGACAAAGCAAACAGCAAAGAAGTCTGAGCAGTCATTAGAACACTAACACACAAAACAAAGTCATTAAACTCTTTACTAAAAAGCTGCTCCCTCACGGCTACTCATTTTAGCAACCACTTCAAAACAGAAATTAACCATCTCAAGTCGACACTAAAGCCAATGGACTGCGATATTAGTAAATTGACAGCCTTCTGCAACACTGAACACACCATAACAGATCTTAGAGATATTCCTTTTCTAACAGTACATGAAGTTCTCAAATATATCTTGGCATTAAAAAACAACAATTCACCTGGGCTTGATAGTATCAGCAATAAGATTTTACGTTACGCTACACCCATCATTTGCGACTCCTTAACCTATGTGTACAACCAATGTATTGCACACAACTACTTCCCCACAGCATTTAAATCTGTCAAAGTGTATCCTCTCTGTAAATCTGGCTCACATAGCGATCCCAACAGTTACAGACCAATATCCCTTCTATCATCTCTTTCAAAACCACTAGAGAAACACATTTACAACACCACATTTCAACACTTAACAACAAACTGACTGCTCATTGAGTGCCAGTCAGGTTTCAGACCCAAACATTTCTGTCACACAGCTCTCACCAAAATGGCAGACACGTAAATGATGGAAAATTAGGTGGTGCTTTTTTGTTGACTTCAAAAAAAAAAAAAGCATTTGAAATGATTGACCAAACTATCTTGGTTCAAAAGTTGGAAACCCTCAGAATAGGCCCTAGTCCACTAAACATCATCAAATCATTCCTGGCAGATCGACAACAGTTAGTGCTTCACAACAACTCGACATCAGATTTATCGAAGATAGATACAAGTACCGCAGGGTTCTATTCATGGGCCCCTACACTTCGCAATGTTCATCAACGACCTGCCACTACATCTAAAATATTCAACATGTGACCTCTTTGCAGATGACTGTACTATCTACACTAGTGACAATGACTGCGTGGCACTTGAAATGACTCTTTAATGCGATGTAGACAATCTAACAAAATTGAGTAATATGAATCGTATGCCAGTAAACACAGCAAAAACGAAATCTATGTTGATTATTACCAGACAGAAACTCCTAAACTGCACCAAAAGATCGCTACAGCTACACGCGGAATCAATACAAATTGAACATGTAACAGAACCCAAAGTTCTAGGGATCACGATTGACCAGCACTTAACGTGGAACTCCCATGTACGGAATTTAACCAAACACATAGCTCAAAAGACGTACCAGCTAGCCTAAATAAAACACTTCTTAGACACAGACACTAGACTATTGTTCTACACCTCACATATACAGACACATCTAGTTACTGATGTACACTACGGGATGGTTGCCCTGCTTCCACCTCAAAGAGACTGCACTCCCTGCATGAGAGAGCAGTACGTCTGATCACCGATAATCGCACGATGCCACACACAAGGACACGAAAAGAACCCAAAATGCTGTCCTTAAAAAAAGTCTTCTCTACAACAAAGCCAAGCTGACTCACGCAATCCTATCTAACAATGCCCCGCCGTACCTACGATCATTGTTTCAAACCAGTAGAAGAGAGGGATGTGACGAAATTCTAAATACAATATCTAAATTAGAATATAACAGGATAGGGCATAAAGTCAAAAATAAGATAGAACTAAAAAGTTGGTAGAGAATTGTCGTCTTCACCCACGCCCCAGCGTATTAGTTTTGATAACGCCTTATGGCCGAATAAAAGGTACCCAATGTTCCTAAGTGACCTTGAGATTAAATGTAACACTTTTTCCAAGTTCAAACGAATATTTGCCTAAGAAGACAGAGTATACAGGAAAAGGATGGGGGGGGGGGAGGGGGGAAAGAAGGATAGATCGCCCAATGCTAACTCGTTTCGCGTTGATTTCAGAACTAAAAGCCAATATCAGCGCATCGACAAGACTTGCCTTGAGCGATTTTCAAAATACGATGTAAAAGTTAGAACATGTAGACAGTTGGGTCACGAAAACAGGCTTAGCTCTTATTGAGAATGACGTAATTCTCACGTACTACGGGAGAGTCTCGTAATTAGTTTGAAAGTACATGGAAAAGAAATGAACAGGTGGCAGTTCTAGAAATAAATAACTAACATAGAAAAAATATGGACTTCTGAACCAAGATACATAGGGCCATAAAATTTATATATTCGGGTGCC
Organism: Oreohelix idahoensis; assembly: GCA_024509875.1. NCBI lineage: Eukaryota > Metazoa > Mollusca > Gastropoda > Stylommatophora > Oreohelicidae > Oreohelix > Oreohelix idahoensis. The sequence goes on along the minus strand of JAMPIV010011445.1, from coordinate 118,703 downwards.
TTGGAACTTTCTGAGCAAGAATGTGTTGTCAGTTACACAAGTAGTCAACTAAATGACCAAATTATAGCCATAATACTATAGAGGATCGGACAGACTGTCAGGAAAAGTCATGCCTGCTTATTTTTTATGGCATATTTTTGAAAAACAACTTTGGGGAAAAGAAGGTACGGGGAATTTGATTGGTCGTAGTTTAAAGGAAGGCGAAATATTATTGGCCGACCTCAAACTAAAAATATATTAGTAGAGTAACGAAGAAAAAGTTTGAATTTTTGTTTTGCAAGATATGCATAGTCATTGGCCAGCTTTGGTAAGCTGCGTTTAAACTTAGAAGGCTTAGACGCCATTTGATCAAAATAGTTGTAGAAGCAAGGTGCGTTGAGAACAGCAGTGCTGTGTACATTCGATATCTCAGCAGACTGGACAGATGGCAGATGTGAACAAAACTGTATTCCTATTGCCAGTCAACGTATTTCTTGTGTTATTCATTGTAATTTTGTGGTAAGAAGAATATTAATTATCTTTTATTCAAAATAAATTGGAGTGTGAAATACTGCTAGATGGAAATCCATCACGACTAGTAAGTACATAGGTCCTCAGCAGACTCAGGCAGGGCCTATAGGTTATCCATTATATAATAAACTACCAGAGAGGTAGATACAAAAGAACATGTAGGTTGTCATCATGAATCATATCACCCATCCTATTTTATGGAAAAAGATCAGTGAAAATGGCAGAGGCGTAGCAGCCATTAGGGAAAAGGAGAGAAAACTGGTACAATTTGTTCCATCAAACTAAAGTGGAGAAGCTAGGTTGGCCAGAGAGAGCTGACCAGGTTCTTTTGTGTTAAATGTATTATTATGTGTAAATTGGGAGGAATTAGTATGATGTTAAGACAGAAACATAACTTTAATTTACAGGCGTTTCTGCTGGCACTTGTCTGGTGCTGGTAATTGCTGATTGAGAATTTCTGCACGATTTCGAAGAGTCTCTGGTATCTGTGCTATAGTAAAGAAATTCAAGACCAGAGGAGACGGTGGTGTTTCGCCAAACCAACTACAAGTGCTTTGATTCCAGGGTCCAGATAAGTCATAATATCTGGCCTGGGACAACTTATCAGTGACTGATAGATCTCCTGTTATCAAATAAACTTTCCTCCCAAAGACTAAACTAGTCAATCAAGGGAAAAACAAAAGAACAGTGGGATGATGAATAATCCTCAACCTGTCTCCAAGCACCAGTTTTTCAACCTATATTAAGTTTCACCATTGAAAATTTTGACAATGTACTTTGGACATATAGTCCTGTTTATGTAAATATCTATATATTTATGCATATATATCTAATATGATTCACATTGAGTTGTAGTCCTGACCAAAACAAATTTAGGTTCAGGACAAATAAAGGTTAACAAAAGAAATTCTAACTATAAAATTTAACCACTGGAGTTAGTCGAGTTTATCATAGTACTTAATATATGTAGGTGTATGTTTTTGTTTGAGGTTCTTTAACATCACTCTTACATTACCCTAGACACTAGACATAGCTCTCAATCATACTAGGCCAAAATATAACTTTGAGTGAGATCGTATGGTGGTAGCAGCAAGGTTCTATGAAACACAGCTATACATTGTCTACATCAGAGGCCTTCACAGCTGGACCTCACTCAAGTACAACTTTACTACACACCAACCTTCTTAACATCAAAACCCACCACATATATTGGGGTCTCCAGGTCCGGGATTAGAATTTGGCATAGTTAGATGATTGTTTGAAATAGGAATCTCATACAACATATATTAACTGACTCCAGGAATTTAAAATTAGCATTAGTATATAAATTCAAGATTGTATTACTATTGTTATTAGAGGTTAGAAACACCCCCTAAGAAAGATAATAATAATTTAAGTGGAGATTTACAGTTGATAAGTTGTCACAGCCAGTAGTAATTAGTTAAGTATAGTTAATATTTATTTTAGTTAAGTTTAAGATTGTCTTAGAACCTTATTAGACCTGCTTGAGTTAGAATGGCTGATCTAGCCAAGTTCAGATCTGCCGCTGTGCAGACTGCTAAAGAGATGGGCATGGATGGGCCAGAGCTGGTCCAGTATGTAACCTCAGAGGTTGATAAATTTATTGCCAGAGAAGATAAAAGATTAGAGAAAGAAGCAGAAAGAAAGTTAGAGACTGAAAAAGAAATTAAGAGGTTGCAGATTGAGGCTGACAAAGAGGCTAGGGCAGTGGAGGCGGATAGGGAGGCGGAGATTAAAAGGCTCCAATTAGAAGAAAAAAAGGCCGAAAGAGAAGCAGAGGAAAGAAGATTAGCTGCAGAAAGAGAAGAAAAAAAGGCTGAAAGGGAAGCAGAAGATAGGAGATTGCAGAGGGAGCACGAGTTACGACTAAAGGAGTTGGAATTACAAGGCCATGCTCCTGAAAATGGTGCTAGTCCCTCTACTTCCGATGCCACTGCTAGTCAAGGAGCCTCAACCTCGGCTATGGGTTTTCATTTAGACCATTTTGTTGAGAAAGACGATGACATAGAAGAGTATTTAAGTGGTTTGAACTTTTGGCTACCACGTATGGGTTAGAGAGAGAGAGAGAGGTGGAGCCTCAAGTTATCCCAGGGGCTCAGGGGAACAGCTTATGAAGTTTTTGCCAAGATGAGCAGGGATGACCAAGACAATTACGACATGTTAAAGCAGGCTCTTTTGTTAAGGTATGAAAAGAATGGAGAATTTTACAGGAAAAAAAATTTAGAAATGCCAAACTACTGTCGGGTGAGACCTATCACCAGTTCTCTGCACTTTTAGAGACCTACTTGGAGAAATGGACTGCTCTGGGGAAAACTCAAGATCTTAAGGAAATGATCCTTATTGAGCAACTGAAAGAGTCCATGGCTCCAGACTTGAGAAAGTTTCTCATGGAACAAGGTGCAGAGAGGCTGGGTGAGTTACTCAATGTCGCTGAGAGGTATCAGGCAGCCCAAGCAGAGGTAGCTGGCACAAAAAAGAAACAAGTAGACAATCCTAGGGCACCACAAAACTTTAATAGGTTTGACAACAAAGAGCAGAATAATAAAGGTAAGCAACATTTTGATAGGCCACGCCATGATTATAGAAATAAAACCCCACAATTCAATGAAAGGAAATATGATGACAGAAAACCTTTTCATAAAGGTAGATTATATTGTAGATATTGTAAGATGGACAACCATAACACCGACAGTTGTAAAAGGAAACCTCTTAATTTCGCTGCAATGAAAACGGGGAGAAAGGGAGTAAAGGCCAACCCTACTGAACAGCAGGAACCTTACCACCCCCCAGTGTGTGAAGATGTAATATGTAATGGAGTCATCATAAGGTGCTTGTATGATACTGGATTGGATTATGATTCAGTTGTGAGTTCTCACCTGGTGCAAGCAGATCAATACACCACAGAAACAGTGGAGATCCAAGCTGCAACCAAGGACGTAGCGACCATGACACTTCCCGTCGAAAGGATAAATGTGAAAACGCGATATGTGGAAGGAATCATCAAAGCAGCAGTGATAAATGAACCACTCTACCCTTTGATATTGGGGTGTAGATATGTCTTCTTGGGGAATCCCAAGAGACCTGTGATCATGGCAACAGTGCAGACCAGATCACAGTCCAAAAAAGAGGAGGATAATCTGATAAATACCCATCCAGATGAGATGAGGAAGGCACAGGCGGAGGACAGATCACTCAAGCCGTGTTTTAAGAAATTGCCCAAATGTCATACACCTCCAGGCAAGGGAGACTTCTATATGAAAAACAAATTGATTTATAGGAAGACTGGAACTGGATCCAATGGTCATGGACAGCTGGTACTTCCTAAAATGTATAGGGCAGACGTAATCAGGAGTTTACATGTTGGAAAAGATGGGGACCACGAGAAAATAGGTACCATCATCCAAAAAGTTGCTCAAAAATATTATTGGCCAGATGTAATGGTCGACATTGAGAATTTTGTAGAAGCATGTGGCACATTTCACGAGGGAACACCCACACGTGGGAAAATGGTTCAGGACCTAGACACGCCACGGGGCAAACTTAGGCCTGGAAATAAAAATAATTATAATAAAGTAGACACAGTGTAATGGGAGCCCCCTTTTCACACACAGTCTTCACTCGAATGGATTAGAATGGCCACTATGTAACGAGTAGTTTTACCCCAGACTAAGCTGACAATCCCTCGGTCAGAATTATGTGAACTGGGTGAAGGTAAAAGAGAGAGAAGATCTCTCACAAGGAACTTAAAGTGGGGAGGAAACCCCAGGAAACGAATAGGTAGTGGTAGATTCTTGTGTGATAACACAAGGAAGAGATGTCCTCAACACAAGGCTTCTAATGTTATGAAAAATTTGTCGGAAAAATTAAAAGTCCATATGTAACGTTGTTAAGGACGTGGACCGATGAAAAGGCAGAAGAAAATATTACCTCTTCATATCAATATGTGAACGAGCTGACCACTCGTCTTAAAACTGGCTGGAAACTTGCTAATGATAATTTGAGACAAGCCAGGAAAAAACATGCTGCCTATTTTAATAAGAAAGCTAAGGATAGAGAATTAGCTGTGGGAGAGAAGGTGCTTCTTCTTCTACCTGGCAGCCAAAACAAGTTGCAAATTGGATGGCAAGGTCCATATACAGTTCTAGAGAAGGTGTCTAGAACAAATTATAAGATAGATAAGAAGGGGAAAGAGAAAATCTATCATGTGAATCTCCTGAAAAAATATCTGGACAGAGAAAACCAGGAAGAGACACACTTACTGACCTTGTCTGTTGCAATGGAGATGAAAAAGGAACCACTCACCTCTCATGAATATCCCCTACACCCCTGTGAGACAGCCGCACAGGTAAAAATAAGTAAACACTTAATGAAAAATCAGAGGGAGAGAGTTTAAAAGGTTCTGAATGATCATACAGATGTGTTAACGGACAAACCGGGGCATACAAATTTGTTGGAATATGATATGAAACTTTTAGACCCAACACCAATCTGTATGAAAGCCTATTCGATTCCTTTCGCTAAGGAAAAAGCTTTAAAGGAGGAGATAGAGTATTTGTTGAAAGAAGGAATTATTTCACACAGTGAATCTTCGTATAGTTCTAGTGTGGTTCTGTTGAGAAAACCCTCTGGGGAACACAGATTGTGTATAGATTACAGGAAACTGAATGCTGTCACAGAAAGTCAGGTGGATCCATTACCTGATACAAATCAGCTGTTTGCCAGGCTGAACAAAGCAAAATATTTCTCTAAAGTGGATCTGAGCAAAGGCTATTATCAGATTCCAGTAAAGCCTGAGGTTAGACCTTATTTAGCCTTTAGCACCTCGGATGGACATTATGAATTCAACATGTTGCCTTTTGGGTTGAAAAATGCCCCGAGTGTGTTTTCTAGGATGATGCAAAAATTGTTAGATCCCCTGAATAATCCATGTATCACAAATTTCATGGATGATATTCTCATAGCAACAGAAACGTTTGAGGAACACATTAACTCTCTGAATATGTTGTTTGATAGACTCAGGGAGGCAAACTTGACGGCTAGACCGACCAAATGTTGTATTGGATGTAAAGAGCTGGAATTCTTGGGACACACAGTATATCAAGGAAACATGACCCCTGACCCCAAGAACTTGGAGAAATTGCAGAAAGCTCCGAGGCCACAGACAAAAAAAAATGTGAGATCTTTTGTCTCATAATGTGGTTTTTACCAGAAGTATATCATAAATTTTAACTCTATATGTGCACCACTGACTGATTTAACGCGCAAGGGAAATCCTGATAAAATTACTTGGTCAGCTCAGTGTGAGTCGGCATACCAAGAGTTAAAAGAAAAGCTCACAAGCAAGCCTATCTTGAAATTGCCTGACTTAAGTCAAGAGTTTGTTGTGAGAACGGACGCTAGTAACGTCGGATTAGGGGCAGCCCTATTGCAAAGGTCCAATTCACTTGATGGGGACTTAACCCCAGTTGCTTATGCTAGCCGTAAGTTGAACACAGCGGAACAAAAATATTCAACAAGTGAAAAGGAATGTCTGGCGTTGATATGGGTGATAAAAAAGTTCCAAATCTATCTCTATGGTAGATCATTTAAGATCCAAACAGATCATAAACCTCTCGTATTTCTGTCACAAGCAAGGCATGAAAATGCTAGATTGTTACATTGGTCGTTGCTCTTACAGCCATATCAATTTATCATAGAATATATCCCCGGGTCGGAAAACGTAGGTGCAGACTTTTTAAGCAGACACCCGTACGATGCAAACAAAGTAGTCACCAGGCATAGGTAGTAAATTTATCTATGTGTATTTTGAATTAGGAACTGACATAGGATAGTCTGTTCTAAAGTGGGGAGATGTGTGACAAAATTCTAAATACAATATCTAAATTAGAATATAACAGGATAGTGCATAAAGTCAAAAATAAGATAGAACTAAAAAGTTGGTAGAGAATTGTCGTCTTCACCCACGCCCCAGCGTATTAGTTTTGATAACGCCTTATGGCCGAATAAAAGGTACCCAATGTTCCTAAGTGACCTTGAGATTAAATGTAACACTTTTTTCAAGTTCAAACAAATATTTGCCTAAGAAGACAGAGTAAATAGGAAAGGGGGGGGGGGGGAGAAGTATAGATGGCCCAATGCTAACTCGTTTCGCGTTGATTTCAGAACTAAAAGCCAATATCAGCGCATTGACAAGACTTGCCTTGAGCGATTTTCAAAATACGATGTAAAAGTTAGAACATGTAGACAGTTGGGTCACGAAAACAGGCTTAGCTCTTATTGAGAATGACGTAATTCTCACATACTACGGGAGAGTCTCGTAGTTAGTTTTAAAGTACATGGAAAAGAAGTGAACAGGTGGCAGTTCTAGAAATAAATAACTAACATAGAAAAAATATGGACTTCTGAACCAAGATACATAGGGCCATAAAATTTATATATTCGGGTGCCTTGGGACTTTCTGAGCAAGAATATGTTGTCAGTTACACAAATAGTCCACTAAATGACCAAATTATAGCCATAATACTATAGAGGATCGGACAGACTGTTAGGAAAAGTCATGCCTGCTTATTTTTTTATGGCATATTTTTGAAAAACAACTTTGGGGAAAAGAAGGTACGGGGAATTTGATTGGTCGTAGTTTAAAGGAAGGCGAAATATTATTGGCCGACCTCAAACTAAAAATATATTAGTAGAGTAACGAAGAAAAAATTTGAATGTTTGTTTTGCAAGATATGCATAGTCATTGGCCAGCATTGGTAAGCTGCGTTTAAACTTAGAAGGCTTAGACGCCATTTGATCAAAATAGTTGTAGAAGCAAGGTGCGTTGAGAACAGCAGTGCTGTGTACATTCGATATCTCAGCAGACTGGACAGAGGCAGATGTGAACGAAACTGTATTCCTATTGCCAGTCAAAGTATTTCTTATGTTATTCATTGAAATTTTGTGGTAAGAAGAATATTAATTATCTTTTATTCAAAATAAATTGGAGTGTGAAATACTGCTAGATGGAAATCCATCACGACTAGTAAGTACATAGGTCCTCAGCAGACTCAGGCAGGGCCTATAGGTTATCCATTATATAATAAACTACCAGAGAGGTAGATACAAAAGAACATGTAGGTTGTCATCATGAATCATATCACCCATCCTATTTTATGGAAAAAGATCAGTGAAAATGGCAGAGGCGTAGCAGCCATTTGGGAAAAGGAGAGAAAACTGGTACAATTTGTTCCATCAAACTAAAGTGGAGAAGCCAGGTTGGTCAAAGAGAGCTGACCAGGTTCTTTTGTGTTAAATGTATTATTATGTGTAAATTGGGAGGAATTAGTATGATGTTAAGACAGAAACATAACTTTAATTTACAGGGGTTTCTGCTGGCACTTGTCTGGTGCTGGTAATTGCTGATTGAAAATTTCTGCACGATTTCGAAGAGTCTCTGAAATCTGTGCTATAGTAAAGAAATTCAAGACCAGAGGAGACGGTGGTGTTTCGCCAAACCAACTACAAGTGCTTTGATTCCAGGGTCCAGATAAGTCATAATATCTGGCCTGGGACAACTTATCAGTGACTGTAATAGATCTCCTGTTATCAAATAAACTTTCCTCCCAAAGACTAAACTAGCCAATCATAGGAAAAACAAAAGAATAGTGGGATGATGAATAATCCTCAACCTGTCTCCAAGCACCAGTTATTCAACATATATTAAGTTTCACCATTGAAAATTTTGACAATTTACTTTGGACATATAGTCCTGTTTATGTAAATATCTATATATTTATGCATATATATCAAATATGATTCACATTGAGTTGTAGTCCTGACCAAAACAAATTTAGGTTCAGGACAAATAAAGGTTAACAAAAGAAATTCTAACTATAAAATTTAACCACTGGAGTTAGTCGAGTTTATCATAGTACTTAATATATGTAGGTGTATGTTTTTGTATTGAGGTTCTTTAACATCACTCTTACATTACCCTAGACACTAGACATAGCTCTCAATCATACTAGGCCAAAATATAACTTTGAGTGAGATCGTATGGTGGTAGCAGCAAGGTTCTATGAAACACAGCTATAAATTGTCTACATCAAAGGCCTTCACAGCTGGACCTCACTCAAGTACAACTTTACTACACACCAACCTTCTTAACATCAAAACCCACCACAAGGGACAACAATTACATCAGTTACGTCTGCCCAAGCCTAGGATCGACCTGTTCAAAAAGAGTCTAGCCTACTCTAGAGCATACTTATGGAACAGCCTTCCACACCACCTAAAAAGCATAACTACACAATATTCATTTAACAAAGCACTTTTCAAACACTTCCTCAACACTGATTATCTACCCCCATAGAAACAGCATTTGCCTGTCAACATCTCATCCATAGGTCAACATTTCTTTTCCTCTTCCGCTCGTTTTTAATGTGAATAATTTGTTTTATATCCATGAGAATGTACCCGCATACCACTGTACTTTAGACATGTGAATCGTGAGAATGTACCCGCATATCACTGTACTTTAGAGATGTGAATGTTTTCGTTTGCTTAAATGGGATGGATGATGTATATGAGAATAAGCAGATATACAGATTTTTTTCTATTTTTTTTTTTTAACTGCTGAAAGACTTTTCATGCTACAGAAGTGCGAAAGAAAGTGTTATTATTATTATTATTTCATTTTCCACCAAGAATGTATGGATATAAGCGAGAATGTGTTATGTAATTTTTGTATTGATGATTGATGACACATTCAAAAATACAGATTATTTGTAGACGTTTTGACCGCATACGTGAGTGTCGGTATACAGAATTTATTTATTTATTGTTTTGTTTATATTATTTTATTTTATTTTTTATTTATTTTTATTATTTTTCTTCAGTCACTATCTTGTTTATTTAAAAAAAAAACCTACTCATTTTTTGTTATGATTGCATACTGTAAATGAATGCTGTTATGTTAAATTTATAATGTTGCATGTCTTTAAATTAATGCTTAAAGTAACATGTGGGAATACAAGGATATAGTATGCAAGATTAGTGAGAGTGAAAGGGCAGTATGTTAGACGGGCCTGCGCGCACAATTCTTCACCCTTCGAAAATAAAGTTCATTCGTTCGTTCGTTAAACCAAACTAACTACCAACCGATCTATCTACCTACCTAGATATACAGTCTCTTCTGTTTCTACGCATGTCTGTACTGCCTGAATTTTTCATATGTGGAAGATAAGTCAACGGAGAAATTACAAAACCGCGAGATCGTGTTAGTTCATGCCCGATTTTTCACGAGGTGACTATACTTTGAGCTATCGAGTAACACCAGGTGAACATTAAGCTTTGTTATTTTTATTGCTTGAAATTACACAACTCGATGATTGTTTAATAACACATTTACCGCGTTCTAGAAGAAAGGACTGTAACTAACTGTGTAAATAAATAAGTAAACAAATAAATAAAGGTAATTAACAGGTACTCGTTACACATAAAGAATGGCACTAGACAACAGAAAAGAAAATATAAGTGATAGGCTTACCGGGAATCGAACCTAGGACCAACCAGACGGCGCCATCGCCTTGCTGTGACAGTACATTGTGAATGGACGCTGAGCCAATTTGGTCTATACTTTATTTGGTCTATACTTGCTGATAGGAAAGTTATTTAGTGATTGCGTCTTTAAAACTGTCTGGGTCGTCTACGGGTCCTATACCATATTTGTGTGAGTGTCATGAGAATGACCTCAGCCAATAATGCACTTTTTTGGGGTCTAAAATTGGCTCAGTAAATGCTGACATTGTGTAAATACCAGTTCTTGTTGTATTACGTTCAATAAACTTCTGATTGAAACTACTGCATTTCACTCCGCTAAAATAATAATCACTAATCACTATCATGGATCCACAATCGTTGCAACAGCGCAAGTATTGTGTGTGCGTAGACAAGTTGTTGAGTTACCAATGGTATGTTCATAAAATAGGCCAAACATGCGTCTAGTAGGTGTAACGCCAACAGTAAATCATCAAATAAATGCTCTAGTGACAGATACGATACAGACTTTATTGTCGACACATTACTCCGATATAACAGACGTTATCAATTTACAACACTTGAATAGTGGCCATACATAGGGCCCAGGCAGTCAATATAATACAAGAAACGAACAGTTCTGTCCGTCTTGCGTCCGCGCGGAAGTCGTCAAACGCGACATTGTTGAAATCATGAACGAATCAGGTAGAGCTCAAAATATACTTCCTTTCTATTAATATCTCATCTAGCAATCACACACATTGCTAATGCCCCATGAAGTAGAATCATACAGCGGACATACACTTCGAAATCTGGAGTCACCATAACATACGTCCTCACACCAACGAACACTTGGCAGAAGAGCCTAGCACCTCTGCTTCTCTAGTTTCACGTGTGCCAGCCAACCATATCGGCATGACGTCCCTTTCCGTATTAATAAGTGACACAGTATAAAATAAACAAAAAATGAGTCCTGTTGAGCTATCTATAAGTAACAATGTTTAATGTCCAACCAGATAGAAAATACAGAAGGTACGATAGGATTTTTCTAGTAATGTCTCTTTGTCCATGCGAAGCATCCTTGAGTTAAGTCCCTTAATCTACAGCCGCCGTCATTTCGAAAGTAGAAGAAACACGTTTTTGCATTTAAACATCCAAATGTCACATTATTCTGAGACCATCAATGAATGTGTGTGTCTTTGCACACAAACCGAGTATGACAACTGTTAATAAGGTCCAAGACATCCACGTAATGAGCTGAGTAAAATGAGGTACAACTCGACATTGGCGATATCGGCATTCATCATCATCAGGTGCCGAGTAAACAGCTCAATACCTGTAGGTACTGTCAAAAGAGTCATTAAGCAATTTCCTTCAATTTCCGATGAAAAAGGTTACGATAGTTCTTAGCCTTGGTCTTCATCACAGAGTCTTTGAATATTTTATCTTTGCACAGCAGCAATAAATCTGGAAATTCCTGTCAGCATCAGCATTATCAGCAAAATACGTTCATATGTGGTGCAATGATCTATTGGTCAACACGTGAAGAAGTCAGTTGATAGGTGTGTTGTAACCTCACAAGGTACCTGCATTTGCCGTGTTGTTAGCTGACAGTGAGTCTTTTACACAACGTGATAACACATCCGCGACCACGTTTTGACTGCCCTTGATGGCACGAATGTCATTTTCGTAGGGTTGGAACGCAAGTGATGCTCTGCCAGCCTTCACATTACGAAGTTTGCAGTTTTCAGATAGGACAAGGCCCTCTGATCTGTCTCTAAGACACATGTTGCGCCAATGAGGTAACGCAGTTGAAAAAAAAACACACACACACACCCACACAAATAGTAATACGTCTTACAAGAAGGACAAGAAAAACCTACGTTGCGGCCACAAGGCCTTCGTCAGGGACAGACAAACAAGAGACAGGAGGGAAAGAAAATGAGAATTAAGTAGAGAACATGAAACTATAAAAATAAGAGAAAAAAACTCCCTTAATATTAAGTCCAGTCACATGGGAAGCAAGATGGCTGCCACTAAACCGGAAAGAGGAAGTTGATAGTATATTAAAAATAAGAAATAATGAAAACAAGGACTGGAAAAGAGGGAGAAAAAAGTAATCAATAAATAATAAATAAAATAAAAAAATAAGTAAAATATAAATAAATAAATAATAATAATAAATAAATTTAAAACAAATAAATAAAAAAATAATAAATAAATAAATAAAATAAAAAATAATAAAGGAAAAAAATAATTTAAAAAAAATAATTTTTTATTTAAATAAAATAAAATAAACAAATTAAAAAAAAAAAATAATAATAAGTGAATAAATAAAATTATTAAATTAAAAAAATGGTTAAAAAAAAAAAAAAAGGGTGATCGCATCAAAGTAGAAAGTCATAATACAACTGGGACTCGATTGAGAAAGGCGTCTCAGACAAAAGAATGTTGGGTATTCAAACCGTGTGGTTTGAGGCAACCCATAAGATGGATGAGGCGTTGTTCCTGGCGAAACCGACTGTTGGCGTCCGAGAACAGTATCTGATGGCTGTCACCTGGATGTCAGTGGCACCGTGGTGGTCAGGGCCATTGAAGTGGATGGCCACAGGTGTGGAATTAAACTGAGAGATGTCATAGAGGTGTCTGCAGAATCGGTCGCCCAGTCGTGTGCCCGTTTGGCCGATGTACGTAATGGTGCAACGTTTGCATATAATAGCATAAATGATGTTGCGTGACTCACATGTGAAGCCATGGGTGATGGTGAACTTGGCGTTAGGGAACGAGACTGAACGTGTTTCGATTACATACTGACATGTCTTACATCGTGTACGGTTACATGGCTTGGTTCCAAAGTGGCCATCGTTGACAGTTTTCAAACGGCTGTGGACTAGGAGGCCTCTCAAATTTTTGTCCCGTCTATATACCAGCAAGGGTGGCTCACTAAATGCTTCCCACGCCACTGGGTCAGCTTGGAGGAGAGGTAGGTGGCGAAACAGGATCCTTTTGACAGCAGTGCTGTGAGGGTGATAGGTTATATTAACTTGATTCTATCAGAGGAGGTTTTTGGCGGGGTTTGAGGGCCTCTAGACGTGAGATAGGGAGAACACGTTCTAAGGCAGAGGTAAGAACATCTTCTGGATACTGTCTGTTACGGAAGAAGTCCAACATTTCTTGTGCTCGGCATAGAAAGTTGTCATCATCTTGGCATAACCGACGGAGGCGGAGAAGTTGTGAGAAAGGCAAGGAGTCCCGACAAGCCGGAGGATGAGAGGAAGTATAAAGGAGGTAACTGTGTGCATCGGTGGGTTTGTAGTACACCGAAGTGGTGAGGTGAGGGGGAGTGATAGTAACAACAATGTCAAGGAAATTAACAGAGACAGTGGAGATGTGAGAGGTGAATTGGATCGCAGGGTGGAAGTTGTTAATGAAATTAATGAACCTAGATAGGTCAACCTCTGGCATATCGGTGAGACATATGCCATCATCGATGTATCTATGATACATCAATGGAAAAGGTCCAGGATACTGCTGCCACACCTGATACTCCAGGTAGCCCATGAAGAGGCAGGCATAACTGGGACCCATCTTGGTGCCCATGGCAACTCCACTTATTTGGTCAAAGAACTGTCCATTGAACTCAAAGGAATTGAGTCGAAGGACCAGTTCTGCAAGGCGCAGGAGATTCTCTGTAGCGATAGAGGGATGCGTGCGCTGGTCCAGGAAAAACCGGAGAGCTCGGAGACCATCAGAGTGAGGAATGGAAGTGTAAAGTGAGCAAACATCTAACAGAAATAAACGGTAGGTACGGTCTGGAGAAAGCTGAATAGAGGAAAAAGTAGTAAGAGCATGGTTTGTGTCCTTTAAGAAGGAAGGAAGCTGCTCTACAATAGGCTGGAAGATGCCGTCGAGGAAGTCTGATATACGTTCGGTAGGGCAGGCACACGCAGAGACAATGGGTCTCCCAGGGTTGGAGGGTTTATGAATTTTGGGAAGCATAAAAAACACAGGTTTGCCCAGACCACTATTGTCAATACGGAGATGAGAAGCGCTAGAAGGTAAGGACTTGTTGGCGATAAGACTTTTGATGGTGTCATGGACCAGACGATTGTTGAGGACTGTCGCATCATTGTCACGGTGCTGGTAGAAGGAGCTGTTGGTGAGCTGCTTATTACCTTCTTGGAGATACAGGTCCTTGCGCCATACCACAATGGCACCTCCTTTGTCAGCCGGTTTGATAACAATGTCATCTCTGCGGCGGAGCTTAGAGAGGGCATGAGACTCATCAGAAGAAAGGTTTGAATAACGCAGGCGTTGAGGTTGGAGCTGCTGAATGTCGTGTAGGGTATTCTGAATATATAAATCCAGAGCGTGGGAAGCCCCAGGAGAGGGTGTAAAATGTTTATTCTTGGGAGGAGCAAAGCGTGCAAAGGCATCATCTGATTCAGCCTGCGATCTCTGAGGAAAATCACTGTTGCGGAAATGGAGCTGAAGTCGCAGACGGCGATGAAACTGATGGACATCTTGGAGGAGATTGTACTGATCAGAGGATGGTTGGAGAGGGACAAAGTGCAAACCCTTGCTGAGGACTGAAAGCTCTCCCTCAGAGAGGGCAAGATCAGAGGGAATACAAACAACCTGGGAACGAGATGGAGTAGAGGAGGCAGGGACAGTCTCAGGGGTAGGACAGAGGTGGGAAAGTTTGTCCTTTTTCTGGGCGGATAAAGAATCATACAATTGCCGGTTGAGGGTATGGATAATAATGCGGATAATGGGGAAGGCAGGAAAGTAGCAGGAGGTGAGACTACGTAAGTGGAGTAGAAGCTGAGACTGCTGAGCACTGATATCTGCCAGGAGGCGGGAATGGATAGCTGCGACAGCTCGCATACGCTGGAACCCACATGTGGTCTCAATGAGGTAACGCTGTAGTTTTGAAAGAACAATATACCAAAACGAGCAACTCTCGCTCTACGATGGGGTATTTTTTCTCAGTGGGTGTCAATTTACGACTCACATACAAAATTGGATGTAGACAATCATCGAATTCCGGCATAAGTGTACCGCCGATTCCCGAACCAGAGGCGTCGACTCTAAGGATAAAATGAAATCGAGCATCAGGCAATCTTAAAACTGGTGATTTTGAAAAATATGTCTTAAGTACATTTAATGCTACATCACAAGAGTGTGAACAAACAATCTTATTTGGAAAGTTCTTTCTTGATAACGAAGACAGAACTGAAGTAATTTATGAAACATTAGGTAAAAATTTCCTATAGAATCCTACAAGACCCAAAAGACTGCGAACCTGTTTTTTTTTCTTAGGAATTTCTAGATTCAAGATCCTAGAGTTAGTGGAATTCTCAGGCTTATGACCAAGAAAAGAAATTTCTGTGAATCCTATTTTAGTTTTCGAAGGTCTAGCAGTAAGATGATGGAGACGAAGAGTAGTCAAAAAAGACTGAATTCCAAGAACATGTTCTTCCCAAGATTGAAGGAAAAAGTTTCTATCATCAATATAGGTAATTATGTCCTCACTATTAGAGAAAAATTTTCGTATCATCCGAACAAAGGTCACATGAGCGTTGACGAGACCAAAAGATATAAAATTAAATTGGAACAATCCTACAGGTGTAGCGAAAGCAGTATAAGGTTTTGCTCTGTCCGACAAGGGGACTTGCCAATAACCTTTAGAGAAATGAAATTTACTGAAAAAAATAGCTGTAGATCGTTGTTGCGGACAGTTTTGATGAGTTTATATTCTGTTAAATGTACCTGTTTAAGTTTGGAGACATTATTTGTTAGATTCTTGATCTAAGGGGAGTTACTCATTTTTTACTTGGGTTGAAGTCAACAGTGGTTGTTATCCCACTTGTCTTTTAACCAAGCGGTCTAATTATAGAACCGATGTCTTGTTACCTGACTATATATGGCTTGAATGGTCAGCCTTTCCTAGAATGTTTTCAGACAGCCCACCTGAGCCGAGCTCAGGGGTCTTGCGTCTCACAACGCATGCGCAAGTTTTGTGGCAGGGGAAGAAAGACATTTTTGTTCGAGAGACGAGCTGTGGTTTTCAAACGGTCAAGACGTGTTGGCGTCTTTGATCTGGCTTTATGCCTGGGGAAGGAAAGTCCTCTGTGAGTGACCAAGATGTCTAAAGATTGTTTCCCCATGTTGTATTCTATGCGCCTAGGAGGCGAGTGTGTTTTTTGGTGTTTATTCTGAAGAGATATCAAGGTAAATTACCCTTCAAATCATTTTCTCTATTGCCAGAATCATGAATAACATTTGTTACCAGCTTAGTGACTTTTCCCTGGGCGGGAAAGAATCCATTGAGAATACTAGAATTTGAGCTCACGAATTATGCTGACATTGTATGTATCGGGTCTGTGAATGCCCGAAGAACTTTATACCTTGTTTGTCCAAGGAATCATAGAGGACACTGTATTTAGGGGGCCCGCCATATTTTGCGGCCTGCTGTATACCAGAAAATATACCTGACTTGCTGGTGTCAGAAGAGAGTTGGTTTAAACTCATATATTTGAAGACCCGTTCCCAATGCGGGGTCCTTTGGCTGTAGCTGAAGAAAGAGGGATAGATTGAGGTCAGCATCATATATGCACAGCTTACTGATGAACTGTTGATGCAAACTGTACTGAACTGTTGTCATGTTTACGATGTCCTGAGTTTTGTCAAATGACTATTTATATTGATGTCGTCGTACCTTGTAATCGTACTGCATTAAAATGTTGAAACGTCAGAGGTGTTACCAAGCTCCATGACTTTCTACGTTGTGGTGCAAAAGTGTGTTGCCCAGCAGATGACTGTCTTCCACGAACCTTTACACACCCATTCGCACTCTTTGATGTCTACTCACGCACCACTACTGTAACACATCAACGCTTAACCCTCTATTGGGCCATTTATGAAATAGTTGGAAAAAAAATTCTTGGAGTGGTTTTTGTGGCTGTCCCATGTCTGAAAAGTGGTGTGAAGGTTAATTTTGGGCAAAAAAATGTTTAGTTAGTGTTTTATGGGTATGTTGCCAATTGGCAACAAATCCCCATTAAGGTTGGGAACATTTATTGTTGCCATTTGGCAACATATATCTTTTAACTATGTTTTTATGTCTAACAACATCTATTTCACCTTTTTTTACTCCCTACCTACATTTAATATTTAAACAGTAAATAGCAGACAACAAAATTTGTGAAACTTCATGAAGTTAAGTGTAATTTATACAGAAAATGCCACACATACAATGAAACATATAGTTACTGAAAAAAAAAAAAATCTTCTGTCTCGTGACTCAATCACAGCTCCACACTCATGTTTCATGAAATACTTTGAAACAGTTTGAATGTTTATTGAGGCACAAGTGTAGGTTACACTTCTCACAGACAGTTCTGGAGTACCCCTTGCATCCAGGAAGTTTGCATCTCCCTTTGTTGGTGACGGAATTGGGGCTGTGGCCAACATTGTCAGTTCTGACATGAAAAGGAGGTACAATTGCTGTTTGCCCTCTCTTCTTTTTAGCCACCAGCTGTGTCTCAGTGCTTCCTGATGGCCTTCCCCTTTTATTATTTTCACTTTTTCCTGCTTTTAGGAGACACAAAGCAATCTGCAACTTGAAATCAACTAATGGTAGTCTGTCCTTTTTTTCCATACCATCCTTACACACATCTGAACAATAAGTTAGCCAAGCTTGCACCACAGAAACATCAAGGAAATGAAACAATATTCTGTGGTACCATTTCTTGGATCTAATAGGTATACGATAGAGTGCCAGCAAGGAGTCCAGCAAATCTACCCCTCCCATGAACATGTTATATTCTTTCACAGCTGCAGGGCAAGAAATGTGTATTTCCTTCTTGGCTTTTCTGTCCCATCTTCTGACTACATATTCTGGTTCAACTGCTGCATAGGTGCTTAGCAGTGTGACTGCTTTATTGTCATACCATTTGATAGCTTTCAATGTGGCTCCGTTTGTTGCTGCATACAAACAACAGATGACCCTCTTCCTTTCGTTTTCAGTTCCTTATCGGAACACAGATTACACCCTTTCAGCCGGTTTGCGCGGACAGTGCCAAGACATGCAATGCCTTGTTTCCAGAGGCATGCCTGCAATGCTGGCGAATTAAACCAGTTGTCAAAATATACTTTATGCCACACATTTTTAGGGATACGTTGAAGAAGTCTCAGCACGATATTAGCTGATGCTCCTAAATCAGGTTGGCCAGGACACACGTCAATTTTTCCAGTGTAAATTTCAAAATCATGAATCAAACCAGAAATGCTTGAACAAACGAAGACTTTATAGCCCCACTTTTTGGGTTTCTTTGGGTTGTACTGACGCAGAGATGATTGACCTTTGAATGGGATAACTTGCTCATCAATGCTCAGCCTTTCTGCTGGTTTGATTGAATTGAATTTCACTTTCAGAGCGTCAACTAAAGGTCTTAATTTGAACAATTTGTCGCCTTCATTGTCTTGCTGCTTGTTGTTGTCATTGCAGTGAATGTTACTTTTGATTTCTTTAAACCTCTTGTTCGTCATAGTATCAGCAACAAGTCCATAGCGCGTTGTAGAGTCCCAGTACAATTTACAACTGGGCATTCTAACAATACTCATCATAAACGCAATTCCAAAAAACTGTTCCAGTTCTGGCTGGCTCAATCTGAGAGGCTTCATGATGTTTTTCTGGATGCTGTACTTGTTTGATTCAGTGACCATATGTGCCATTGTATCATCATCAATGAATCTGCGGAAGTATTCTATTGGTTCTGAGGTAACTGATACGTGTGCCGAATCACCAGAGAAGGGCGGAGCTTCAGAAGATACATCTGAGGCTTCACGGTGTCTCCATAGCATCCGACGACGATCAAAGGTTACATCTGTGTCCTCCAGCTCTGATGCAGATGATTCTGAAAAAAAAAGAAAACAAAGATATTAATTATCTGGCAACATAAACAATCATTTATTGGTATACTGGTGTACATGTTATTATTCTGATAATAGTAATAATGATAAAAATTATTCTAATCCACATTATGGTATAAAGCGTTCCACAAGTAAGTCTCCGTCAGCCGATATTTAGTACCTGATGGACTAGGCTGAAACTGTACATAGGTTGTACACTGATGGACAAGGCTACAACTGCAGTCTGAAATAAAGTGGCCACATTAAAAAAAAAACATCAATTAAATTCAACAAACCTGAATCGGTTGTGTCCGAGGAAGGGCCGGGTTGCCACGTGTTATCCAGGATGTCTTCAGCCTCACTGTCTGATAGCTCACTATCG
Organism: Oreohelix idahoensis; assembly: GCA_024509875.1. Classification (NCBI taxonomy): domain Eukaryota; kingdom Metazoa; phylum Mollusca; class Gastropoda; order Stylommatophora; family Oreohelicidae; genus Oreohelix; species Oreohelix idahoensis. The sequence goes on along the minus strand of JAMPIV010011445.1, from coordinate 99,355 downwards.
CTAGAAGCCTCAGGTATTGGTCTATAGATTGTAGTCTTTTGGCTGTAAAACTTTTGAGGATCCATTGTGTTTAACTGTAAAAAAAAATTTAAAAAAAATGACAACATATACATTTTGTAATTCAAAAGTTTTTCATCACAAAATTGTTTAATCTCATCTGATGATACATTATGTTTTGTGATTACTGGCAATTTTAGTGGTTATCATGTGTAGTTTAGTTCTAAAAGTCAAGTCTAGATGAAGTAAATATGTTTTATTCATTTACAATATTATTAGTAATTTATACTGGTAATTCTACTATTTACATTGACCTTTTTAGGATACATAAAATTGCAAATAACAACTTTTTTTTAAATGATGAAGTTTAATCAATTATAATGAGAATAAAATACTAATGTTGTTGATTACAGAGAAATACAACATTAAATATCATTTATTAGGTAAAAAGCAACTGTTGCCAATTGGCAACATGAAGTGGTTTTTATTCCTTAATCGACTTTTGTTGCCAAATGGCAACATACCTAAAATGTAAAATAAGAGTAACTTATTTTATTTATTTATAACTATTAAAGCATTTGTTACAAAGATAAGTGGTTTAAGTTACTCAACATATTTTTTTATACACCGTTTTCATAAGGAATTTTAAAAAATAATGTGAAGTAAACTCACCTCTCAATTCGATCTTGCAAACCAGCTACCATGCCTTGACAAAAGAGTGCGTGAAAAAAAAGTATTTCTCCGACAAATGAGTTACCCGGTAATTTAAAATTGGGAATGTTTCTAGAACACAATAAAACAAAAAAAAATTATTAATTTGAACGCCGGATAGTGAAATAGATGACTTTAAACGGTATGTTGCCAAATGGCAACAAGGCCCAATAGAGGGTTAAAGACAAGACATGAATGTCAACATTATGGCGGCCAACCAGGGCCTACAATATTTATGATAGCTGTGTGGCGTCTTGAGTTACAACGAAAATAGGACGTTACATCTATGGTGAGCCAGCTTGATGGGGCTATTGTCGTTAAGATGTCAAGTTCGTCGCAACTGAAACTACCCGGCGCTGCCCGGTATAGTGCTGAAATTTCTACATTTCCTAAATTATATACAGCCAAATAAGTTCGTATACCATAGTTGTTGCTATTGTTCAGAAGGTCAAGTTCCTATACCACTGTTGTTGCTATTGTTCAGAAGGTCAAGTTTCTATACAATCGTTGTTGCCGTTATTTGAAGCAAGTTCAGATGTACCCTTCAGCGTTGGATCCTCTGATCCTGAGAATGCTGAATATAGTGTTTCATCGTTGCTGTTATTGACGATAGGATTGTCATAAGATAAGTGGCCTAATTGTTATTGTGAACTGTGCCTTTGTATTGTGTCTGAACTAAGCCTTCCGCATTTACACATTCTTTTTATGCTATATGTTTATATGTTACATGTTATTTATATATTTATATTTCAGCGGGTTTTCGGTTGGGCGGTGTCTTGCAGTAGGATATTCCACTTAATCGCGGGCCTACTGTAAGCGTTCTTTAGGGACTTTCGCAAATTTCCCTCAGGGGAAATTGCTAGCGACATTTGTTGCTATTTTTGTTTAGTTGTGACGAGGTGTACCTTTCGTTGTTTTTGTCATATTTTTTGTTCTTTAGTTTTGATTTGACTTGTTTGTATTTGTCTGCCTCCTCTTCCTTTTGTTTAGTTTTATACACCTTTATGTTTATACACTGTTGCGTCATTTGTTTTGTTTACTTTTCGAAGTTACCATTACATCCTTTGTAACATTTTTTTTTTCTTTAGTTCCGCTTTAATGCTCATTTGATTTCTGCGAATGTTATCGTATTGTCCTTGATGCTTGTTCTTTGTTTATGATATTCTCTGTTGTCATACGCTATTTATGTATATAAATTTAGTCATGCACTATCAGTAGTACCAACGGGCTGATCACCCGTTTGCCAGTCACTTCGATTACAGAAACAACAGCAAATGGATTGATTTGCCGTTGCCCTAAAGACGCCAATAGGCGTCTTGGGAAAAAATGGCAAAGAAAACCTATCTGCTGTTGCCCTAAGACGCCACTAGGCGTAATGGCGACTGACTGCTTTGACGGTCGGTGGTTAAGGACGGAAGAAGAAGAAGAAGACTATCAGTAGTATAGTGTACTTGGGATATAAAATTGATTGAGGGTATTATTATTGTAAAGGTGGTTATACAAGTTCTTTATCAAAGACTTGTCTCCCACAGAGATTGGGATAAAGTGAGGTGATTATGCAAGTTCTTTATTAAAGACCTGTTCCCATTGAGGTTGGGATAAAATAATTTATTATTTCAGGTTACTGATCTCATATTTTTAGAAATAATGTATACACTACAATACTTTATTGAGCAAGGGCAATCCCCTGGTAAGGCTGGTGAGAAATTGGAGGAATTCGCGACTGTTGAATATGCCAAGGCTCTGAAGTCTGAAGAAAAGTTACAGAAAATGGAAAATGAGCAAAAGAAAATAGAAGCTGAGAATTTAAGATTGCAGATGCAGGCAGATGAAAGGAAATTCCAGATGGAAATGGAAAAACAAAAAAGAGAAGCTGAGGCTGAAAATAAAAGGTTAGAAAGAGAAGCTGAGGAAAAAAAAATCCAGCTACAAATGGAGAATGAAAATAAAAGATTAGACAGAGAAGCCGAGGAGAGAAAAGCGAAAATGGAACATGATGAAAAACTCTTAGCTTTGGAGTTAGAAAAATTGAAGTTGATGAATATGGGTAATGCTAATGATCCAAATAATCAGTCAACTTCTAATAAGACAAATGCTACTACTTATAAGGTCAAGCTACCTGCTTTCAATTCTTCCAGTGACGATATAACGTTCTATCTGGACAGATTTGAACAGTCATGTCAAACTCATAAAGTAGATAAGTCACAATATGTTAATCAGTTGTCGGAGATACTTAAAGGTGAAGCTCTAAATATGTTAAGCCTGGTAGATGAGCCTGACAAGAATAATTATGGTGTTGTCATAGCAACCTTATTAAAGAAATATCAACTTACCAAAGACGGTTATCGTCTTCGCTTCAAGACTATGTTACCAGAAACTGGGGTAGAATTCTCAGAATTCATCTCAAAAATACGTCTTACGTTCACACGATGGATTGAGCTGTCTAAAACAGAACATACATATGAAGCCCTTATGGACTTATTACTTCGAGACAAAGTTATGTCATCTGTCAATGAGTCTTTTCTTGCCTTTTTACATGAGCGTAAACCTAAGAACATAAAAGATATGGAAGAACATTGTTGCCAGTATGTCACTGCGCACCCTCATGTAACTGTTAGCAATTCTAATGTTAAGGAAGGTTTGCCAGTTGCTTCTGCAGCACCATATGGTCCTAACTTTCTTCGTAAATTTCAAGGTGCTCAACACAAGTTTAATAGGAAGAGTAATCGTAATTACGCTCAAAATCAAAGCAATCCATCTCATAATGGTTCTTCTGCGAAGAACTGGAGGCGATCTGACAGTCCTCGTTATTTTGGGTCCAGCAATTTTGGAAACTTTCGCAGGGGTAGTCATAATAGAAACTATCCAAGCTATTCTTCCCAAAGACAACAAAGACAAACTAATAAATATTCTCATCAATGGGAACATGACAATAGTGACTATGGAAACTGGGATTCAAACCAGAACAATGGTTACAGTAGAGCAAACAATGACAATTTCAGAGGAAATAATAATCGCGGTAGATCTCAACACAATAAAAATAGATCATACCACCAGACAAACTCTGTACTGCAAGAGTCTCAGGGAGCCTGTAATCGAGTGAACGATAATAAAAACTCTAATGCTATCACTTGTTCTGCTTTCGATTTTGGGAGAGCCTCTCAATGCCCCCAATGCACAACATTGTTTGAACCGACTACTGTAACTACCTTGAGTTGTGGTCACCCTCTTCCCACTCTTCCTGCTGCAGTTGCGCATGACGGGAGAGGATCTCTTATCTTACATAAAGGTCTAGTGAATAATAATTCAGTCTCAGTCCTTTTTTATTCTGGATGCACTACTATCGGAGTTAAGCAATCTGTCATAGATCCTTCCTGTGCCACGGGAAAGGTGGTCAAATGTGTGACATTTAGTGGCACTCTGGAAAAGTATCCAACTGCTATCATTCACATTGCTACTACCTTCTTTACGGGAGATGTCGACGCGTGTCTTCTACCGAATCCTATTGCGGATCTTATCATCGGTCGTATTCACGGAGTTAAGGAATGCACCCCGCAGCAGATTGCTGCTTGGGAAGAACAAAATATCCAAGCTGCCAATGCAGTGGTCACAAGAGCACAAGCTCTTAATATGCCTCAAACTTCATCGACTGAAGGTAATGAAGTGCATAACCAAGATGGTCACTTAGTAATTTCGCGTGACTCTTTTATAAAACTGCAAGAAGATGATCCTTCTTTAAAAAAGTTCTTCCTTCTTGCTAAAAAGGGTGATCCGAATCAGAACACAAATCGCAAATCTTGGATTACAATGAAGAATGGCGTACTAGTGCGTATGGTACAAGACTCGACTACGTCTATGCATTCGCAAATTCTTGTTCCTAAAAGTATGAGAGTCCAAATTCTGCAACATGCTCACGACTCTCAGTGTGCTGGACATATGGGTTTCCCCATACTAAGTCGAGAGTTCTTGTGGCTTTCTTTTGGCCATTTGTGAATAAAGACTTACGTATTTATTGTCGATCTTGCAAAATATGTCAAGAGGTCAAATCGAGAGGTCCACGACATGCAGCACCTATTCAGGCTGCGGACATTCCTATTCGGCCGTTTCAGAAAATGGCAATATATATTATTGGCCCTTTTAAGATCAAGTCGGCCAGAGGACATCAATTTATCCTACCATGCGTTGACATGTGCACACGTTGGCCAGAGGCTATACCTCTTAAGAGCATCTCCACTGCCGATATCGCAGACGCTCTTTGGCTGATATTTTCTCGTTTGGGATTCCCCAGAGAAATATTGTCAGACCATGGCACCCAATTAATATCAGACACTATGTCGCAGGTAATGTCTAATCTGCATATTAAAAGTCTCTGAGTAGTATTTATCACCCAATGTCTAATGGGTTTATTTATCACCCAATGTCTAATGGGTTAGTCGAACGTTTGAATAGAACACTCAAGAATCTACTTGGGAAGATAACTGAGGATCATCCTCAGGAATGGGACAGGGTTTTACCCGCGGCTCTCTTTGCATATAGAGAGGTCCCCAACGAACATACAGGGTTTTCTCCTTTTGAACTTGTCTTTGGCGCGCGACTTCGCGGTCCTATGTCTTTGCTTCACGATCTTATAACTGCTGATAATATTAACGATGACACACAATCTTCATATGAGTATGTCATTGCTCTCAGGCAGAAGATTATCGAAGCATGCAAACTAGCAACTTCCTCATCCGAATTTGCTAAAGAAAAGGCAAGGCAATTTGCAAATAAGAATAGATGCCCACGACAACTTTGTCCTGGCAACAAAGCACTTGTTTTGCTCCCTTGTAGGGAGAACAGACCTTTTATTGCATGGAAAGGTCCGTATGCTATAGTCTCAAGAATTTCTGATGTCGACTATGTTGTCGATATTGACGGAAAGCTTAAAACCTTTCATATAAATATGCTTACGGAATTTCATGAACGACCAGACTATTTGCAGCCTCTTTTCCAGGCGACGGACGATTCTCCAGTCCCACATGGTCATTACTCATCCCTGTCGGTTATACAGGATGAGGAAACTATTTTCTCAGATGTTAATCTTTCTCTTCCAGTGATTCCACTTAATTCTACGGAATCATGGAAAAACGTTACTGTTTCTCCTAATTTATCTACTGAGGAACAGCGACAAGTCTCTTCTATGTTACAAACATATTAGGATGTCCTTACCAACATTCCTGGGCACACACATGTCATTGAACATGACATAATACTTACTGACCATAATCCTATCAGAGTGAGACCTTACCCTATCCCTATTAATTTTCAAACACATGTCGAGAAAAAATTAGATGAAATGATACAATTGAAAATAATTGAACCATCAACTTCAGCATATTCTCGGGCGTACGCAAAAAAAAAAAAAAAAAAAAAAAAAAAAAACCAAGTTACGAAGTTTGATGCTGAACCTATGGAAGAAGATCACTTTATTTTGTCAAAAGGGGGAAGTTCCTCTATATGAATTACTGTCTACTCTACGCGAGTATAATTTGACTGCATAACCCTCTAAAGCCTATGTTGGGTTTAGTGAAATTTCTTTCCTGGGTCACCGTGTTGGTCATGGTCTCTTGAAGACAGAGGACCACAACACTTCTAAGATACTAAACATTTCTATTCCTAAGACGAAAAAGCAAGTACGTAGTCTCTTAGGTTTAATACAATTTTACGGAAGATTCATTCCGAATCTGTCTTCTATTACGGCACCTCTTTCAACCCTATTGAAGAAAGGGTCTCCTAATATGGTGCGCTGGTCCCAAGAATGCCAGTCTTCATTGGATCAGATTAAAACGTTATTCTCATCTCCCCTATCTTAAGGCTACCTACTACTGATAAGACTTTTGTTCTTCGTAGTGACGCCTCATCCACTGGGATCGGGGCGGCACTAATGCAGGAGTATTCAGAAACTCTGCATCCTGTAATGTATATCTCTAGGAAACTGAATGCGGCAGAAAGGAATTACTCGGTTTTAGACCGTGAATTGTTGGCTATGGTCTGGTCAATTCTTAAGCTACAAAGATTCCTTCTTGGCGTGCATTTCATTGTGGAAACCGACCAAAAAGCTCTTACAGCTATTCAGAGTAAGAATTTGAAGAGCTCGAGATCCACTCGATATGCCATTGCTCTTCAACCTTTTCATTTCATGGTACGAGCTATCCGTGGTTCGGTTAATGTGATGGCAGACATACTGTCTAGATGCCCACATGACTCCACTTAACTCTTGTGTCCTAGATTTCCTGATACACATCTAGACTTATGACAGTTCTTTACTATAACAATATACATGAACACATTTGTTTTCACCTTAGAATTGTAAATTAAGTGATTTCTTTCTCTGTTACCATCTCTGGTATAACGGAGGAAGGTTTGGTTATCACAATATAAGGGCCGAAAGTTCGCACGGCCACAGTTAATAGCTAAGAATGTATGTTTAATTACTGTATATTGGAAAATCTAACGGTTATCAAATAGAATTGGGGTATTTGTATTTTCTCAGCAAATCATTGATGTTCTGGGAGAATCTTTATATTTTGCTAACCATGACGTATTATGATGTCCATACTTACCCTTCGGACGACACTATAGATGCGCCCGCTTAGACTATGATCTTGGACTTCATTAATCATCTACATGGTTAATATAGTATATAACATTGTATTAAAGCAGATATTACAATTTAAAATGAGTTAACCTTTTGTTGCTAAAGTGATTGTATCACTATACTGCGGTACATTAAGATAATGACACCGCTGGTTTTTTTTTGATGATTTTTTTTGTCATTGCTAAACATGGAAATAAGGTACTTGATGTGATATATAAAATTAACTTTTGCTTGCATTGTAAAATTGCGAGCACTGTAGTGTACGTTGGTGGCACCTCCCTGGATACGTGTATACTTAGAGAAATGCTTTCTCTAAGGTTCTGAGATATATTCTCACCTGACGCTCCATGCGTCGAGTTAGCCTCACATTAGACGTCATATTTATTTGTGATACTTCTCGTATGCGCATCATTCGTGCGTTATGAGCCTGTTGTATCTTGATCTTGGATGTATTTCAAAACAAAAAAAGTTTCATTTTTTCTTTCCCGGGGGTGCGGTAAACTGTTGCAGACAGTTTTGCTGATTTTATTTTTATATTCTGTTAAATGTACCTGTTTAAGTTTGGAGACATTATTTGTTAGATTCTTGATCTAAGGGGAGTTACTCATTTTCTACTTGGGTTGAAGTCAACAGTGGTTGTTATCCCACTTGTCTTTTAACCAAGCGGTCTAATTTTAGAACCGATGTCTTGTTACCTGACCATATATGGCTTGAATGGTCAGCCTTTCCTAGAATGTTTTCAGACAACCCACCTGAGCCGAGCTCAGGGGTCTTGCGTCTCACAACGCATGTGCAAGTTTTGTGGCGGGGGAAGAAAGACATTTTTGTTCGAGAGACGAGCTGTGGTTTTCAAACGGTCAAGACGTTTTGGCGTCTTTGATCTGGCTTTATGCCTGGGGAAGGAAAGTCCTCTGTGAGTGACCAAGATGTCTAAAGATTGTTTCCCCATGTTGTATTCTATGCGCTTAGGAGGCGAGTGTGTTTTTTGGTGTTTATTCTGAAGAGATGTCAAGGTAAATTACCCTTCAAATCATTTTCTCTATTGCCAGAATCATGAATAACATTTGTTACCAGCTTAGTGACTTTTCCCTGGGCGGGAAAGAGTCCATTGAGAATACTAGAATTTGAGCTCACGAATTATGCTGACATTGTATGTATCGGGTCTGTGAATGCACGAAAAACTTTATACCTTGTTTGTCCAAGGAATCATAGAGGACACTGTATTTAGGGGGCCCGCCATATTTTGCGGCCTGCTGTATACCAGAAAATATACCTGACTTGCTGGTGTCAGAAGAGAGTTGGTTTAAACTCATATATTTGAAGACCCGTTCCCAATGCGGGGTATTTTGGCTGTAGCTGAAGAAAGAGGGATAGATTGAGGTCAGCATCATATATGCACAGCTTACTGATGAACTGTTGATGCAAACTGTACTGAACTGTTGTCGCGTTTACGATGTCTTGAGTTTTGTCAAATGACTATTTATATTGATGTCGTCGTACCTTGTAATCGTGCTGCATTAAAGTATTGAAACGTCAGAGGTGTTACCAAGCTCCATGACTTTCTACGTTGTGGTGCAAGAGTGTGTTGCCCAGTAGATGACTGTCTTCCACGAACCTTTACACACCCATTCGCATTCTTTGATGTCTACTCACGCACCACTACTGTAACACATCAATGCTTGAAGACAAGACATGAATGTCAACATTATGGCTGCCAACCAGGGCCTACAATATTTATGATAGCCTGTGTGGCGTCTTGAGTTACAACGAAAACAGGACGTTACAATCGTCTATCCAATAAGATAATCTAACAAAGGCAGAGGTTCAGCGTCCGAGATTGTCAAATAATTTTAACGCCTGAAATCGATGCAAGTCCGAATGGATTTGTCTTTCTTTCTAATCAACACCATAGGAAAACTGTATGGAGATTGAGAAGGAGAAATTAAGTTTAATTTTATCATATCCTTTATTTCTTCTTGTACTTGTGATTGAACATGTACACGGATAGGATACGGTTTCAGCTTAATTGGTCTGAAATCAGTAAGAATGATATTTCTACGCCCAGGAATATCCGTGGGCACGTCAGGAAAGGATTGTAGTAACAACGAAATCTGATCTTTCTAATATGAAGCAAGAGTTGGCGAAATAGAAATGTCCCTCCAATTCTCAGTAGACAAAAGTGGTAAAGTAGGTAGAGACAAAAGGGGCTCAGAAATATCAGGTAATTCAGACAACTCTTTCTGTATGACAGCTAAGGAAGAACGACAATCAATGGGCTCGTCTATAGCCTCAAAGACTGGTTTAAGATGTGGAGGACGAGAGTGAAATTGTTGAAGAAAGGTTAATGTGAAAGGTTTTTTTTTCTTTCCTTTAATAGATATAATGTAGTCAACATCTGACAATCTCTCAAGTACAGTAAATGGTCATCTCCAAGATACAATTAATTTATTGTCCTTATTGGGTAACAATACATAGGCCTCATCACCCGGCCATAATTGGTGCAGTTTTCTGTTTTGATTAACAAACAATCTTGCCTTAAGTTTAGCTTTTTCTGATGCTTCCACAGCTATCTGGCATGTGTCAATAATTTTCTTTCTCAAGTTATCCACGTATTGGTAAGAGGTTTCAACATTCTCAGGCATGTCAGCTCCAACAATAACTGTTTCAATATAGACATAGGTCTTCTTGGCTTGGCACCGAAGACTAATTCAAACAGAGCAAATCCAGTATGTTCGTTAGGTATTTCCCGATAAGCGTACAATACCGCTTGGAGTACTCTATCCCAATCCTGCGGGTATTTCGCAGTTACCTTACCTAGCATTTGTTTAAGAGATCGGTTGAGCCTCTCTATTTTCCCGTTTGCAATGGGGTGATATATGCTACTAAGAAATATATTAATCTTAAACTCTTTCATAACCTTATTCATAACGTCAGAAATAAACTGAGTTCCGCGATCCGATAATATCATCATCTCATCTCATCACATCTCTTGTCACCCTAGGCAAAAGAAATGAGTCAAAATCCTCTGTTTTGTCCTGGCGATGCCTAAATGTCCTGCACAATTAACATCATGAGCATGCCGTAACGCAAATGGGCGGAAACTAGTAGGTACCATAATTTGTTTTTTTACTGACGTGGAATCTTGGAAAGTCCGAATCAAGATCCCATTCTTTATTGTGTACCAGTTTACAGAATTATCATTAAATACCACATCATCAGACTTGGCAACGTGAATATTTTTTTCATGAATCATCATCATTCTGCATCTGCATGAATGATTCTTTGTCAATAAGTTCAACATGTAAATCATTCTCATCTGCCCCTCCTTATCATTCATCACCTCATCAGTCACAAATTCTTCAGTCATCATCTCATCATTCATCACCTCATCAGCAACATTTTCAATTTGGACATGTTTATTCAACTTTTCTCGAGACTAAGCTCTGTCGTGACAGCATTTGCCATAAGCAAATGTTGCTGTTCCCATTTTAAAATATCATCATTAGTGCATTCATGAAGTCCAGGAATATTCCCCAGTGTTATCCCAGCAATTGGTTTCTCCAACAGGCACACGAGAGTCCTTCCAGTAAAATAAGGGGTATCTAAGAATACTTCAGCTGTTGGATAATATTCAACTGTGCCCCCGAATGTAATGCACTTGACTTCTTTGCCTGTGTAATCACATTTTTCCACCAGTGACCTTCGCACTCCAACAGTAGTGCATCCAGTGTCCCTGAGCACTGAAACCAGTTGGTTGTTAACAAAATCCCTTTCAAACACTAGTGACTTTGTCCCATCATAAGAGGACATGACTGGCAACGGATGTGCACACAGGAGTCTAGGAACTCCCTGTAGCTGAAACAAAGAATTACATTCAGAACAATTAGTACTATTGGATAAGTCCACACTACATGCATTTTCATGAGAAACAACATTGGTATTTTGGACTGTATTATTGTCACTTTGATGCACAACTGCATTGGAACGTTCAGGATATCTAGAGCGTCGAATGTTATTGTTCTATTGAGAACTTCTGTTGTTGTAATTATTTACGTTGTTTCCATTAAATGACCTTTGGCTTCTGTTTGACTGGAAATTATATCCACCTCTGTCCCAATCCCTGTTAGGTCTGAAAGATGATTGTTGAGGTATGTATCCATCATCATTTGAATGAAAACTTCTGTGAGGTTGTTGTGACCTATTATTAAAATTATACCTCCCTCTGAAAGATCCAGTATTATTATCTCGATTTAATCGAATATGTATGTCCATGCTATTTGATCTTTGTCTGGGTGGATTGGACATCATAGTTCTAGCAGATGCAACTGACAATGAATCCTTTATGTTATTCCTGCTGAGATTTTTTCCAGGATGTAAAAAAAAAGGAACCCGTTACACGCCCATTGAGGCATATTGGGAATATGGTGTTAGGCCCATATTATCTTGACCGTCGGCACACGAGGAGTGATGTGGTCGGCATCACGCCGGCCGCCTTAACCTTCCCAGAGTTGCCCTGGTACCCATTTGGGGCTATGGAGCCGCGGTAGCATAGTGGTTAGTGCACTGGCTTCCTAGCGCAGTGGTCTATGGTTCGATCCCCAGATGAGGCGGAAAATTTTTAGGCCACAAACGGCTCCTGGGTCGACCCAGCCCCAAATGGGTACCAGAGCTACTCTGGGAAGGTTAAGGCGGCCGGCGTGATGCCGACCACATCACCCCTCGTGTGCCGACGGTCAAGATAATATGGGCCTAACACCATATTCCCAATATGCCTCAATGGGCGTGTAACGGGTTCCTTTACCTTTTTTACCATTTGGGGCTGGGTCGACCCAGGAGTTGTTTGTGGCCTAAAAAAATTCCCGCCTCATCTGGGGATCGAACCATAGACCACTGCGCTAGGAAGCCAGTGAACTAACCACTATATTACCGCGTCTCCCAATTTCCAGGATGTGCAAATTGGTATTGTCGTCCAAGATTTTCTACAGCAGCCAACGTTTCAGGCTTTCTCTTCTGCAAAAAGGACAAAAAATCACCACTGACTGAAGGCAGCACTTTGTCTCTTAAAATTAAGTCAGCCAGACCATCAAAAGTTGTATCAATTTTTGACAAATCAATCCATCTAGAAAGCAAAGCGTAACTGAAGAAATAAATTCAGCAAAGTCCTTGGCTGAATCATGCCACAATGATTTAAGTTTCAGTATGTAACCATTTTCCTCCTGTTGATATTTTGTTAGCAATAAAGCTTTCACAGCATCATAATCATTTCTAGTATGATCATCCATGGTGCACACTGAAGTAAGAGCTTCACCCACTAATAAACTCATCAACCTGCTAGGCCATGTAGCTCTATCAATCTTAAACTCTTGGCAACATGTCTCATATCTATTTAAAAAGCATGAAATATCGTCTAAATTATTATTAAATTTGAGCAAATTTAGTTTAAAAGTAGAGGTATGGTCTTTCTTTCCAGCCTCCTCACCCTCAAGTTCATGTTCTCTTCTTTTACTCTCTTGCTCAAGAGCTAATTCTTCCTGTCTTCTCTTATTAGCCAATCCTTCTTCTCTCTTCTTATCCTCCCTATCTAAGAGCCTCTGTTCTCTTGTCACGTCTTCTAACTTCTTTATTTCTTTTGCATGCTCAGTGAATGCAAATGTTTTTAAACCCTCACCCTCCTTACAATAGCCTTTTCAAATTTTATTAAAATACTCCAAGGTAGCCATAATTCACTACTATTGTGACTCCAAATTGTCCAATAATAATTCAAATAATATATATATATTAAATATGTAAGCAATATTAGCAACAATTTTTTCACCACTCAGTATCAATCAACTGTATGAAATTATAGATGTTATTTTAGGAGCAAAAAAAAAATAGAGATACAAACAAGATTACAGTATAATAGCAGAAAGAGCCAACACAAGAAGAAAGATACTAATGAATAAACCAAGGCTGAAATGTATGAATTGTACAATAATGAAAAAAAAAACAATTTGGCTCTACCACACTTATGACAATACAAGCACAATTTCACAACATATAATACATCTAATAACTGAGGAATAGCAAGATTAGATGAACAAATTTACAAATAATAATGGAGAATAAACAAAATAAAAAAATAAAAAATTAACTTGACACCAAATACAAATTTACAAATAAACAGGACAAAACAGCAACCAGAAATGGTAATGATAAGCTCAGTAGTAGGAGTAAACATGAAGATGACATAAAGATAGAAGAACTGAAAGCAGCACTGGAGAAAATCAAGATGGGCAAAGCAGCAGGGCATGATGGTATAACACCAGAAATGGTTAAGTACATGGGAGCATCAAGTGACCTATTACTCCTAAGGGTCCTACAGGCAGCGTGGTGCAACAAGGCCATACCAAAGGATTGGGAGATTGCCATCATAACACCGATTTTCAAAAAGAGTGACAATCGACAATGTGGAAACCCCAGAGGCATATCCCTTCTCAGTGTCCCTGGTAAAATCTACCCTAGAATCCTAGAGCAGAGACTCCGATGCCTAGCTGAGCCACAATTGGATGAAGCCCAGTGCGGATTCCGAGCAAACCGAAGTACTCAAGACCTAATCTTCACACTCAGGTAACTGAGTGAAAAGGCTCTTGAGTACAAGAGTGAGATCCATCTTTGTTTCATAGATCTGGAAAAGGCGTTTGACAGGGTCCCCTGGAGCAAACTTTGGGACTGTTTGGCAAAGAAGAACATTCCAGCACCTCTGATTCATGCTATACAGAGCTTCTACAAGTCTTGCAGAAATTATGTGAGGACAGCAAACTATAAGTCAGAAGAGTTCAGCACCACCACTGGTGTAAGACAAGGCGATATCCTGTCACCTTATCTTTTCATACTCCTCATGGACGATGTCATCATGGCATGTAAGGAGAGAACAAGAAAGTATTCAGTGGGGTACTGGAAGATGAGACAGGTTTGTATTTCAGAGCTAGCAATCCAACCTGCAAGTCTGGAAGGAAGAGCTGGAGAAAAGAGGGATGGTCATAAGCAGCTCTAAAACAAAATCCATGGTGATATCACGAGAAGAAAGAAAACATCAGATTAAGTTGGGAGAACAGGTCCTGGAGCAGGTCGACCACTTTAAATATCTCGGAGCTATTATAGACCGAAAGGGAGGCATCAAAGAAGAGTTGGCGACCGAAAAGCAGCGGCTGGGAGACTTTATCAGGCCATAAATCGAGGATTCCTCAGCAAGAGAGAGGTTGGTAAGAAAACGAAGATGGCTGTATACCGCTCCACCTATGTCCCAGTCTTGACATATGGATGCGAGTCATGGGCAATGACTACAACCCACAAAAGCCAGATCCAATCTTCAGAAATGAGGTATCTGAGGAAGGTGGTTGAAGTAACAAGAAGAGACATGGTCCGCAACCAGACGATACGTCAAGGTGTAAAATCCCACCCGCTGCAGACCCAAATAGAACAGTCCCAACTAAGATGGTTTGGCCATGTCTGCAGAATGGGAGAAGATCGGCTACCACGACAATTATGGGAAACAAAGAGCCAGGGATCCAGACCTCCAGGACGACCCAGAGTCCGCTGGGAGGACAACATTAGACAATCTTTGAAGGACCTAGGACTAGAATGGAACCAGGCCAATAAGACGGTCGACGAAAAATCCTCAAATGCCGTCGCCCGGGTTTGATCCTGTATCACCCGGTCGCCAGAGCGGTGTTGTAACCACTACGCTAGCGCGGCTCCAAGTGTAGGTACAAATTTACAAATAACATATAAAAAAAAGAACCCTGTCAAATGAGATTTTTCAAGACTCTTACTGCGTGGATCAATAAATCTACTTATCTGCTTTATGAAAAAAATTCCTCCTGGGTCCAACGTCTGATCCACAGGGAAAAACGATCCACTAATGCAGCGACCAGGGTTTAGGTTTAGCTTTCGAACTCGCTCGAACATGGACGCCATTTTGTTCGCCGTTCTCTTGAAAATCTTCATAAACATTTCTTGAGTGTAGGTCAACCTCAGGCATCAAACAGCACTGTTGTTACGTATTAATGTTGAAAAAACCTTCTTCCTCCAGGGACGTCACCTTCAACAACGGTTATTTGAAGAATTTTGATATTAATTACAGTTCATTCATCCTCATACGGTCTGACAGGTCAGCAGACGATACACTTTTACGTTATGCATGGTACCCCGTAATCGTACTAAAAACTGTCCTTAGACTGGAAAATTCATATGGCATACTTGAAACACAATTAAATAAGGATGATTCAGATCCCGGCTTAAGGCCTCCATTTTACCTGTTGCGTTACCAATGGTATGTTCACAAAATAGGCCAGGCATGCGAAAGAAATGGAAGACACACCAAGATATGATCTTATTATAGTCATGGGACACCTCAATGCGAAAGTTGGTACATACAATACATATAATGAAAGAGTAATGGGGAAATGTGGCAGCGGAACAGCAAACGAAAATGGGGATAAATTAATAAGTTTCTGTAGCATTAACAACCTGATCATTGGAGGAACACTTTTCCCACACAAAGAAATTCACAAATTAACATGGGAATCACCAAATGGTCGTCGGGACAGAAACCAGATAGACTACATTATGATTAACGGTAGATGGAGACATGAATTACAAGATGTGAAGGTAAGAAGAGGTGCGGATGTGGGAAGTGATCACCATTTAGTAGTAGCAAAACTGAAAGTGAAACTAAGAACGGCTGGATCAACTGTAACTACACAGAAAAGGTTTGACATCAGCAAATTGAAGGACCCCCTTACCAAGAAAGCTTTTGCGGCTGATATAAAGAAGCGATATCGATTTGCCAAAAGTCAGGAAAAGACATTGACTGATTATGTAGACCAGAAATTCAACACCATTTCAACAATATATAAGGAAAGCAGCAAATCATGCTTGGGATTCCAGGAAAGGAAGAAGCAAGACTGGATAACACCAGAAACATTAAACACCATAACACTGAGAAAGGAAATGAAAAGAAAGAAAACAGAAGCGAAGTCCCCCAGGTTAAAGCAACTATATAGCGAACAGTACAGTCAGCTGGACAAGGAAGTCAAACGCCAAACCCGAGCCAACAAAAGGAATTTCCTAGACGATCTTGCAAGACAGGCATAAGAGGCAGCACTGAAAAATGAACAAAGCACAGTATACAAAATAACTAAAATCATCAGCGGAAAACGAGGTGCAAACATTATTACATTAGTAAGAGATAAGCAAGGAAATCTCATCACGACAGCTGAGGGGCAGGAAACAAGATGGGCAGAGCATTTCAGAGAAACTCTGAACAAAGAACCACCAGAGACACAATTGAACGTTCCTGAGGCTGAAAATGATCTAGATGTTAATACAGACTAGTAAGAGATAACCAAGGAAATCTCATCACGACAGCAGAGGGACAGGAAACAAGATGGGCAGAGTACTTCAGAGAAACTCTGAACAAGGAACCACCACAGACACAATTGAATGTTCCTGAGGCTGAAAACGATCTAGCTGTAAATACAGACATTCCACGAAAAGAAGAAATCATCACAGCAGTCAAAGGGTTAAAGAACGGAAAAGCTCCTGGCCATGATAACTTGAATGCAGAGCTATTTAAGACAGACTCTGAGCTAGCAGCAGAACTGTTAGAACCACTATTTGCACAAGTCTGGAAAACGGGGACAACACCATCAGAGTGGAACAAGGGAATAATTGTCAAATTGCCCAAGAAGGGAGATCTTGCAGACTGCAATAATTGGAGAGGAATCACTCTTCTCTCAGTTCCCAGCAAAATACTAGGCAGGATAATTATACAGAGAATTTCAAAAGCAATAGACCACAAACTGAAGAAAGAACAAGCAGGATTTAGAAAGAACAGAAGATGTGTAGATCATATATTCACTCTCAGGAACATTATAGAGCAGTGCTCAGAATAGAAAAGACAGCTGTACATTAATTTCGTTGATTTTGAAAAGGCTTTTGACAGCATACATAGGGGCAGTTTATGGAAAATACTGAGGGCTTATGGAATTCCAAGCTGCATAGTGTCAATAATAAAAAGCCTCTATGCCAACTTTACGTGTAGTGTTGGGCAGAGCAACCTAACCTTTGAGGTGAAGACACGAGAACGACAGGGATGCCCCTTATCAACCACTCTATTTTTAACAGTCATAGATTGGGTGATGCGCCAGACAACAGAGGGCAGTCCAAGAGGAATAAGATGGACTACATTTTCTGCATTGGAAGATCTGGAATATGCAGATGACATTGCAGTACTTGCACATTCACATCAAAACATCCAGGAAAAAACGGATAGACTTAATACGTTTAGCCAGCAGGTGGGCTTGAACATCAATTTAAAGAAGTCAGAGGTCATGACGCTCAATGTGAGCAACCCTGAGCCCATATCAGTAAGGAATCAGCAACTGGTACAGACAGACACCTTCACATACCTAGGAAGCATAGTAACACCAGACGGCGGGGCAGGCAAAGACATCAACATCAGAATGAATAAGGCAAGAACAGCCTTTTTTAGCCTAAACAACATCTGAAAGTCCTCTCAATACAGCACAAGCACAAAATTAAGATTATATCAGAGCTGTGTGCTTTATGTGCTTCTCTATGGTGCGGAATGCTGGAGAGTTACAGAGAAGGAAATGTCGAAATTGTCCTCTTTTCACACAACATGCCTAAGAAAAATTCACCGAATCTTTCGGCCAAATACCATCACCAACCAAGATCTGCTTACTCGTAGCAAGCAAGAGGACATGCATACCATCATAGCTGGCAGAGCTGGAGCTGGGTTGGTAATGTCCTCAGAAGAGACCCCGTTGCCATCACAAGAACAGCTATGCTATGGACCCCTGAAGGAAAACGAAAGAGAGGCCGACCAAAAACAACTTGGCGGAGAACTGTGGAGGCTGAGATGCAAAGAATGAACCAGAGTTGGGGCACTGTACGAAGGATGGCCGCCGACCGAGCAAAGTGGAATCAATTTGTTGTTGCCCTACAAGATGCTACTAGGCGTGATGACCACTGACTGCTTTGACGGTCGGCGGCTAAGGATCAAAGAAGAAAAAGAAAAAGTTAATACAGACATTCCACGAAAAGAAGAAATCATTACAGCAATCAAAGGGTTAAAGAATGGAAAAGCTCCTGGCCATGATAACTTAAATGCAGAGCTTTTTAAGACAGACCCTGAGCTAGCAGCAGAACTATTAGAACCACTATTTGCACAAGTCTGGAAAACAGGGACAACACCAACGGAGTGGAACAAAGGAATAATTGTCAAATTGCCCAAGAAGGGAGATCTTGCAGACTGCAATAATTGGAGAGGAATAACTCTTCTCTCAGTTCCCAGCAAAATAGTAGGCAGGATAATTGTACAGAGAATTTCAAAAGCAGTAGACCACAAACTGAGGCAAGAACAAGCAGGATTTAGAAAGAACAGAAGATGTGTAGACCATATATTCACTCTCAGGAACATTATAGAGCAGTGCTCAGAATGGCAAAGACAGCTTTACATTAATTTCGTTGGTACTCCTGTCTTCACCTCAAAGGTTAGGTTACTCTGCCCAACGCTACACGTAAAGTTTGCATAGAGGCTTTTTATGATTGACACTATGCAGCTTGGAATTCCATAAGCCCTCAATATTTTCCATAACCTGTCCATATGTATGCTGTCAAAAGCCTTTTCATATTTATTAAAGGCTTCAATCGAGTATCTTTACGCAAGATTACTCTTGGCAGAAATGTAGATAGAAGGGTAGTAAAGCTTTTTTCACATGGGTGTCTTCACAAGATATTCAGAAAAGCAAAAACAATGCTGGCTGTTGATGAGCACGTTAATTCTATAATCTGTCGACACTTTTATAACGAATTTAGCAATGGTTTATTCTAGCTCGTTAAGCCCCCACCCCTGAGTTAATCAGTGGAATTTATTATTATAATATATAGAGCTCTGTTTAGAGTATGTGTTTAGTAACTTTGACTGAGACAAACATGAAGTACATTTAAAAGGATTGAATCGAAGTTAAATTTGTAACATTACAAATATCAAAATTTAATAATCACTTTAAGTTTTAACAGTTGGAAAATAATTTGAATATTTATGAAAAGGTTTCATCACTTGGATGGGATTTAACTGAATAAAAGAGGTCACTTTTGGCAGCGGATATTGTCACTTAGCTGCCAATGGTTGTTTCTTCTCCCGCTGGGTCAGTTCCTTCCACTCTGCTTTCGCTCGTCTCTGGTCAAAGTTCAGGCTCCGCACGTTCCCAGAACATTCAAGGAGTGACGGCTAAGTTGGTTCTGCGTCTGTCTCTAAGACCCTCTTATGATGGCGTCTCGCAACACGTCAGTCCACTTCTACCTTCATTTGGTTCCAGAGATAGTACTTTCTGCTGGTACCACCAATAACTGGTAATAGAAATAGAAACGAAACGCTCTTCTGAGTATGGCGTTTTCCAGACACAATTATGTGCCCTACCCCCCCCCCCCCCACCCCCCCCCTCTTCTATTCTACCATCCCATGTCAGAATTTACCATCGATGAGAATTAAATTTAATCCCTCGGGATAAAACTTCCTTTACATTTAAACTGAATAGTTTTAGCTTTACATTACATTTAAATGAAAAGGTTAAAAGTACAGATATAATTTGTTTTACATTTACATCTCCAATGTTTGAAAAGTGTTCACAATATAAATTTATTTATGTTTCATTTAAATTTACATCTATGGAAAAGTTTGAAACTTCTGTTAATTTAAAATGAATATTTTCACATAGACATTTACACTGGTTTAAAGCTTGAAAACTTACATTAATTTTAAAAGTGAATATGTTTATAGAGACATTTACACTGCTTAAAACTATAAGTATTATTACTAGAATGTACATCATTTGTTTCATCTTTCCCTCCCTGCTCCATAGGGAACCTAGAACTACTTTATGCCTTTAGTTCTCTTTATGAAACTATCAATAAAGCAATCACCAGTCCTTGCAGTGGTGGTTCATGAATCATCATTCTATACGCTGAGGTTGCCACCCCCAAATGACTTCGACATCCAATAGCGAGTTTCACACATTAAACTTCACATGGTAATATATACAAACATATGTTAGTTCACATGTTAGAAATAAAATATGAAATGTAAATCACAACTTACGCTAATCCTGGCTACATACTTGTTTGCTCAGATGAATAAAAGAGACGAATTGTTCTCTTATACGTGTCTGGGATATCTTTAATTTTACAATAGATTGCTCCTTCGGACTCCGTGTTTTTCAGTTTCCTAGTCCCGGTGTTCCTTATTAAAATTTGAAAGAGATTTTATAAGTCTTATCTGGTTCTCCAATAAAAGGTCCGGTTAACAAATAGGAATTATGAATCTAGTCTTCACTCTGGCGAGGTCTGAGGTCTTGGCGAACTTGAAATTCACAGAGAGATAAAACTGCGAAAAAAATCAGCATATATTCCCCCTCAATGTTGTTATGAATTTAATCAGAAAAATCCAATCGTTTCAAACATGTCGGGTGTGGCACTTTCAAAATATTTCCTTCATGAAAAAATTTTGCAAAAGGTCACGTCTCCCGTACATGGTAATATGATGTCTTGCATACACTCTCATAAACACGTTTGTAGACTCATATTGTCTAAAATGTAATAAATCCATGATTACTTTTAACCAAGTGACCGGAAACGATTAAATCACACTTGTCTGCGCACAGGTGTCACACAGACAGTAATCTCGTTATCTGTCGCATGAGTACGCAAACTCCGTGTCTGTAGGTGATTTAATCTGATAGCGCTGGCCGATGTACGTATTAATCTGCCGCGCCTGTAACCAACAAATGTGGGTAGCGTCAAGCACATGTGATATTTCGTATCAGCCGCTCCTTGTAAATGGGATATTTATCACCTACAGGGTGACTTGATAAAATCAAATATCTGTACTTAGCAGAAAAATAAAGAAAGAAAGAAAGAAAAGTGCGATAATTGACAGCACTAAATAAAAATCTGTACCACAAATTTACCGATACAGCCGGAGAGAACCAAAGGTCGCTAGAGGTCGTCCATTTCGTCACAATATTATTGAAAACGTCTTTATAGAAATACACTTATTTTCTGTACAGTGATTTATTAGCGGCAAAAGCTTTATAAGTATGTATGTGTGTCGGCGTATTTTATTTGCCTAAGATCATTTCTGTTACAATCATAATTCCAATGTTTGTCTCTTCGTGTGATTTTTAATTTTAGCTGTCTCTAGCACATGTAACCAGTCACCAGTCGGACACGTGACCAATCGTTTATTAATAAATGGTGAATGTGTATTTCCATAATTGTAAATGAAATAGACAAGAAACACAACACATTTTCAGTCTCACATTTTTTTTTTTGCTCGCGACATATAAAGGATTTATTTAACGCAGAACACTTGAGGTACAATTCTACTAAGCTCATTTAAATAATATTTTTAAAGGTGGATGCTGCGGGGGCGGTGGGGTAGAGGGGGGATTAAAATTTCATTTAATGCCTCGTAGCAGTGGAAACCAAAGCGTTTTATTGAAAGAAAAAAATAATAGGTCACTAAAATGTGGAATTCAGTACTCACTGAAGAAAACCTACTAAAATGTGGAATTCAGGACTCACTGAAGAAAACCTACTAAAATGTGGAATTCAGAACTCACTGAAGAAAACCTACTAAAATGTGGAATTCAGTACTCACTGAAGAAAACCTACTAAAATTGACATCTGGGAATTAGACATTAACATCTAGAATTTTGATACTGACATCAAGGATTTTGACTGATATCTAGGAATTTGACATTGACATCTAGAATTTCATCTAGGGTTTTAAATGTAAAAAGACATAGTAGTTTCCCATGTCTGAAGCCAGGCATTTTCTGTCACTTTCAGTTTTATAATAGTGTTAAAGTTTAAGGGTTGGTTCTTTCATCGTTTAAAAAAAAAATACAAGTACGTCATTCAAAAACTCATGCAATATTGTATGTTCTGGATAATTATATTAAAGTGCTTGAGTAAAACTCTGTGAAACGTTTGTGTTCCGTTTCTATCAATTACTAAATGAGTGTATGGAGTGGAGAGTTTCGCGCCCATGTCGCCGTATCTGTGATGAGAGAACGAACGAACTTTATTTTCAAGGGGTTAAGAATAGGGCACGTAGGTCAGTCTGACATTCGCGAGAAGCCAGTTAAGATGTCCACTCCTAGTTATCTTGTGTTAAACCGTAGCTCTCTGATCTCACCTGGTCCACGTGTTTGGCCCACCTGTGTCACAGTTTTGGTTTCACGTAATTATGATGTCGACATGTTGATGACAGGAGAAACGTGTTCTTAGTTAGGTTGATAAATGTGTTACATTGTCACAGTTTCATGATGTGGCACGTAAGAAAACCAACAGAGGGGCAAAACCATTTAAGTGTGCACATAACGTACGGAAATATTAGAACAAATGAAACAACTAATAGTATGGGCAGATAATCTAATTTCTAACACGCAAATGTTTGGAAAGCAAGAAATGATGGCAGACGGCGAATAATAGAATGTGAATCATGAAGCATTTAGAAGAAACAAATTTATGGTACCGGTAATTTACAACATAGAAAATGATCAACAGTATAAGTAATTGCATCTTGTTTCAGTTTTTAAGAAATCTAAAAAAAATCTAAAACGATTTTGGCAAGCTCTAAGTTTGAGACTTCGCAGAGAAATTACTGTCATCAGATGATCAATATAAGTTGCAAGTTGTTAGTCGTTAAATTTTTAATAATAATATTCACACTAAAACTTAACGACTAACAACTTGCAACTGATACTGATCACGTGATGACAGCTATTTCTCCATGAGTTTATTGTAATAATAATATTGAATCATATTAATACTATAGTGTTTATAAATTGTAGTCTTTTACTTCCATCACGTGATCAGTCTGAATTTGAGTCTGCTCTTAGAGATTATTTTCATCACATGATCAGTATAAGATTTAATTTGCCCTACGAGAATACTTTTATCACGTGATCAGTATGTTTTAGTCTGCTCTAAGACATGGATCGGCTAACATTTTTAGATAGTGTCAATATTTTATGTTTTGCGGAGCAAGAGGACTTGGTAAAATAAAAGACACTCACAAGATTAGGAAACAACTTGTACACAAATTTATTGATCAGAATACATGGATCTTAAAACAGCACTATGTACAGTCTAAAATTATATTTTTAAACGAAAAAAAAACTACCCTATTATTTGATTACGGAGTTAAACAAATGTCAAAACAACGTAATATTAGCTCTATTCTCCAGTTTTCGATGACGTTATAAGAAAAAATATTAGTGATTAAAAAAGTTGATATACCTCTGGCGGGCCGAATGAACTGAAGCTGCGGGTCGTACTCGACCCGAGGGCCGTAGGTAGACTCCGGCTCTGAGAGATTAATCTCGTCACGTGATCAGTCTCAGTTTTAAAATTTCTAGACAGAGACTAAACTAACTTCTGTCATTGAGACAGATGCAGCGATTGTTGGTTTATTGCCTTTTTGTGTTGGCACTTTTTTTTACTGCTTGCAAACTGAGGGTGGGTGACTAGAAAATAATTGAGTTTCCAGGGAGTTGGTGTGTGAGTTACCAGGAAATGTGAGTTCACAAACATAACATGTAAAGTAATTTGCTTATACTTATAACTTAAATAAGATGTCTGCGATAAATAAATATATATAAATAAATTTACTACAAAGTGAAGCTTGTCTTATAAGCACATAACAAGAGAAGAGAGATGAACTGTACAATATTGTTTTCTTGTTGGATTTAAGATAAGGGAAGTCATCACGAAATATTTTTTAAAAGATAGACGAGTACTAAACTCCCCTTGCATAACACGAAACATGTCGTGAAGCCGGACTAGAGCCGGCCTCTCACAATTTACACTTCCTGTCACAGATTAAAGACAGCCTGAGCTCCCACACTGCACAGACAACACCAAACTATCAAATGTTATATCAGCTCCCACACTACACAGACAACACTAAACTATCAAATGTTATATCAGCTTCCACACTACACAGACAACACTAAACTATCAAATGTTATATCAGCTTCCACACTACACAGACAACACTAAACTATCAAATGTTATATCAGCTTCCACACTACACAGACAACACTAAACTATCAAATGTTATATCAGCTTCCACACTACACAGACAACACTAAACTATCAAATGTTATATCAGCTTCCACACTACACAGACAACATTAAACTATCAAATGTTATATCAGTTCGAGCAGAACACAAAATAATACACGTTTATTTACATCTCATGAAACAGAAAATTGTCACTACTGTGATTTTTTTCTACTTATCTCGGGAGAAACTCATTTCTACTTCCATCGCTTATGACCCTTAGTTAGGGTCACTAATTCGAGAGGAGTGGGCAGATCTGATGTGGGGACACTTAAGGCGAGTTAACAGTGCTATTTGTAACTTGTGCACGTTTTGTCACTGGTAAAACGAAAGTTACAAACAAACTGTAAACTTGAAATATCAGGAAATCATAAAAGCTTGGATGTACATACAGATATAGAATAATCATTGCGGTAACATGTTAGGATGGAAGAAAATACTGACTATACGTTACACAATTATAAAGAAAACTTGAAACGTTATGAAGCAGTGCCGAAAAGCTGTTGAAACACGGTAATAGAGGCACATACAAATAAATAAATAAAAATCATGAAAACCAATACATAATAAAAAAAATAAAAAAAACGAGCTATATGTCTTTACCTTTTCAAAAAGTGTATGTAAGTAATGGCACAAAATTAATGTAATTGGGTTAATAGTACTTACTTACTTAGTCGTTCCCCTTCTACCGTGAGGTGTAGAGGTTTGGAAGAGAGAGCGCCAGACTATCCTATCGGCTGTCTTCCTTCTGGCCTGGTTCCATTCTAGTCCTCGGTCCTTCAAAGATTGTCTAATGTTGTCCTCCCAGCGGACTCTGGGTCGTCCTGGGGGTCTGGATCCCTGGCTCTTTGTTTCCCATGCTTGTCGTGGTAGCCGATCTTCTCCCATTCTGCAGACATGGCCAAACCATCTTAGTTGGGACTGTTCTACTTGGGTCTGCAGGGGGTGGGATTTTAGGCCTTGGCGTATCGTCTGGTTGCGGACCATGTCTCTTCTTGTTACTTCAACCACCTTCCTCAGATACCTCATTTCTGAGGTTTGGATCTGGCTTTTGTGGGTTGTAGTAATTGCCCATGACTCGCATCCATATGTCAAGACTGGGACATAGGTGGAGCGGTATACAGCCATCTTCGTTTTCTTACCAACCTCTCTCTTGCTGAGGAATCCTCGATTTATGGCCTGAAAAAGTCTCCCATCTGCTGCTTTTCGAGTGGCCAACTCTTCTTTGATGCCTTCCTTTCGGTCTATAATAGCTCCGAGATATTTAAAGTGGTCGACCTGCTCCAGGACCTGTTCTCCCAGCTTAATCTGATGTCTTCTTTCTTCTCGTGATATCACCATGGATTTTGTTTTAGAGCTGCTTATGACCATCCCTCTTTTCTCCAGCTCTTCCTTCCAGACTTGCAGGTTGGATTGGAGATGTGCCTCTGATTTAGCAATCAGGGTGGGTTAATAGTAATTTTAGGAAAAGTAGCACATTTTTGTAGTTTGTTATGTAGGTTTAATAATGGGCAAAGTGTGGTCACTGTGTATACAACGAAACGAAATAAAATCAACATGTATTATACAGAACACATGCGTCTCAAATATTCTAGTTTATGTCTTCCATTTCTCTCATGAGTTTTTTCTAGTTTCTCTGCCTTCCGTTTCTCTCATGAGATTTTTCTAGTTTCTCTGCCTTCCGTTTCTCCCATGAGTTATTCTATTTCCTGCCTCCCCAGGGTTTGATCTTTTAGTCAAAGGTTGGCGGAGACAACCGTACACAAACCGACGGAAAGCAACTGGAAACTACCGTCTTACTATACCTTGTATAATCATGAATCAAAACAACTTCCTAGTAATAGACAACGACGTTAAGGGGAATTCCATAGGAATGCCCTCATCCGGTAGGGGGCATCACGTGCTACAGGTGATACCCGAGCGTCATCAAGCAACTGTTAGCAAAATTAGAATTAAAGATAACTTAAACATAGGAACTTGGAATGTCAGGACACTAATGCAGACTGGAAAATTAGATAACATCAGGATGGAAATGGAAAGAACGAATGTAAATATATTCGGGCTGTATGAAATGCGATATACCGGAACAGGTGAAATATTTTCTGACAACTACAAAATAATTGATTCAGGAGGACATAAACCTGAAAGAGGAGTAGGCATAATATTAGATGCAGAAAGACCAAGAACAGTAAAGGAATTTTGGGCAATATCAGATCGAGTCCTGTTAGTTAAACTGAGTGGAAGACTCAATTGATATCAATTTTATACAAATATATGCCCCAACAGCAGAAAGTACAGAAGAAGAAAGTGGCACATTTTACAATGAACTTGATATGGCAATGACAAAGTTGATGATGTAACTGGTGGTTATTGCCTGGAAGTAAGAAATGAGAGAGGCGACAGACTGATAGAGTGGGCAAGAATGCATAACATGATATAGGAAACATCCTGGTTTAAACAGCATCCTAGACGTCTTTGGACGTGGAAAAGTCCAGGGAACAATGTTCATAATCAGACTGACTATATACTAATATGCAGGAGATTTAGAAACAGTTTGAAATCAGTGAAACCTAGGCCATGAGCAGACTTTAACAGTGACCATGTACCAGTACTTGGAAAACCTAGGATAAAATTGAAGAAAGTAAAGTGAGCTTCAAACAACATCAAGTTAAACTTAGCCTTACTTAAATCGGATAAGGAAATCAGTGAAAGATACAAAATTACAATACAGAATAGGTACAATGCAATAGAAAAAATACAGAGTATAGATGAAAGGTGATCTATCAGACTGTAATAACTGGCGTGGTATATCTCTATTATCAGTACCTGGAAAATTATTATGTTGCATGATGTTAGAAAGACTTAAATTGCATGCTGACGAAAAGATCAGAGAAGAACAAGCGGGTTTCAGGCCGAAACGATCATGTATTGATCAAATATTCACACTAAGAACAATTATAGAAGAATCAGTGGAAAGGCAATCGCCACTTATTATCACCTTCGTCGATTTTCAAAAAGCCTTTGATAGTCTACACCGCCCATCATTGTGGAAGATACTTACAATCTATGGTTTTCCAACAAAATATGTGAATATAATCAAAGCGCTATATGACAATGCAAGATGTTGTGTTAGAACAAATAAAGGGAATACAAAATGGTTTACAGTAGAAACAGGGGTGAAACAAGGCTGTATTATGTCACCACTACTTTTTGGAATAGCTATTGATTGGGTTATGAGAAACTATACCCACAATGAACAATTGGGTATAAAATGGACAAATGGAAAATTCCTGGGGACCTGGATTTCGCAGATGATGTAGCATTCTTAAGTTCAACACCAAGACAATCCCAAGAAGCAATAAATAATTTGTGTCATCTCTCGGTTAAAATAGGTCTCCAAATAAATGCCTCTAAAACTAAAGCTATGAACTTTTCTAACGAGACCTTTGATATCATCTTGAACGGGGAAAAACTACAGAAAGTTGAAAGTTTCAATTATTTAGGCAGTAAAATGACTCAGGATGGTGACACAACAAGAGAAATCCATACTAGAATTGCTTTGGCAGCTAGCGCCTTCAATAGATTATCTAACATTTGGAAATTACGATCATTGAATATACATACCAAGCTTCGTCTGTTTAATTCAAATGTTATCTCAGTGTTAACATACGGCTGTGAGAGTTGGAAAATAACAAAATCATTGGAGAACAAGCTGAATACATTCGAGAACAAATGTCTTAGAAAACTCATGAACATCAGTTGGAAAGAATTCAAGACTAATCGACAAATAAGAGAAGACTCTAGGCAGAAATCTGTCTCCGACTATATAAGGAAAAGACGATGGTCATATATCGGTCATGTCCTACGAATGCAAAACAACAGAATACCACTACAGGCGCTCACTTGGGTTCCTGAGGGTAAGAGGAAAAAAGGAAGACCAAAAGAAACACTCAGAAGAACAATAATAAGAGAAGGAAGAACGTTGGGCCTAAATAATGTGCAAGAGCTAAGAGGAGTGGCGTCACAACGAACAACCTGGAGAGCACTGGTTTCTGCCTTATGCGCCGTGTTTGGTGCTTAAAGAATTTATTATTATTATTATAGATGAACAGTGGGAAATGGTAAAGGAATAATATATCAAACATCAATAGAAATCGTACCAGACTGCAAAGAAGAAGTGAATGACAGATGGAATTTTAAAACTGATGGATGCAAGAAGGAAGAAGAACCAAGACAACGAAAAATGTGACAGACTAAATAAGGAAATGGTAAACAAATGTAAAACAGCAAAAGAAGCATGGCTAAACCAGTAGTGCAGAAAGATTAAAGTGCAGAACAGAAAAGACTCAAAATCTACGTACAAGCAAATAAATGAGTTAACAGGCAGAAGGACACAAACAGTCACTGGCTGTTTGAAATCAAAAGAAGGAACATTGTTAATGGGTCATGAGAACATGATAGACAGGTGGACAGAATACATCAAGGAGCTGTATGACGATGAAAAACCAGATTTAAACAACCAGGACAGTTGTGAAGGACCTCCAATACTTGTGGCAGAGGTAGAGGATGCCATGCGCCACATGAAGAAAGACAAAGCGCCTTGACCAGATAATGTAGCAGTACAGGAAATAGAATGATAACAAAACTCTTAAGTGACATCTACATCAGTGGTCAAATACCTGACAATCTGCTAAAATCCATATTCATAGCTTTGCCAAAGACACCCGGAGCCATGGAATGTGAAGAACACTGCACCATTAGTCTTATGAGTCATGTGACCAAAATATTATTACGAATAAATCATGAGAAGAATGAGAAATAAAATTAAACCAGAAATCAATGATGAACAGTGTGGATTTGTAGAAGGTAAAAGCACAAACAATGCTATATATATATATATTATAAGAACATTAATAGAAAGAGCCATAGAGGTGAAGACAGATCTGAAACTTGTGCTTTATAGTTTATACTAAGGCATTTGACAAAGTGAAACATGAGGAAAGTATCAAAATGTTAGACCGCATTAACATTGATGGAAAAGACTTGAAGTTAATAAAGAACTTGTACTGGCAACAAACAGCAGCTGTAAGAATTAGCAGCCAAATACGAACGTTTCAGCAAGTAAAAAAGGGTGTAAGGCAGGGATGTGTGCTGTCACCGGATCTATTCAATCTGTAGAGTGAAAATATAATGAGATCTTTAGAGGACATGCCAGGAATATCATTTGGCGGACAAAATATAAACAACTTGAGATACGCTAATGATACTGTCTTATTAGCAAAAAGTGAACAGAAGCAGCAGGACAATTTTGATACAATAGTGATAGACAATAGGACAATAGTGATAGACAATAGAACAATAGTGATAGACAATAGGACAATAGTGATAGACAATAGGACAATAGTGATACAATAGTGATACAATAGTGATACAATAGTGATACAATAGTGATAGACAATAGGACAATAGTGATACAATAGTGATACAATAGTGATAGACAATAGGACAATAGTGATAGAAAGTGAAGATAAAGGACCCAGCCTAATAGCAAAAGGGATCCGCGGTAGTGCAGTGGTTAGTGCACTGGCTTCCTAGCTCGGTGGTGCATGGTTCGATCCCCAGTTGAGGTGGGATTTTTTAGACCGCAAACGGCTCCGGGGTTGACCCAGCCTCATGAATTGGGTACCAGAGCAACTCTGGGAAGGTTGCTGACCACATCACCCCTAGTGTGCCGATGGTCAAGAAAATATGGGTCAAACATCATATTCCCAATATGCCTCAATGGGTGTGTAACGGGATCCTTTACCTTAATAACAAAAACACAGAACTAATGGTCGTCTTAAAGAAAAGGGCTTTCCCAGAATGTATTTTCAAAGTAAACGGAACAGTTTTAAAACAAGTTATTTAAAAAAAAAAAAAACAGTTTTGCCTCGTTTTGGCGAGGCGTGACCCGTTCAACCTAGTCGGTTATATTAGGGCGCATGTCCAAATATAAAAGATCTTTAGGTCAGGGGACATTTATTTATAAAAGAAATCAATAAATTCAAATACCTGGGCACATTAACAACAACAACAACAACAACAACAACAACAACAACAACAACAACAACAACAACAACAACGGATGGAAGATGCTTTTCAGAAGTGAAGAGCAGAATAGCTCCGGTAATAGCAGCATTCTATAAAATGAAGAGTATTTTATGCAACAATTCTTTGTCATTGGAAATAAGAAAGTTCTTCATTGTTATATAGAACCAATCCTGATATATGGGAGTGAGTCATGGACAATTAGTAAACAACTAGGAAAGGCACTAGGGGCCACAGAGATGTGGTTTTACATAAGAATGTTAAAAATACCATGGATAGCCAAAAGTAGTCATGAAAGAGTCTCCAAAGAGGCAAGGTGCAAAGGAAACTTATTTCTTCAGTTAGAAAGAAGCAATCCACTTTTTTGGGCATGTTACGAGAAGAGAAAAGCTGGAATATATCATAACAACAGGTAAGATTGAAGGCAAAAGAGATAGGACAAGACAAAGAGAGCAAATACTGGACAGTTTGACATCGTGGCATGGAATGAAGTCAACAGCAGAATTGATAAGTTGGAGACAGGAAGTTATGGAGAGACATTATTGTGATGAAATGGATCTGTGTACCCCACGCTCAAATAATTTCCCCGCTTGAAAATTAACTAAAGTAACTCCGTGTAACACCCCGCTCAAATTTCCCCGATTCAAAAATCTAGTAACGTAAAGTCACAGCCTATAACCCACTACTACTAGATTTGAAAAATTGCCAAGGGCAAACCTACCGCTAAAAATTGGACAAAATAATTTGAATTTTCAACTATTACTGTTAAAAATCTATAAATAAATTCCATGTTTGACCTTGGGTCTCAAGGCAATCGTTAAATCAACCGCTAACATTTAAAATAAAGAATTTGAATTTTTCTAACGCCAAGCGTAAAAATATCACCCCCTCCCCCAAAACACACGCACACGCTCGACCCTTCCCAATATTTATGACGAAAGCCGTAAAGTTTGGCCACGAACCAACTTGTTACCGCGTTGTAATAGGGGGAGAGAAGGGGATTACCATGGAAATCATGCCTAACTTGTGCGTTTGAAAAAAAACTTAGATAATTTATTTCGTTATAAATAACAGGGATGTCTTGAAGGGTAGCGGAAATATTCGTTAATATATATCATACAATTTTCCCTTATAATAAATTATCTGGCCTTAGAAAATTATTTTATTAATATTTTAGTTCAGTGAACTGAGCACTATAAATTAGGAAAAAATTACCAAGATGAAAACGGTGATAAAGGGGTAAAGGAAACCTATATAGGAAGATAGAGGATGGTTGTCCCTTTAATAATCACTTTTAATATTAAAAATTGACCCATTAATAACCAAGATATTGTATAAATAAAAATTGAGACAGACGAACAAACCCACTTGTAAACTGCTCAATTTGGTTGCGTGAGAAAGTTAGAAGTTTCTTGTCACGCGTTTTGATTGGTTAAGGCGTAGAGTAGCTTGGGGCAATAAAATTAACATTTCGCTGGCAACAACTGCCATTTGAAATAAAAACACCAGATTTTTGGACAGAGTTCCAGTTATTTATTTTAAATAGTGTATATAAACAAATTTATATCCCTGTCCCAGAAAAATTGAGGTACCGGGACATTAAATTGTAAGATACTTACCTAAACTTTAACCAAAGTCTTACTCACTTTAATATTATTGAGTTACAGTTCTGTTTACATGTCATTTCGTCATTATATTAGATACATTACCCTAGACACACTCAGCCACACAACATCACAGAGCCTATTTCCCACAGATTGAGATCTGAGAGGTGGCGGATAGGGACTCTGAGAATCATCATCATCAACAATTAGACTCAGGGAACTTACACAGCTTGACCTCAATCTGTTTACCCCTAATTTATAACACCAGTAACCTCATTCACCACAGTTATCTCCTACGTTAGTAGGTGTCGCATGAAAATATAATTAATAGTAGGTAACCTTGACAGCTGTATAGGCGTGATGGACAATAGTGCACACGGACGTGTGATAGTGGTGCTCAAGAGAGATAGGCAGAAGGCACAGGCTGAGTCAGTGAGTTCTTCACTAAGAAAACCACACACACAGCTCTTCTTGTTTTCTCTGGCGACAATATTACTCTTTTGCACACACTGTGTCACTCACAAATAGTAGGTTAAAGAAGTAAAGTTAGATTGAGGATTTGGTAGTCTGAACTGAACGAACAATCCTATCGAGGTTAACTCAATTTATTTCAATTTAGAAATGTAAATAAATCAATAAGGATTTTACAGCACATAATAATAAAGATTATCACGAGAAAACAAACTCACAACAATTTGATGATTTTAAAGAAGAAAAAAAATATTACACAAATAGTGAAAACAAGGATTATGAATGAATTGTGATAGTAAAGTTCCCGGCAGGCCTGATAAGCTTTTGCTGGAAAATATGTGAAATACTGTTTGTGTGTAAATGAATGTTTGTTCCTTTGTTCCTTTGGTGTGAATGTTGGAAACAACTTATATCCTGGTGTTCTCTTGGAAAAATATCACGTAATCCAATACTTTGAAATTAACTTCACTGTTCGAATAAGGTATCCACAATGGGCACAGAATCTGAACACGATTTTATAAATCCAAGATTGGGGTAACGACTTCACTGTTGATGCGATATCCACAGATAACGAATTTGCTTCCAAAGGTGTGATGGAGGGTTAAAATGGGTGGAGTATGGTAGGGTGAGGTTTGGTGTTGAGAATGTTTGAAATACTTGAAATAATTGAAGGGAATTATTGTGACTGGTGGACGAGGACTATATGGCCACTGGCCAAAGGTAACCTCTTTTCAGCAATACGAGACAAGACTTGCACTGCATAAATCTGTTAGACAAAACAAAAATACATGTGTAACTACTCTTCTGCTGCAACATGCAGATTACAACAGAAACAATTTAAGCAGTGTCCAGCGTCCGCATGTTGATATCCATGCATGCGTCTCGTTCCTAAAATAGGTCAGTCCATTCTTAAACATTCCTGTCTGCTGTGAATGAATTAGCTGGCCAGTCCGTGTACTTACACAATAACAAGGGTCACATGAGGGCGTGCTAGAGAATCCTTCTTTGCTTTCCACCGTTCATTCCTTCCAGCATTCATAATAATATGCTCATACATTAAAGTTACAAACATTGAAAAGTAAAATGATCATTGAAATTATGAATGATACAAACATTGTAACATAACATCGCTTTAAAATACAAGCAGTGAAAATAAATGAATTTTCGTAAGCCTTTATGATACATACATGATAAAGGAAACCCGTTTATATAATACACTTAGACTTTCACCATGATAGTAATATATTTCATTAGACTTTCACCATGATAATAATATATTTAATTAGACTTTCACCCTGATAGTAATATATTTCATATCTATATATTTGAGCTAATTTCCTATATACTGGAAAAGCGAATACATACCCGCTCCGGAATTTTATATTCTGTAGGTTAAACTAGAGGGCACTTTGTTTGTTTAACTCAAGTCTCCCTATGCCCAGTTTTTACTTTACAAGAAAGTGCGTCTTTCTCTTTCAGTATGCTTATCACCAAGTGAAGTCTAAAAAACTAGTTTCTTAAAGAAAGAATTAATTTCGATTTACCCGCTACATTTTTTAAAGTTCTCACGATAGCCAAAAGTATCGCTGCAAATTAGTTTGCATATTGAATGTCACGACTGTACGTGCTGGTTCCGAGCTCAAACGGGTTAACAATGAGGAAGAAGACAGGCCATAAATCTAGAAAGCCGAGTCTGGAAAATCCTAACGAACGGGTTGACCGAAGCTTCACCTGAGTTAAGGTGCGTGAGAAACAGTTTTTTTTTTCAGAAACTTAGGGTAGACAGAAAATAAAGCAATATACAGGATGGACAGAAAATTTCAAATAGGCAAATTATCTTCACTCTGCGACAGTAGGCATGGCACTTGAAGGAGAAGAAGAAGCCTACCATTTCCGTCGTGAGTTATTCTAGTTTCTGCCTTTTATTTATGTCATGAGTTATTATAATTCCTGCATCACTTTTCCGTTGTGAGTTATTCTGTTTTCTGCTTGCCAGAAAGGAAGACTACCTAAAGCCTGAGGTCATGTGCGAGTTTGTCATAGAATCTCTTCATGATATCGTCATCGCCTTCATCTTCCGGGCTGGGATAAGGTAAATAGGTGTTGCTACGAATGTGACGAAGAAGTTCCACGTCAAGGTCCCGGCTGGGAATGTTCTCCTTCAGAAGGAACACCAGAACTTGACGTCCAGTGTGGACAGCTTCCATGGTAGCCATCTGTAAAATAAATACGACAATTTGTGTTTTGTTGCAAGAAATACAACAACTCAGGTGTAAATAGTATCATCAGTTGCTTTCTAACAAAACTCGAGATTAACTAAACAAAATATATTGTAGCTATTCGTTAAACCGAGACTGTACACAACACTCATCTGTAAATTATAGTTACACCAGGTGTTCACTACCAGATTACGTGTAAGGTTACAGTACACAATACTCACCTGTAACTCATAGTTACACCAGGTGTTCTCTATCTGGTTACGGGTAAAGTTGCAGTACACAAAACTCACCTGTAACTCATAGTTACACCATGTGTTCTCTACCAGATTACGTGTAATGTTACAGTACACAACACTCATCTGTAACTCATAGTTACACCAGTGTTCTCTACCATGTTACGTGTAAAGCTACAGTACACAATACTCACCTGTAACTCATAGTTACACCAGGGGTTCTCTACCAGGTTACGTACAGTATACAACACTCACCTGTAACTCATAGTTACACCAAGTACTCTCCAGCAGGTTACGTGTAAGAACTACCAACGTCTTCCTGCTTTCTGCCACGGCCATCACGATATTGGAAGCGATGTAGGTGCCAGCAACAAAATCTCGAGCATGAATGAGAAGTCTGAGACCTCGGTTTTCTAGTTCTAGGTTGGACAAAAATGGCTTATCAGTGATGCTTATTTCCATTGTCAATAATTCCAACGATGAAACAGATAATGAATAAATGAACTGACAAATCAATCAACCTAACAGTGAATCAATTAACCAATCAATTACCTGTCTTGAAGACTCATGCTAGTGACCACACAATATTCATAATATGTGTTTACTTGTTCTGTAAGTTGTCCATTTTATATTCTGCCCCTTTTATCGCCCATATTGGAGCATGGGGCAGCTAAAAAGAGAAATGAGAATGTCAAAAAGACAATGAGGATGTCAAAACGACAATGAGGATGTCAAAAAGACAATGAGGATGTCAAAAAGACAATGAGGATGTCAATAAGACAATGTGCAAAGGAAGCATATTACTCACGTTACAAGGAAGAAGTCCACTTTTTTGTCGGGCATGTAATGACAAGAAGAAGGTGGAATATATCGTGACAACAAGTTAGACTGAGGGAAAACCAGATAGGGGACGACAAAGAGAGAAAGTACTGGACATTGCATGGAAAGAAGTCAACAACAGAATTGGCAAACAACACAATTTATGAAGAGACATGATCAGCCCCACCACAGGTAAGGATGAAGACAACGACAAATGGAGCGTGAAGTTATCACAGCAGCTGGAACAATGTTCATAATCAGATTGACTACATACTAATATGCAGGAGATTTAGAAACAGTTTGAAATCTGTGCAAGTAACGTCAGGAGCAGACTGCAACAGCAACCATGTACCAGTAATAGGAAAACTTGAGATAAAATTGAAGAAAGTAAAGCGTGCTTCAAAGTTAAACTTAGCCTTACTTAAATCAGATAAGGAAATGAGATAATGATACAACATTGCAATACAGAATAGGTACAATGCAATAGAAAAAATTAAGAATATAGTGGGAAATGCTAAAGGAATCAATACATCAAAGAAATCGTACCAGACGTAAAGAGGACTGCAAAGACTGCAACAGACATTAACAACTGGTGACAACACTAAACATACAACCGACATCAACGACTGGTGACAACACTAAACATACAATATACCCTAACAACTGTTGACAACACTAAACATACAAAAGACATCAACAACTGTTGACAACACTAAACATACAACAGCCATCAACAACTGGTGACAACACAAAACATACGACAGACATCAACAACTGGTGACAACACTAAACATACAGCAGATATCAACAACTGTTGACAGCACTAAACATACAACAGACATCAACAACTGGTGATAACACCAAACCTACAACAGACATCAACAACTGGTGACAACACCAAACATGCAATATACATCAAAAACTGGTGACAACACAAAACATACAACATATATCAACAACTGTTTACAACAATAAACGTACATCAGACATCAAAAACTGGTGACAACACTAAACCTACAACAGACATCAATGACTGGTGACAACACTAAACATACAATATTCATTAACAACTGTTGACAACACTAAACATACAACATACATCAACGACTGGTGACAACACTAAACATACAATATACACTAACAACAATTGACAACACTAAACATACAAAAGACATATACAACTGGTGACAATACTAAACATACAACAGCCATCAACAACTGGTGACAATACTAAACATACAGCAGATATCAACAACTGTTGACAGCACTAAACATACAACAGACATCAACAACTGGTGATAACACTAAACATACAACAGACATCAACAACTGGTGATAAAACACTAAACATACAACAAACATCAACAACTGGTGACAACACCAAACATGCAATATACGTCAAAAACTGGTGACAACACTAAACATACAACAGACATCAACAAGTGGTTACAACAATAAACATACATCAGACATCAAAAAATGGTGACAACACTAAACATAAAACAGACATCAACGACTAGTGAAAACAATAAACATACAATATACACTAACACCTGTTGACAACACTAAACATACAACAGACATCAATAACTGTTGACAACGTTAAACATACAAAAGTCATCAACGACTGGTGATAACACAAAACATACTAAATACACTAACAACTTTTGACAACACAAAACATACAACAGACATCAACAACTGTTGACAACACTAAACATACAACAGACATCAACGACTGGTGACAACACTAAACATACAATATACACTAACAACTGTTGACAACACTAAACATACAAAAGACATCAACAACTAGTGACAATACTAAACATACAACAGCCATCAACAACTGGTGACAACACAAAACATATGACAGACATCAACAACTGGTGACAACACTAAACATACAGCAGACATCAACAACTGTTGACAACACTAAACATACAACAGACATCAACGACTGGTGATAACATTAAACATACAACAGACAATGTTCATAATCAGATTGACTACATACTAATATGCAGGAGATTTAGAAACAGTTTAAAATCTGTGCAAGCAAGGTCACGAGCAGACTGCAACAGCGACCATGTACCAGTAATAGGAAAACAACATACAACAGACATCAACAACTGGTGATAACACTAAACATACAACAGACATCAACAGCTGGTGAAAACACCAATTATGCAATATACATAAAAAACTGGTGACAACACAAAACATACAACAGACATCAACAACTGGTTACAACACTAAACATACAGCAGACATCAAAAAATGGTGACAACACTAATCATACAACCGACATTAACGACTGGTGACAACACTAAACATACAATATACATTAACAACTGTTGACAACACTAAACATACAACAGACATCAACGAATGGTGATAACACTAAACATACAATATACACTAACAACTAGTGACAACACTAAACATACAAAAGACATCAACAACTGGTGACAATACTAAATATACAACAGACATCAACAACTGTTGACAACACCAAACATGCAATATACATCAAAAAATGGTGACAAAACTAAACACTCAACAGACATCAACAACTGGTTACAACAATAAACATACATCAGACATCAAAAATGGTTGACAACAGTAAACATACAACAGACGTCAACGACTAGTGAAAACACTAAACATACAGCAGACATCAACAACTGTTGACAACAACTGGTGATAACACTAAACATACAACAGACATCAACAACTGGTGACAACACCAAACATGCAATATACATCAAAAACTGGTGACAAAACGAAACACTCAACAGACATCAACAACTGGTTACAACAATAAACATACATCATACATCAAAAACTGTTGACAACAGTAAACATACAACAGACGTCGACGACTAATGAAAACACTAAACCTACAATATACACTAACAACTGTTGACAACACTAAACATACAACAGACATCAACGACTGGTGACAACACTAAACATACAACAGACATCAACAACTGGTAACAACACTAA
The DNA here is from genome assembly GCA_024509875.1 of Oreohelix idahoensis. Lineage (NCBI taxonomy): Eukaryota > Metazoa > Mollusca > Gastropoda > Stylommatophora > Oreohelicidae > Oreohelix > Oreohelix idahoensis. The sequence goes on along the minus strand of JAMPIV010011445.1, from coordinate 60,366 downwards.
ACCTACAAAAGACATCAACAACTGGTGACAATACTAAATATACAACAGACATCAACAACTGGTGACAACACCAAACATGCAATATACATCAAAAACTGGTGAAAAAACTAAACACTCAACAGACATCAACAACTGGTTACAACAATAAACATACATCAGACATCAAAAACTGTTGACAACAGTAAACATACAACAGACGTCAACGACTAGTGAAAACACTAAACCTACAGCAGACATCAACAACTGTTGACAACACTAAACATACAACAGACATCAACAACTGGTGATAACACTAAACATACAACAGACATCAACAACTGGTGACAACACCAAACATGCAATATACATCAAAAACTGGTGACAAAACGAAACACTCAACAGACATCAACAACTGGTTACAACAATAAACATACATCATACATCAAAAGAAGGATAGCCACCAACCGAGCAAAGTGGAATCAATTTGTTGTTGCCCTACAAGACGCCACTAGGCGTGATGGCCACTGATTACTTTGACGGTCGGCGGCTAAGGATCAAAGAAGAAGAAGAAGAAGACATCAAAAACTGTTGACAACAGTAAACATATAACAGACGTCAACGACTAGTGAAAACACTAAACATACAATATACACTAACAACTGTTGACAACACTAAACATACAACAGACATCAACGACTGGTGACAACACTAAACATACAACAGACATCAACAACTGGTAACAACATTAAACCTACAAAAGACATCAACAACTGGTGACAATACTAAACATACAACAGCCATCAACAACTGGTGACAACACAAAACATACGTCAGACATCAACAACGGGTGACAACACTAAACACACAGCAGACATCAACAACTGTTGACAACACTAGACATACAACAGACATGAACGACTGGTGATAACACTAAACATACAACACACAATGTTCATAATCAGATTGACTACATACTAATATGCAGGAGATTTAGAAACAGTTTGAAATCTGTGCAAGCAAGGTCAGCAGCAGACTGCAACAGCGACCATGTACCAGTAATAGGAAAACTTGAGATAAAATTGAAGAAAGTAAAGCGAGCTTCAAACAACATCAAGTTAAACTTAGCCTTACTTAAATCAGATAAGGAAATGAGATAAAGATACAACATTACAATACAGAATATAGTGGGAAATGCTAAAGGAATTTATACATCAAAGAAATCGTACCAGTCGTAAGAGGACTGCAAAGACTACAACAGACATTAACAACTGGTGACAACACTAAACATACAACCGACATCAACGACTGGTGACAACACTAAACATAAAAATACCCTAACAACTGTTGACAACATTAAACATACAACAGACATCAACAACTGGCAACAACACTAAATGTACAACAGACATCCACAACTGGTGACAACACTAAACATACAACAGACATCAACAATTGGTGACGACACTAAACATACAACAGATATCAACAACTGAAGACAACACTAACCATATAACATACATCAAATAGTGTGACAACACTAAATATACAATATAAATTAACAGTTGTTGACAACACTAAATATATAAAAGACATCTATGACTGGTGACAATGCTAAACATACAATATACACTATCAACTGTGACAACACTAAACATACAAAAGACATCAACAACTGGTGAAAACACTAAACATACAGCAGATATCAACAACTGTTGACAACACCAAACAAACAACAGACATCAACAACTTTTGATAACACTAAACATACAACAGACATTAACAACTGGTGACCACACCAAACATGCAATATACTTGTACATCAAAAACTGGTGACAACACTAAACATACCACAGACATCAACAACTGGTTACAACAATAAACATACATGAGACATCCAAAACTGTTGACAACACTAAACATATTACAGACATCAACGTCTGTTGACAACACTAATCATACAATATACATTAACAACTGTTGACAACACTAAACATACAACAGACATCAACGACTGATGACAACACTAAACCTACAATATACACTAACAACTATTGACAGCTGTGGCCGGGTGAGTAAACGGAGTAGACGGGAACGGCACTAAAAGTCCAGGCTCGTGTGACAGTGTATATCGTGATAGTGGATTTTGTGGAAGGGATGTAATTCTGTATTTTACTTGATATAAGGGAAATAATCCCAGGACTTTTTTTATTGTGTTTCTTCTGGTAATACTGGTTAATCACCAGAGTTAGTAATTCCAGAAGGGAGGAACAACCCAGGTAATTGGTAGATCTTATAAGTGCCTTGATGGATTTAGTATTGATCTTGAAGTGGTGGTAAGTAATTAGCAACTCGAACAGTCAATGGAAACTTTCAATGGGGCAGAGCATTTGATAAGTCCAAATGGTTATAAAAGATGTTCTTTATTTTCTTTTCGTATTCCAAGTAAATAGTGGCAGCTCGAGATAAATTTCTGGTGGGGAAAAGCAAAACTGCCAGCTTTAGCCTCCAAGGCGAAAGGCTTACGGCACCTCAATACTCTAGTCGTTTTATGATCTGTGGAAATCCTAGCGAAATAAAATACGATTCGAGACTTCAATCAAAACTAGATCGAACTTACTTCAAGTGGAATGAACCACTCACATAATCGTGGCAGGAGTTAGCGCTGGTTCACTAACTTTCCTGGTCGATAGGAGATCTCTAGACAAAACGTAGGAGTCAAGGGCTTTTGTTCAATAGTAGTCGTAGCGCCTGGTTGCTCCAAACCTAAACTAAAGAACTTTTTTTTTTTTTAAAACCTTTATTCAGGTAAATATATCAATTTACAAAGAATTTTTACATTATCACATGTTATAAAAGACAAAGACTAATAACTCTCCCCCCCCCCCCCTTCCCTCCCCCAGCCTAGCATTGCAACAAGTCAATATCAAAACAATATACCAAATTATAAACAATATCACATAATAAACCATACTAACGATAAAACCCCCCCCAAATAACTTTTATTCAAGTCAATGTTCACATGGATGATGAATGGAGGTGAAATGATTGATGGTACATTGACTAAATGATGATGACACTCTACCATGAGGTGATTAGTGAAGACATAAATGATAAATGATATTTATATTGCTTGATATTTACAGAAGTATTTATAAATAAAGCTACTTGCTTCACATTGTATAGTTAAACAAAGAAGTATTTAAGCAACAAGAAATATTTTTAAAGTTGTTCTGTTATGTTTTTTGTTATTTGTTCGTATATCTGTGAAAATATTCTACTGTCGTAATGTGTGCCGTCATGTACTGCCCTATTTCTACATATCCACACTAAGTATCTAAATTCTGCTAATAAAGTTAAGAGTTTAAGCTCCGTCTGTCTCGGTAAAGTATTCAACATGACCGCTTGATACATGTTGAGTGATTGCGGTGTTTTGGAAGCTATCAGTGTTCTTAGTTTATTTAATGTGGGGGCCACTGTTTTACATGTGTAAAACAAGTGGTCCTCTGTTTCTATTGTGTTGTTACTGCACAGTTTACACCTTGGTGGCGCCTTGCCTGCTTTCATTGCTGAATGCTTACTCATGATAGGTGTTAAACCGTACAGTAACCTAAATGTAACTTGTTTGGCTTGTGGCTTGACGTCTATTGCATGGATGTTTGTGAAGCTTTGTGTGTAGTCTGTTATGAAAAGGTTGTACCCTCGTTTTATTAACTGTTCATTCCCTTTTAGATTTTCTATGCATATCCTATAAAAAGGTGGTGGGGTGTCAAAGGAATGTGGTTGGTTGTTTTCTAGTTTGTGTAACTTAATTAACCTAAGTCCGATATAGTAATGTGCTAGGGGGTACAAGCTTGGGTTTTTAATTATCTCCCCTATATATTTAATCCTTAAAGCTTTAATTTTAGTGTTGATATCTTGTAAAGCTATCCCCCCTTTATGTTTGGGCTGTATTAGGGTTAAATGTTTAATGCTTTTAAAGGTGCCCTTAAAAATGAAATTCCTAATTAGTACATTTATTTTAGTTACCACTGACTTTGGCATAATCTGGATATTTGCTGTATATATTATTTTAGGCATAATGAAACAGTTCACTATGATACTTCTCCCAAAAATAGTAGCTGTCTTGTATTTATGATTCTGTTAACTTGCATTAACTGAAAGGGGAAATCTGTCTTATTTGCCCATTTACCTAATCCCATTAAACTAGATTTTTGAATATTTAGTTTGGATTCGTTAGCGTATCCAAACTCTGTAAAGGTTTCTAATATCTTTCTTATGGAATCTACAGTTGCTGGAAGGAATAAAGTATCATCAGCATACGCTAATGATTTCCTTTCCCCTTGCCCGGGTATAAAAGTCCCCGCGATGTTTACATCTTGTCTTATTTTTTCCAGCACTGGTTCTAGTGTTAAAACGTATAACAGGGGAGACAAAGGGCAACCCTGTCTCACTGATCGTGTCAGCCTAACTGGGTCACTTAAACTGTGATTAATTAATATTTTACTATGGGGTTTTTTATATAAGATTTCTATCCATGTTCTAAAATAAGTACCCATGTTGTTTGCTTGTAAAGTTTTGTGTAGGAAGGAATGTGATACCCTGTCAAAGGCTTTTTCCTGATCTAGTGATAGTATTGCACTTTGACACTGTCTATCATGCGTGTATGTAATGAAATCCCTTATGAAGTGTGTATGTCTACAAATGTTCCTACCATGTACACTACATTGTTGGTCAGCGTGTATCAAATTCTTCATGAATAATTTAAGTTTCAGAGTAAGAGCTTTGGCCAAGATTTTATAATCAGTATTTAAAAGCGAAATAGGCCTGTAATTTTTTATTGACTTTCTGTCAGCATTATCTTTAGGTATTAAAGTAATAAAGGATTCATTTAAACTATTCGGAAGCTCTCCTTTCTGGAAGGCTTCCTCAAATACTTTAATTAAAAGGGGGCCTAAAATTGGGAAAAAGAAAAAGTAAAATTCTGCCGTTAAGCCATCTGGGCCGGGTGATTTATTTTTCTGGAAAGTACTGATCGCTTCCCTTAAGTTTTCTAAAGTTAAAGTTTCGTTTAATTTCTTGCTCTCATCATCACTTAAACGTTTTGTGTAGTGTAGAAATTTATCCTGTATGTTTACGTTAGTTGGTTCTTTAGCGTATAATTTTGTGTAATATTCAAAAAAGGCGTGTCTAATATTAATGTCTTCTGTCTGTTGTTTCCCATTCATGTCAAATATTTCCTGGATCTGCCTACTGTGTTGTACATTTTGTTCAATCGCTAAATATTGTCTACTGGGTGTTTCTTGTGTAATAGTATTTAATTTTGACCTAAGGAGAGCCCCTTGGTATGTGTGTTGTTTGTACAGGTCTAATTTCTCTTCTAAAGTATGAATGTGTGGGTTAGATTTGTCTATCTGTTTAGTTAAACTTATTGCGTCTTCCAATATATTTTGTTCCCTCTTAAAAGCCCTGTGTATTGTTGTTGCTAAAGTCTGTGTTCTGTCCCTTATTGTGTTTTTTAGCAGGTCCCAATATTCTGCAATGTTGTTATTGGGGATATCCTGTGTGTAACCTTGAATGAGTTGTGTTATTGTATCTGTGAAGAAGGTATTTGTTATCAAGTTATTGTTGAATTTCCAATGCGGGGATCTCTTTAATTTTGTATATGTGTGTCCCGTACTTAGAACTGTGTATACTGCTTGGTGATCTGTAAATTTAAGCGTGTTTTTTATATGGTAAGTTTTGTGTATATTGTAATTATTGGATGCGTAGAACCTGTCCAGTCTTGAGGCCTGTCTAAAATATGGGTTTGTCTTGTCGTGAAATGTGAAAGCTTGTGTGTTCGGTTGTAGTTTTCTGTAAACGTCATGTTTGTCAAGAATGGGTTGTAAATGTCGTATTGATAGGGGTATTTGAATTTTCTTTCTCTGAGATACGGGGCCTAAGGAACTACTGTCTAAATTGGCCAAAACACAGTTAAAATCTCCCCCTAACACTATTCTAGTTCCTTTGTAGTGCTTATCTATAGTGTCATACAGTCCGTCGTAAAATTTGGGTTGGTCAGTGTCTACTGCGGGTGCGTATATATTAATGAGCGTGTGCGTGTCATGTTTATTGTGTTTGCTCTGTATTTGAATTATGACGGTTCTGCCACAACCGTCTGTCCTATAATGTACTGTGTCCCAATCTTCATTAATTTGTAAGATGGTGACACTTCTATGCCTGGGGCCTAGGGCGAACCAGCCGTGTTTAAGTCCTAATCTAGTTACAATCCGACTGGCAGAAAAGTGGGACGTAATCCCTGTCTGTTGCAAGAACAAAAAATCAGGTTTATCTTTTTTAATCAGTTTGATAATGTGCTCTATCTTATTCCCCAAACCGTTGATATTGAGGGATATTAGAACTAGGCTGCTTGACAAAGTGGTATCTGAGGGTTGGCCACTTGTTGCAAACTGTCTACCTGGCAAAGTGGCAGAGTGGGCACTTGCCATATCTAAAATATTTGACAAAACGGGGACTGGACCGTTCGTCTTTTTTGAATTACAAAGCGGAGTAGTGGTCTGAGGCTGGCAACCCGCTACAGGTGAAATATTCAACAAAGCGCTAGTTGATGGTTTATCATGTGTTTTAAGGGTTGTAATAGGCAAAGTGATAGGCTGGTCACTTTTTGCACATGGTTTACACACCAGAGGTGTGACTGTGGGCTGACCGCCTTCTGTCTTTACTAGGCCGCTCGACACATTCGTGTTTACATTGTTAGACCAATCAGTGCATGAGGGCTGACCGATTAACCTAAATTCTTGGTTGCTAGACTGGATAGTGACTGAGGACTGGCTATTCGTCAAATTGCCCTGATAGTTCGGGCCAGGTGCAGGCAAAGCCGCACCGTCAGACCTTCCCGCCTTGACGGGGGGGGGGGGGGGGGGGGGGTGGGTGGCTGCCTAAGTAAAACTGTGCGCATTTAAAAGTGTAAGTGTGTGTGTGTTTGTGTGTAAAAGCAAAAACATCAAAGAACTACTTACATTAAGCACAACTCTTAAATAATAATAATAATAATAATAATAATAATAATAATAATACACACTCCCTAAACTATAGGTGTTTACACGTTTTACTTTTAAAATTACATCGTTATGAAATAAAGGAAAAAAGTTCATTTCTCCGGACACCGGCAGCTCACTGTCTGTTCTTGTTGTAGGTGCAACCAAGGCTTTCCTATACTTGGGAACTGGACAGGTCTGTCTGCACTGGGCCTCAGTGCACGGGGAAAGAACTTCTAGTAGTAAACTCATTTACTCACATGTTCAAAAGGCTTGCCCATCTATGAAGATATCTGCTTGAGACAACATGGCCTCCATGTCGTCCTCTTCTGTAGCTGCTGCCCAACAGGAGGAGGCTTGCGTATTGAACGGCGTCGGCGCCTCTAGAACCTCATGTCTTGTTGGTGATGATCTTCTGCTGTTAGGTGCTGACATCACACACTCGTCGGCGACAGGTGTCGACGAGTTCCCTCTCGGGGAGGGCACCGGCGTAGGCGCCGTGGGTGATGGTGGTAAGTCTCTCCGGCTAGGGGAGGGCTTGCCCGGCGACCTGCTTTCACTACGCTTTACTTCTTTTGATCTCACAGGCTCTGTTGCCTGGAGCAGGAATCTCTTTCTATTTATTTCTTTCTTTTCTTTCTTGTTATTAACAACTTTGCTATATCCATCGCCCTCACTGGCATCTGGGCAATCTGGGGTAGGGGGCTCGTCTGCCCTGCTCTGCTCTGCCGGTGTTTTGTCGACAGCTGTCTCTTCTTCCCTCATTTTCTTGACCTGGGGATGTGGCGCTCGCTTCTTGGGGCATTGGTTCACCCGCAGATTGCACATTGAATTTTCCTGCCTGGCAACGACACCCATATGCGCTGGAATTTTTCTTCTTGTCCCGCTATTTTTAAATGCATAAAATGAGGGACCTGACATGTCGATGGTTTATACATGATATTCCATTTATCAGAGGCCGTTTTTATTCTGGTTACCTCGGCGTCCTTATCTCCGGTCGCTGCTGCCGCCAGTCGTTGCACCGTCTCAACCTTCATAGTTGGTGGAATCCAATTCAAGATCCCCTTGGCTTTTTCTTTATCTTGGTGCTCAATATACACCGACATTTGTGGGTTGGTCCATTCCAATCGCTTCCCATGAAGGCCTTTATAATGCTTGAGCTGGGCCGCGGCTGTCAATGTGGCATACCATTTGAAAGGTCCTGCAAAGCGATATAGGGTGGCAATCCCACCTGTGCCCACACCTGCAGGCCCTGCGAGAATGCTCGCTATCAGAGAATATGAAGCCCTATTTGCCTGTGGGCCGGTAACACTAATAATCAAAGTACCTGGCTTATGGAAAGCTCCACCTTCAAAGTCTTCCTCCATGTTGACAGGGAAATTCGGAACTGCTGGCGCTGCCATCTTATAATAATTATTCCTCTTGGTTAGAAAAAACCAAATATGGAAACAAAACGAAGCTGTTAGCTGAACAGCTACACCACAGCACACACAAACCTCAAGAAAGAAGACGCCTTCGGTCTGACTCTAGCTTTGAGATAACTGTCTCAAGCTCTGACTGGTTACTAAGATGCATCAGTCTTTATACTGGTCTGGTGCTATGGCTCGCCAGAGGAAGTATTTCTCATTGGAGTTAAGACCGGAAACTTTCTAATGATTGGTCTTGGGGGCTAGTGGACTGTTGAAATAATCTTTAACCTAACTAGCTACGAATCCTCTAGTCTAAAATTATTGTTTCTATGTGATGATGACCAACCATTGTTTAAAGTTCTCTCTAATCTAAATGTTTTCCGGTCTGACTTGTATGTAGGCCACACAAGGTTTGATGACATCATGAGTTCATGTGTGTCATGACTGATGATGTCATTGATTCTTGACTAGTAGTTTATTTATCTAACTAGTCATTCATAAAATACTTTACTATAAGGCTAACAGTTGTAGCTACTTAATAGTCTACCCTGTTACACAGCTCTAAACATACAAAAGACATCAACAACTGGTGACAATAACAAACACACAACAGCCATCAACAACTGGTGACAACACAATACATATGACAGACATCAGCGAATGGTGACAACAATAAACATACAACAGACATCAACAACTAGTGATAACACTAAACATACAACCGACATCAACAACTAGTGACAACACAAAACATGCAATATACATAAAAAACTGGTGACAACACTAAACATACAAAAGACGTCAACAACTGGTTACAACAATAAACATACATCAGACACCAAAAACTGGTAACAACACCAAACAAACAACAGACATCAATGACTGGTGACAACACTAAACATACAACCGACACCAATGACTGGTGAAAAACACTAAACATACAAAATACACTAACAACTGCTGACAACACTAAACATGCAACAGACATCAACAACTGTTGACAACACTAAACATACAACAGACATCAACTACTGGTGACACACTAAACATACAATATACACTAACAACTGTTGACAACACTAAACATTCAAAAGACATCAATAACTGGTGACAATACTAAACATACAATAGCTATCAACAACTGTTACAACACTAAACATACAGCAGACATCAACAACTGGTGATAACGCTAAAAATACAACAGACATCAACAACTGGTGATAACACTAAACATACAAATGACATTAACAACTGGTGACAACACCAAACATGCAATATACATCAAAAACTGGTGACAACACTAAACATGCAACAGACATCAATAACTGGTTACAACAATAAACATACATCAGACATAAAAAACTGATGACAACACTAAACATACAACAGACATCAACGACTGGTGACAACACTAAACATACAATATACACTATACCTGTTGACAACACTAAACATACAATATACACTAACAACTATTGACAACATTAAACATACAACAGACATCAACAATTGGTGACAACACAAAACATACAACAGACATCAACAACTGGTGACAACACTAAACATACAACAGACATCAACAACTGGTGACAACACTAAACATACAACAGACATCAAATACTGGTGACAACACTAAACATTCAACAGACATCAAATACTGGTTACAACAATAAACATACAACAAACATCAACATCTGGTGACAACACTAAACATACAACAGACATCAACGACTGGTGACAACACTAAACATACAATAAGCTTCAACAACTGGTGACAACACTAAACAAAGAACAGAAATTAAGAACTAGGGACAATACTAAACATACAACAGATATTAAGAACTAAGGACAACACTAAACATTCAACAGACATCAGATACTGTTTACAACAATAAATATACAACAGACATCAACATCTGGTGACAACACTAAACATACAACAGAATTTACGAACTAGGGACAACACTAAACATACAACAGACATCAACAACTGATGAAAACACTTAACACAAATTATGCACTAACAACCGGAGTCAACAATAAACAGACAACAGACATTAAGAACTAGGGACAACACTAAACAAACACAAGACATTAACAACTGGTGATAACACTAAACACACTGTCACGTATTGCCTTCCTTGCTTTGCAGTAGTGGTCCAACAATGGCCAAAACTCAAGAGTATCTGAATGGGCCGTCAAAGGTATCTACCTTCGCACAAGATTACTCTTGGCAGAGATGTGGATAGAAGCTTAATAAAGCCACTACATTGCGGGAGCTTTCACAAGATAATTCAGAAGTCAAGCACAATGCTGTTTAGTGCTGAACATTTGTTAACTTATATCTGTCCGTCGCCTTTTGTGAAGCATTTAAGCAATGGTTGTTAGCTGTTCAAGCCCCCAGCTGAGTTTATTCGGCGAACTTCCTCTTATAATAGTATAGCTCTGTTTAGAGGTAAATATATGTATATATTTATATATGAAATATTCTGGCTCATACGTTTGCTTTCATACATGTAATAACTGAAACAACAATGTTTAGTTTTAAAATAATATGTAACAAATTTAATAATCAATTAGTATTAACAGTTTAAAAGAAATAAAATGCTGGTGACTTTTATATTGGAATCAAATTTTGTCTTCACAGAGATTTAGTGTGAGAATATAGTCAAAAAAATTATGTCCTTTTTGCTAATACCTTTTTATAAACACTTAACTGATATAAATGAGTCCTACTTCTTGGTGATGAGTGTACTTTTCTCACACGAGTGGCTTAGTAACTTCAGTACTTCAAACCGTCTGATAGCTTGTAACTACGAACTTTTGGAAAAATAGACAAACAAATGCCTCTGCTAAGTACGAGTACATTTGTGGGCTGCCAATTAACAAGCGCATTCTCGCTGTTCACCCACCAGTGTCACTCTCTGAGAATAATGAAATTCCCGAGGACACAGTGTAGCTCAGGGAAGATGAATAACATTCACCATATTCCTCTGGGTATTAACTGGGAAAATGTGTCTGGACAGCGCGAATAATGATTTGTCTGAGCTACAATTAACAAAGTGCATATATCTCACAAAATATTATACACTTTAGGCACAATTGATGTAATCATCACTCATCACTGCTCCAGTCGGAGTTTGGGGTCTCCTCTGCTGTCGGTTTTCTGCACGACTAGCGAGAAGACATCACCAGCGCTTGCTGCAGTGGTTTATGAGTATACTAGTTTCACATGTTGAGGTTGCTAGCCTCATATATAAGCACTTAGCAAGAAAACAGGTCAAATTTACATTTGTAAAATAATTGTTACACTGACCCCAAAGTTTTGGGAATACACAATCTCCTCGCGCAGGTTAGAATGGATACGAGCAATTTAGGTTATATGCGCTCGAACCACTTGGTCTGGAAATTTTGAATCTCTTTTATGACGAGTGAATCTGCAGAACACTTGGTCTGGGAAAGTTTCTCTTATGACGGATGATCCAATTCCTAAGTTTGCAGTCTTCGTATTTAAAGCCTTGGTCCCTGTTAGTTGGTTTTTTTATGTGATGCAAATGTTGATGTGTAGTTGGCCAGGTACGCGTGTCGATGTCACCTGAACAGTGTACTGGTGCGGTGAAGATCTGGGTCACTCACGCTGACAGCATACATGGTCCTTGTACGATGATGATGATGATGATGAGACATGGGTGTGTAGTCGCGAATGCGTTTAGGCTCATATATAGTTACACAATACACCCAGTCACACTCGTACTGAAGCCAATGATGGTTGAAACTACTGGTGACAGTTCATACATTTATTCACAGGACTAACAGTAGAATCACACAGGAACAGTCAATGTAAACAGGATCACGTACATCATGTTAATTGAAATCGCTTGGTACATATCAGGCATTCTAAGGCTGGTGAACATTCAAATATGTGGGCATGGTCAATAGTGGTATGTTCTTTAATGTACAGTTCATAATGCCGCTTTGGTATCCCTGACTGAACGCGTCAGATACCTTAATAACTCCGTCATACAAAGGACGAGCCCTTAACTCATGTAATCCTATTACCAGGGCCGTCGTTCAACTTGGCATAACACGCCAGTTACATCTTTTCATGCGGTAGAATAGTGGCCATTACACAGACCTCGATATGACGTCAGCTGTGTACTCTTCATAAGCAGGTTGCATAAACCCTGCTATAATGTTTGTATAAATATACCGCCAACCTGCGGTTTCCACCATATATAACTTCGTCACTGGACTTCTGATCATATGAAGACGAATAGTCTTAAATAGCTACCTTGAGCACAAAATATTAGTTCTGCATTACAAGAACGGTGAGCTGTTCTCACAGGCTAGGTAAGCCTTTAACAAATTCTGCAACCGAATGCGTAGTAATGATAAAGTCGGTGTTACCTTGAAACGAATCCTCAGAACATAAGAAACAACACTGTCGTCATTCCTGACGTACAGTAAATCACTGGGGAAAACTGACAACGCAGTCACTTCAAAGATTTTCCTTCCCCAGGAAACAACGGACATTCACGTCCTACAGAAGCCAGTTTGCATCTCTACCTGACGGAAGTCTAATTTTGCGCGCAACAACTGCGCATGGCACATAGCCCAGAACTGTTTACCTTTGACCCTAAAGGTCAAACACAATGAATGAACCATAAAGGGAGATAATCCCTAATCAACCTGACACAGCAAAGTTAAGACATAGTTCCCTAACCTTGACCAGGGTGAAAAACATACAACCAATAAATCGACGTTTGAAACTCCGTCAAAAATGACAGCAACATATTACTGCACCCCCCTCCCCCCCCTGTAAAAAAAATGGCACATTTAAAAAAAAAATATATCCATGAGCAAGATAGCACAAACATCAATTATGTGCCTATGAAAGAATGAACCTAATATCAGGTACAATAGACGCATAAATAAAGCGTCTGGAGAGAGTAAAAATCATCTCCCATCATAAGAGAAAATATTTCCTCTAAGCACAACAAACTCGGGAGGTACCATTAAAGAAATCTAAGTTGCTGGCAATACCAATCATAGATATAAAAAATTGTCAAATACTATAATTATAGCAATATACAAATATCATGAACTACAATACTATACCATCAACATATCTAATGGATATATATCATGGATGGACATAACCAAATTTGTTAAAGTCATATACATCATCCAAATAGTGACACAATTGTGTTAATATATATTATGATATTAAGAACAGACATAAGTCTGGAAGTGTATCAGGAAATCTAGGACATAAGAGCTAAGTAGATTCATGTTGAGATCTACCTTCACAACGAGATCTATCAAAATTATTATCTCTGTTGAGACCATTGCTCTTATTTGAACTCCAGTTACCATAATTGTGATTATTATTTCCCTTATAATCAAAATTCCTATTACGTGGATTTTGTTTTTTCCACACAAAAAAACTATTATAAGGTTGGTAACTTTTATCAAAGTTCCTATAGTTACTGGGACCAACATGTTGAGGACAATTAAATTGCCTCCAGTTCTTTGAAGAAGAACCATTACGTGATGGACGCGTTTGGTATTGTCCACAATCACGGTTATTTCTCTTAGTAAAGTTGCTTTTATTTTTCTCTGTAGCAATATGCTTATTAGGTATAGGGTATGGTCTTACTCTGATCGGATTACGATCAGTAAGTATGATGTCATGTTCAATGACATGTGTGTGTCCAGGAATGTCGGTAAGGACATCCAGAAATGATTGTAGCGTAGAAGATACTTGACGCTGTTCCTCAAAAGACAAGTTCGAAGAGACGGTAACGTTTTTTCATGATTCCGTAGAATTAAGTGGAATCACGGGAAGAGGTAAGTTAACATCAGAAAAAGTAGTTTCCTCATCCTGTATAACGGACAGGGATGAGATATGACCATGTTGGACTGGAGAATCGTCCGTCGCCTGGAAAATAGGCTGTAAATAGTCTGGTCGTTCAATAAATTCCATAAGCATATTTATATGAAAGGTTTTATGCCTTCCATCAACATCGACAATATAGTCGACATCCGAAATTTTAGAGACTATAGTGTATGGACCTTTCCAAGAAATGAGAAGTCTGTTCTCCCTCGAGGGAAGTAAGACAAACGCTATGTCTCCTGGACAAAGTTGACGTAGGCGTCTTTTCTTATTAGCGAATCGCCTAACCTTTTCTTTAGCAAATTATGATGATGAAGTAGCTAACCTGCATGATTCGATAATTTTTTTCCTAAGAGCGATGATATATTCATATGACGATTGTGTATCATCGTCAATATTATCGGCAGCGATCAAATCGTGTAGCAAGGACATAGGACCGCGCGGTTGCGCGCCAAAGACAAGTTCAAAAGGAGAAAACCCTGTATGCTCGTTGGGAACCTCTCTATAAGCAAAGAGAGCTGCAGGTAGGACCCTGTCCCAATCATCAGGATGATCCTCCGTTATCTTGCCAAGTAAGTTCTTTAGAGTCCTATTAAGACGTTCAACCAATCCATTGGACATTGGATGATAAATACTACTGAGAGACCTTTTAATGTCCAGAGTAGCCATTACCTGAGACATAGTGTCCGATATTAATTGAGTGCCGTGGTCTGATAGTATTTCTCCTGGAAATCCCAGACGAGAAAATATGAGCCAAAGAGCATCTGCGATATCGACAGTTGATATGCTTTTAAGAGGTATAGCCTCTGGCCAACGCGTGCACATGTCAATGCAAGTAAGGATAAATTGATGTCCTCTGGCTGACTTAATCTTAAACGGGCCAATAATGTCTATTGCCATTTTCTGAAACGGCCGAATAGGAATATCTGCGGCCTGAATAGGTGCAGCATGTCTAGGACCTCTAGACTTGACCTCTTGACTAATTTTGCAAGATCGGCAATAAATTCGTATGTCTTTGTTCACGAATGGCCAAAAGAAAGACGCAAGGACTCTAGTCTTAGTTCTGGAAAAACCCATATGTCCAGCACACTGAGAATCGTGTGCATGTTGAAGAATTAAGGCTCTCATACACTTAGGCACAAGAATTTGCGAATGCATAGACTTGTCCGAGTGTTGTACCATTCGTACCAATATACCATTCTTCATAGTGATATACGATCTGTGATTCGTATTCTGATTAGGATCACATTTCTTTGCGAGAAGGAAGAATTTCTTTAAAGAAGGATCTTCTTCTTGTCGTTTAACAAACGAGTCATGCGAAATCACCAAGTGATCGTCTTGGCTATCAACTCCATTACTATCATCAGATGAAGTTGGAGGGATAAGAGCTTGGGCTCTTGTTACCACAGCATTGACCGTTTGGATATTTTGTTCCTCCCAAATAGAAATTTGTTGCGGGGTGCATTCCTTAACCCCATGAATACGACCAATTAAAAGATCCGAAATAGGATTAGAAAGAAGACATGCGTGGACATCTCCTGTAAAGAAGGGAGTATCAATGCTAATGACAACAGTAGGATATTTTTCCATGGTACCCCCAAATGTAACACATTTGACAACCTTTCCCGTGTAACAGCGTTTATCTATTAGAGACTGTCTAACCCCGACAGTAGTACATCCAGAGTCAAAAAGAACTGAGACTGGACTATCATTCACTAGACCTTTATGCAAGATGAGAGATCCTCTCCCATCATGCGCAACTGTAGCAGGAAGAGCGGGAAGAGGGTGACCACAAATTAAGGTAGATACAGACGATGGCTCGAACAATGTTGAGCATTGGGGGCATTCAGTTGCTCTCCCAAAATCGAAAGCACAACCAGTGATAGCATTAGAGTTCCCACTATCATTTACTTGATTACAGGCTCCATTAAACTCTTGTTGTGCAGAGTTTGCCTGTTGGTAAGCTTTTCTTTTGTTATATCTAGGTCTACCGCGATTATCATTTCCCCTGTAATTGTTATCATATTGCCTATTGTAATTATCATTCCGGTTTGAATCCCGGTTTGTATATTCACCATCGTCATATTCTTGACGTCGAGAATGGTTATCCCGAGAAGAAAAGCTCGGATAGTTTTTATTGTGATAACCTTTGCGACAGTGTCTAAAATTATTACCACCAAAATTACGAGAACTACCATCTCGTCTCCAGTTCTTAGAAGAAGAACCTTCATATGTTGGATTACTCTGCTTATGAGTGTAATTCTGATTACTTTTCCTATTCCAGTTTTGTTGAGCACCCTGAAATTTCTTATTGAAATTAGGGCCATATGGTGCTGCCGAAGCAACTGGCAACCCTTCTTTCACTTTAGAATTGCTAACTGTAGCATGGCGATGCGCGGTGGCATACTGGCAACAGTATTCCTCCATGTCTTTTAAGTTTTTGGGCTTACGCTCATGAAAAAATGCAAGGAAAGAATCATTAACAGACGACAAAACTTTGTCTCGAAGTAATAAGTCCATTAGGCCTTCATATGTTTTCTCAGTTTGAGACAACTCAATCCATCGTGTAAATGTACGACGTATCTTTGTAATAAAATCAGAGAAATCTACTCCATTTTCTGGCAACATTGTCCTAAAACGAAGACGATAACCTTCTTCTTTTAGTTGATATTTTTTAGTAATGCTGCTCTGACAACATCATAATTAGTTCTGTTATGTTCTTCTATTGTCATAAGAGTAGTCACTGTTTCACCTGTAAAAAATTCCATCAATTGTTCGACATATTTTTCCTTTTTTATCTTATGCGTATCGCATAAAAATTGGAATCTATCCAGATAATCCGCTATGTCGTCCTTTAAAGGATTGAAATGAGGTAATTTGATCTTACTAGAAAACTCCTTTGTCGTACCCGAAGTTGCTTGATGAGCACCCATATTTATCACTTTCAATTTCTCTAATTCCAAAGCTGCGAGTCTTTCCTCATGTTCCATTTTCTGTTTCTCTTTCCTTTCCTCGACTTCCCTATCCAATCTTCTATTTTCCGCCTCTGCCTGAAGTTTTCTTTCCTCTGCAGCAGCTTGAAGTTTTCTTCCCTCTGCAGCAGCTTGAAGTTTTCTTTCCTCTGCTTGAAGTTTTCTTTCCTCTGCTTGAAGTTTTCTTTCCTCTGCAGCAGCTTGAAGTTTTCTTTCCTCAGCAGCAGCTTGAAGTTTTCTTTCCTCTGCTTGAAGTTTTCTTTCTTCAGCAGCAGCTTCATTTTTTTGTTTTTCCATTTCCATCTGGAATTTTCTTTCATCAGCTTGCATTTGCAACTTTAAATTCTCAACATCTATCTTCTTTTGTTCAGCGTGTATCTGCAATCTTAAATTCTCAGCATCTATCTTTTTTTGTTCAGCTTCTGCTTTCAATTTATTTTCCTCTTTTTGTCTCTTTTCTTCTGATTATAATACCATGGCGAATTGAGCAGTCGCGAATTCTTCTAATTCTTTACCAGACTTGCCAAGGGATTTCCCTTGTCAATGAAGTATTCTAGTGTAGACATTCTGTCTAATGAAATCAGTAACCTGAAAAATTAAATAAATTACCTTATCCCACTTAAATGGGAGACAAGTCTTCAATATTAGACTTGTATACTCAGTTCAGTTTATTTCACTCTCTTTGAGAGACAAGTCTTAGTCAAGGACCTTGTATGGTTACCTTGTTTCTTTATAATAATATTGTATCAAAACCTCTGTTACGTGGTATTATCTAAAGGAGTCACCTTACCCAACCAATATTACAAGTAACATATAACTTTGCATATAATGGAATGTGTTGCAAACAAAGTTTATTTACAAATAACCGTATAGTAACTCTCTTGCTCTTTATCAACACGGGAGTACAATGTCAAGCGCGCAATGATTGTTAGATCCACAATAACATGTAGTGGTCTCCAGGAACATAAAGTCACTATGACCTTCTCGATGAATAGTTGAGACTTGAGGCCCAATGTTGAAAAGTTCGTAGACGGTACTGTTTACAAAAAATACTTGACCTTGAACTACTTGACTTGAACGTTCAGACGTTGTAGAGTCTGTTGAGTGTAACGTGTAGACAACCAGCGGTACTGTTTACAAAAAATACTTGACTTGTGTGCAGCTGTGGTCCACGTAGCAATATTGCCTAGATGCTAACTCCAGTACTTGTACCAACTGTGGTTCATGTAGCATTATCACATAGATGCTAACACTGCTTATGTGTGTCAACAGTCGATGACCTATTTCTACTGTCCGGTGTAGCCAAAACTTGGAAATGTAGAGTACTACGGATGTGTGTCATTTATAGCTGTCAACCTTGATCGTTCCAATCTGTAGCCGAAACCAAAATTGAAGCCGAAAAGCCCACGGAACTGGCCTACCAGTAATGTTAGTTGGTTTTTTTATGTGATGCAAATGTTGATGTGTAGTTGGCCAGGTACGCGTGTCGATGTCACCTGAACAGTGTACTGGTGCGGTGAAGATCTGGGTCACTCACGCTGACAGCATACATGGTCCTTGTACGATGATGATGATGATGAGACATGGGTGTGTAGTCGCGAATGCGTTTAGGCTCATATATAGTTACACAATACACCCAGTCACACTCGTCCTGAAGCCAATGATGGTTGAAACTACTGGTGACAGTTCATACATTTATTCACAGGACTAACAGTAGAATCACACAGGAACAGTCAATGTAAACAGGATCACGTACATCATGTTAATTGAAATCGCTTGGTACATATCAGGCATTCTAAGGCTGGTGAACATTCAAATATGTGGGCATGGTCAATAGTGGTATGTTCTTTAATGTACAGTTCATAATGCCGCTTTGGTATCCCTGACTCAACGCGTCAGATACCTTAATAACTCCGTCATACAAAGGACGAGCCCTTAACTCATGTAATCCTATTACCAGGGCCGTCGTTCAACTTGGCATAACACGCCAGTTACATCTTTTCATGCGGTAGAATAGTGGCCATTACACAGACCTCGATATGACGTCAACTGTGTACTCTTCATAAGCAGCTTGCATAAACCCTGCTATAATGTTTGTATAAATATACCGCCAACCTGCGGTTTCCACCATATATAACTTCGTCACTGGACTTCTGATCATATGAAGACGAATAATCTTAAATAGCTACCTTGAGCACAAAATATAAGTTCTGCATTACAGGAACGGTGAGCTGTTCTCACAGGCTAGGTAAGCCTTTAACAAATTCTGCAACCGAATGCGTAGTAATGATAAAGTCGGTGTTACCTTGAAACGAATCCTCAGAACATAAGAAACAACACTGTCGTCATTCCTGACGTACAGTAAATCACTGGGGAAAACTGACAACGCAGTCACTTCGAAGATTTTCCTTCCCCAGGAAACAACGGACATTCACGTCCTACAGAAGCCAGTTGCATCTCTACCTGACGGAAGTCTAATTTTGCGCGCAACAACTGCGCATGGCACATAGCCCAGAACTGTTTACCTTTGACCCTAAAGGTCAAACACAATGAATGAACCATAAAGGGAGATAATCCCTAATCAACCTGACACAGCAAAGTTAAGACATAGTTCCCTAACCTTGACCAGGGTCAAAAACATACAACCAATAAATCGACGTTTGAAACTCCGTCAAAAATGACAGCAACAGTCCCTTAAGTTTTTCAGTCTTTGTATTTATAAAGGCGGACTTTTTTTAAAGGTTTTAAGTTTCCCAAATACTTCGATCAGTCACTTATAATATGGGAATTCCAAGTCCAATGTCTCTCTGGCTTCTGTGAGTCGGTCATATGATGTGTGCTGCAGTCTCTCTGTTCTGTGTCTCTGATTTCACTACATTATATATGCAGTTCTCAGTTCACATCACAGATATGCTTCCGTCGGATGTTCCAATAGGATCCATAGTTTATTCCGGCTTCTTACTTTAATCCCATCGTAAGATCTTTAGCACTGCGTTGGGGTGTCTAATTTCAAAACAAACCCCACGTGTTTTAAAATATTACATTTAATATTCCAACGCGTGACCTCTTTCAAATCATACGGTAATATTTCCGCCCACTCACAACAACATGTGATTACGTTTGCCTGGCGTAATGTCTTCCGCCAAGATGTCTACCCAAACAGATTATCTGTAACAATCACTAGGGATTGTCCCACAAAAAGCGATAAACTCATCTATCCTCTGTGTAATCTGCCAGACAAACAGACACGGACGTCGGCAACCCAGACATACAATCTTGGGTTCTTTTTATGTCGATCGGACGAGACCGTGTTGTCACCAGCTTTCCATCTGGTGTCAAATGTTGGACGGTTGCGTTTTGAAAGATGGTCAGACTAATAGAATGGATAAGCGTATGACCGGTATAATTACCTGGTATTATCGCAGTTACCTTGCGGAATGTACGTAAACAATTCTGCGTGTAAAGCAGATACGTCCGTAGGGGAGTAGAGTGTTAGAGACTTCATCCTATTAACCTATCATAGAGAGCACAAATGAATGAAAGGGCAAACCTTATGCCAAATAAAAGCGATTTGTGAAAAAATGAAGAAAAAGAAATGATACTGCCGTAGAGCTAAAGGTGTGATAGATCACACAAAAGAGCACATTCAGACGTTCTGTGCCACATACAACAGAAATCAACGACTGGTTTCAACACTAAACGTACAATATACACTAACAACTGATGAAAACACTAAACATACAGCAGACATCAATGACTGGTGAAAACACTAAACATACAACAGACATCAATAACTGATGACAGCACTAAACACACAGCAGACATCAATAACTGATGACAACACTAAACATACAACAAACATCAATAACTGATCACAACACTAAACATACAACAGACATCAACAACTGGTGACAACGCTAAACATACAACAGACATCAACAACTGGTGACAACACTATACATACAACAGACATCAACTACTGGTGACAACACTAAACATACAACAGAAATTAAGAACTAGGAACAACACTAAACATACAACAGAAATTAAGAACTAGGAACAACACTAAACATACAACAGACATCAACAACTGGTGACAACACTAAACATACAACAGACATCAACAACTGGTGACAACACTAAACATACAACAGACATCAACAACTGGTGACAACACTAAACATACAACAGACATCAACAACTGGTGACAACACTATACATACAACAGACATCAACTACTGGTGACAACACTAAACATACAACAGAAATTAAGAACTAGGAACAACACTAAACATACAACAGACATCAACAACTGGTGACAACACTAAACATACAACAGACATCAACAACTGGTGACAACACTATACATACAACAGACATCAACAACTGGTGACAACACTAAACATACAATAGAAATTAAGAACTAGGAACAACACTAAACATACAACATACATCAACAACTGGTGACAACACTAAACATACAACATACATCAACAACTGGTGACAACACTAAACATACAACAGACATCAACAACTGGTGACAACACTAAACATACAATAGAAATTGGGAACTAGGGACAACACTAAAGAAGCACAAGACATCAACAACTGATATCAACGTCAAACGTACACCAGACTTGAACAACTTGTGACAACACTAAACATATAACAGACACCAATAACTGATGACAACACTAAACATTCAACAGACATCAGCAACTGGTGATAACACCAAACATACCAGGAGACAGACTTCTTGCCACGAATGTCTGATCTTCAGAATCGTAAGAGATGAAAACGTCATAATTAAATTCTTTATTGTTGTCATTTGTGTGTGTGTCAGTTAACTTCAGATAGGCAGCGTAGTACAGGTACCTGATCTTCCATCTGAATCTGAAAGTGAAAGGATTATTTTAATAAATGAACGTTCTTGACATAATACATGCCTTTTATCTTCCCGTTGGTAATTGTAAAAGTACAGCAACTAAATGTTGACTTGGTTTATTCATTTTCTTCTGGATAAACATAATTTTAATTGAAGTCATTGTCAACAAGAGAGTCTGTTGTATTAAAATCAGATCCTAAACTACAAGAAAGTCTGTCGTGTTAAATTATATATCTAAATTATATCAAAACAAAAAAAGATAACTTGTCACAATCTAAATTTAATGAAAAAATATATTTAATTATCTTGAAACAAATGCCTGCACCTGTAAACGATAGCCCCCACCACGGCACACAGGAGAATGCGGAACTGACATCAGTAACCCTTACCTGTAAACGATAGTCCCCACCACGGCACACAGGAGAATGCGGAGCTGACATCAGTAACCCTTATCTGTAAACGATAGTCCCCACCACAGCACACAAGAGAATGCGCAGCTGACATCAGTAACACTTACCTGTAAACGATAGTCCCCACCACAGCACACAGGAGAATGCGCAGCTGACATCAGTAACACTTACCTGTAAACGATAGTCCCCACCACAGCACACAGGAGAATGCGCAGCTGACATCAGTAACACTTACCTGTAAACGATAGTCCCCACCACAGCACACAGGAGAATGCGCAGCTGACATCAGTAACACTTACCTGTAAACGATAGTCCCCACCACAGCACACAGGAGAATGCGGAGCTGACATCAGTAACCCTTACCTGTAAACAATAGCCCCAACCACTACACACAGGAGAATGCGGAGCTGACATCAGTAACCCTTACCTGTAAACAATAGCCCCAACCACTACACACAGGAGAATGCGGAGCTGACATCAGTAACCCTTACCTGTAAACAATAGCCCCAACCACTACACACAGGAGAATGCGGAGCTGACATCAGTAACCCTTACCTGTAAACGACAGCTCCCATGACAGCACACAGAAGAATGGTGGTAGCAGCAAGAACAATTAAGAACATTGGATAGTTCTTGGCACACTCTCTGTCTAGAACACGAATGGTCTCCTCGTATCCGTCAATGATATATTTAACTGATGTATCCGGATACTTGCACTTGTATCCCGTAAAGTTCTTGTCGAAAGCTGCAGAGCTGACCATCCATTTTAGAAAGTCCAGATTAAAGCAGTCACACAGTATTGGACAGTTGGACATGTCTACTTTGATCTGAACTGGTTTAACTTGACACAACTGGTCTACATGTGAGCGGACATCATAGGGGAGTTGGGTCAACCCCGTGTTGCTGAGGTTAAGCAGCTTCAGATGTGCCATGTGGGAGATGTTAACATCAAAGTTAGAGAAAATGTTACCGTCTAGCCGAAGATATTCCAAATTGTCAAGTCCGAAAAATACATCTTTGGGCAAATTATTAATTTGATTTAGTGACAGATCAAGATATACCAGGTTCGTTAAAAACATAAGCGGAACATATGAATTTAGGAAATCATTCAAATTATTGGACTCTAGTATCAGAATCCAGATCGGTGAAACATCAAAATACGGAGGAATTAACCTCCGAAGCGAAGATTTTCGAATGTTCAGAAATCTGAGGTTCGGCAAACGTTCCAAACTACAAAAATTAAATTCGGAAAGAAGGCTACAACTGAGATCCAGCATTTCCAGGTTGTTCCTTTCGTCGATATGCAGCAAAAAATCATCGTGCATATTTTTAACGTTAACTTGAACACGTTTTAATGTCCACGGAATAATTGTCCCGAGCTTCCGCTGACCGGAAGACATTCCGTTTCCTATTTCCTTCAAATTAGTGTTGTCCATATGTCGGTGGAAGTTTAACATATCCCAGGATGACATGACGTTTTCGTCCTGATCATCTGTGAGACATTCTTTAATATTGCTGTTGATCATAAGAGTTTCAAGTCCCTCCATCTGGCTTAGAGGAATCTCCTCAGGGTTCACAGTTATATAATTTTCGCCCAAGTCAACAGTTTTTAAACTCTTGGGAAGTTTCATAAAAACGTCTCGATCAATGTACACTATGTTATTTTCCCTAGCAACAAGAGTAGTTAAAGTTTGTGGTAGATACCGAATCAAAGAACTGTTTATGTAAGTCACAGAAAATTCATCGACAACGGAGTCCATTATGAACGTTTCAAGACTAGAGTATCTCAGTCCCCACATGATCACTGGCAAATATTCCATACCGATGTTATTGTTCTCAGAGATATCCAAAGTTGTTAAATTTTTTAATTGTAAAAACACACCAGTTTCGATACCAGAACCATGGATGCCACAGTCACGCATACTGAGTAATTTAATGTGGCCCAAATTTTGGAATGTTTCATTGGGCAAAAAGTCAACAACATTGCCCATACAGCTGAAAGTCAGGTTGCGTAAAGATGTCATATTTTTAAATCCTGGGCCATAATCATTGTCGCAATGCATGTTCATGTACAGTTCCTCAAGACTGTAGAGATAAGCTAAAAACACATCAGGAGATACAGGACTCTTTGAGCACGGGTAAACATTCGTACCAATGCGTAGAATTTTTAACGATATCAACTGCTCAAAGATACGTTCAGGGAGGTTTTCATTTTCAAGGATGAAGTTCTCACTGAGATCTAGATATCTTAACTGAGACAGCCTGCTGAAGGAGCCATCCTCTAACAAGGTCAGTTTGTTAAATGAAAGATCTAAACTTTCCAGTAGTCTGTAACGAGAAAATGAATTGGTCAATATTGTTGTCAGAAAGTTATTATTCAGCAGTAATTCAGTTATGGAAGTCGCTAGATCTTGAGGCACTAAATTTAATAGACAGTATGAATAGTAACACTTGTTACACTGACACGAGCACCTGCCATCAATGCCACCAATACGTTTCTTTTCAGTCAGATGATGCAATGTCCGCACTTTACGTCTTGTGTTTGATGGTGAAGATAAGATTTCAGGACGTGCTCGATCATTCTGAGAATATGTTTGCAATGTCCACTCTTTACGTCTTGTGTTTGATGGTGAAGATAAGATTTCAGGACGTGCTCGGTCATTCTTAGAATATGTTTGCAATGTCCGCTCTTTACTTCTTGTGTTTGATGGTGAAGATAAGATTTCAGGACGTACTCGATCATTCCGAGAATATGTTTGCAATGTCCGCTCTTTACGTCTTGTGTTTGATGGTGAAGATAAGATTTCAGGACGTGCTCGATCATTCTGAGAATATGTTTGCAATGTCCGCTCTTTACGTCTTGTGTTTGATGGTGAAGATAAGATTTCAGGACGTCCTCGATCATTCTGAGAATATGTTTGCAATGTCCGCTCTTTACGTCTTGTGTTTGATGGTGAAGATAAGATTTCAGGACGTCCTCGATCATTCTGAGAATATGTTTGCTCTTCATTTGGTGCTGATTTTAAAAGCGGTACTCTCTCCTGGCTGCGACCACTTGCTGACATATCATTGCTCTTGTTAGCACGTTGACCATTCCTAGATGACATGCTCGTGTCAACTCTGGACGCTTTTCCAAGGAAGTAATTTTCTGGGCCTTTTCTGGAGCCACTGATTGATAATGTCGGTGCGATACTGTTTGCAATTTGGATTTTGAAACCTGGCCCTCCCGTCAACATGGAAGTACGATTGGACAAGTGTTTGTTGTGTATATTCTTGTCCTCATTTCTGTAATTCGCATTTATCACTTTGGATGACACGTTTTTCACGGTATCTGTTACTGTATTGTTGGAAGCAGAAAATTGGATTATCGTCCTTGATTTTAAAATGTTCTCTGGATTATGATGTTGTATGTCAGCGTTTCGAATCCCGGCACGCACAGACCCAGGTAATTCACCTCTTGTAAACTTCTCTGGTGCCGTTATACTTTCTGGCAAAGACTGAGGCCTTGACACTTCAATATTCAGACACAACGTGGTCGTAAGTAAAATTAGAGCCTGGGACCTCGTCATTATTACAGCTGACTGTTTCTATGATCTTGAATTCTAAGAGACAAGTGGGTATACGTTTAAAGATTAATTGATTAATTCATATGTAGCTCTCTCTCTCTCTCTCTCTCTCTCTCTCTCTCTCTCTCTCTCTCTCACACACACACACACACACACACACACACACACACACACACACACACACACACACACACACTTAAAGTGTATTGTTCACTACAATTTATAGATAATTCCCTTTGACACCGTGTTTTTAACTTCTTGTGTCTTCCTTTTAACATTTTGATACATACATTTTTGATAAACAATCACAAAATTATTTCGGTATCTCTTCTGTAAAAAGATGTTGAGAAACATTGATCTGCGAAAAAGGGCATGGACTAAACTAATGCACCATCAAATTCAAACGCCCATGGAGATCTACAGATACCAATTCCAGTACAAAAATCAAAATCACATCAAGTCAGTCTTTTGTATAGGAAACATGGGGAGCGAGAAAAACGCAACCACGATGTTACAGACTCCATGTTTTTTGTGTTTCATGTTTCAGACTACACATATAACAGAACTGACCTAACATTGTTTCAGACGACACATACAACAGAACTGACCTAACATTGTTTCAGACGACACATACAACAGAACTGACCTAACATTGTTTCAGACGACACATACAACAGAACTGACCTAACATTGTTTCAGACGACACATACAACAGAACTGACCTAATATTGTTTCAGACGACACATACAACAGAACTGACCTAATATTGTTTCAGACGACACATACAACAGAACTGACTTAACATTGTTTCAGACGACACATACAACAGAACTGACCTAACATTGTTTCAGACGACACATACAACAGAACTGACTTAACATTGTTTCAGACGACACATACAACAGAACTGACCTAACATTGTTTCAGACGACACATACAACAGAACTGACTTAACATTGTTTCAGACGACACATACAACAGAACTGACTTAACATTGTTTCAGACGACACATACAACAGAACTGACCTAACATTGTTTCAGACGACACATACAACAGAACTGACCTAACATTGTTTCCATTGTTTTCAGACGACACATACAACAGAACTGACCTAACATTGTTTCAGACGACACATACAACAGAACTGACTTAACATTGTTTCAGACGACACATACAACAGAACTGACCTAACATTGTTTCAGACGACACATACAACAGAACTGACTTAACATTGTTTCAGACGACACATACAACAGAACTGACTTAACATTGTTTCAGACGACACATACAACAGAACTGACCTAACATTGTTTCAGACGACACATACAACAGAACTGAATTAACATTGTTTCAGACGACACATACAACAGAACTGACCTAACATTGTTTCAGACGACACATACAACAGAACTGAATTAACATTGTTTCAGACGACACATACAATAGAACTGACCTAACATTGTTTCAGACGACACATACAACAGAACTGACCTAACATTGTTTCAGACGACACATACAACAGAACTGACTTAACATTGTTTCAGACGACACATACAACAGAACTGACCTAACATTGTTTCAGACGACACATACAACAGAACTGACTTAACATTGTTTCAGACGACACATACAATAGAACTGACCTAACATTGTTTCAGACGACACATACAACAGAACTGACTTAACATTGTTTCAGACGACACATACAACAGAACTGACTTAACATTGTTTCAGACGACACATACAACAGAACTGACTTAACATTGTTTCAGACGACACATACAACAGAACTGACTTAACATTGTTTCAGACGACACATACAACAGAACTGACTTAACATTGTTTCAGACGACACATACAACAGAACTGACCTAACATTGTTTCAGACGACACATACAACAGAACTGACTTAACATTGTTTCAGACGACACATACAACAGAACTGACCTAACATTGTTTCAGACGACACATACAACAGAACTGACTTAACATTGTTTCAGACGACACATACAACAGAACTGACCTAACATTGTTTCAGACGACACATACAACAGAACTGACCTAACATTGTTTCAGACGACACATACAACAGAACTGACTTAACATTGCTTCAGACGACACATACAACAGAACTGACCTAACATTGTTTCAGACGACACATACAACAGAACTGACCTAACATTGAATCAGACGACACATACAACAGAACTGACCTAACATTGAATCAGACGACACATACAACAGAACTGACCTAACATTGTTTCAGACGACACATACAACAGAACTGACCTAACATTGTTTCAGACGACACATACAACAGAACTGACCTAACATTGTTTCAGACGACACATACAACAGAACTGACCTAACATTGTTTCAGACGACACATACAACAGAACTGACCTAACATTGTTTCAGACGACACATACAACAGAACTGACCTAACATTGTTTCAGACGACACATACAACAGAACTGACCTAACATTGTTTCAGACGACACATACAACAGAACTGACCTAACATTGTTTCAGACGACACATACAACAGAACTGACCTAACATTGTTTCAGACGACACATACAACAGAACTGACCTAACATTGTTTCAGACGACACATACAACAGAACTGACCTAACATTGTTTCAGACGACACATACAACAGAACTGACCTAACATTGTTTCAGACGACACATACAACAGAACTGACCTAACATTGTTTCAGACGACACATACAACAGAACTGACCTAACATTGAATAAGACGACACATACAACAGAACTGACCTAACATTGAATCAGACGACACATACACCAGAACTGACCTAACATTGAATCAGACGACACATACAACAGAACTGACCTAACATTGCTTCAGACGACACATACAACAGAACTGACCTAACATTGAATCAGACGACACATACAACAGAACTGACCTAACATTGAATCAGACGACACATACAACAGAACTGACCTAACATTGTTTCAGATGACACATACAACAGAACTGACCTAACATTGAATCAGACGACACATACAACAGAACTGACCTAACATTGTTTCAGACGACACATACAACAGAACTGACCTAACATTGTTTCAGACGACACATACAACAGAACTGACCTAACATTGAATCAGACGACACATACAACAGAACTGACCTAACATTGTTTCAGACGACACATACAACAGAACTGACTTAACATTGTTTCAGACGACACATACAACAGAACTGACTTAACATTGTTTCAGACGACACATACAACAGAACTGACCTAACTTTGTTTCAGACGACCCATACAACAGAACTGACCTAACATTGTTTCAGACGACACATACAACAGAACTGACTTAACATTGTTTCAGACGACACATACAACAGAACTGACCTA
This sequence comes from Oreohelix idahoensis, assembly GCA_024509875.1. Lineage (NCBI taxonomy): Eukaryota > Metazoa > Mollusca > Gastropoda > Stylommatophora > Oreohelicidae > Oreohelix > Oreohelix idahoensis. The sequence continues at coordinate 30,817 of JAMPIV010011445.1, read as the reverse complement.
ACATTGTTTCAGACGACACATACAACAGAACTGACCTAACATTGTTTCAGACAACACATACAACAGAACTGACCTAACATTGTTTCAGACGACACATACAACAGAACTGACCTAACATTGTTTCAGACGACACATACAACAGAACTGACCTAACATTGTTACAGACGACACATACAACAGAACTGACCTAACATTGTTTCAGACGACACATATAACAGAACTGACCTAACATTGTTTCAGACGACACATACAACAGAACTGACTTAACATTGTTTCAGACGACACATACAACAGAACTGACCTAACATTGTTTCAGACGACACATACAACAGAACTGACCTAACATTGTTTCAGACGACACATACAACAGAACTGACCTAACATTGTTTCAGACGACACATACAACAGAACTGACCTAACATTGTTTCAGACGACACATACAACAGAACTGACCTAACATTGAATCAGACGACACATACAACAGAACTGACCTAACATTGAATCAGACGACACATACAACAGAACTGACCTAACATTGTTTCAGACGACACATACAACAGAACTGACCTAACATTGAATCAGACGACACATACAACAGAACTGACCTAACATTGTTTCAGACGACACATACAACAGAACTGACCTAACATTGTTTCAGACGACACATACAACAGAACTGACCTAACATTGAATCAGACGACACATACAACAGAACTGACCTAACATTGTTTCAGACAACACATACAACAGAACTGACTTAACATTGTTTCAGACGACACATACAACAGAACTGACTTAACATTGTTTCAGACGACACATACAACAGAACTGACCTAACTTTGTTTCAGACGACCCATACAACAGAACTGACCTAACATTGTTTCAGACGACACATACAACAGAACTGACTTAACATTGTTTCAGACGACACATACAACAGAACTGACCTAACATTGTTTCAGACGACACATACAACAGAACTGACCTAACATTGTTTCAGACAACACATACAACAGAACTGACCTAACATTGTTTCAGACGACACATACAACAGAACTGACCTAACATTGTTTCAGACGACACATACAACAGAACTGACCTAACATTGTTACAGACGACACATACAACAGAACTGACCTAACATTGTTTCAGACGACACATATAACAGAACTGACCTAACGTTGTTTCAGACGACACATACAACAGAACTGACTTAACATTGTTTCAGACGACACATACAACAGAACTGACCTAACATTGTTTCAGACGACACATACAACAGAACTGACCTAACATTGTTTCAGACGACACATACAACAGAACTGACCCAACATTGTTTCAGACGACACATACAACAGAACTGACCTAACATTGTTTCAGACGACACATACAACAGAACTGACCTAACATTGTTACAGACGACACATACAACAGAACTGACCTAACATTGTTTCAGACGACACATACAACAGAACTGACCTAACATTGTTTCAGACGACACATACAACAGAACTGACCTAACATTGTTTCAGACGACACATACAACAGAACTGACCTAACATTGTTTCAGACGACACATACAACAGAACTGACCTAACATTGTTTCAGACGACACATACAACAGAACTGACCTAACATTGAATCAGACGACACATACAACAGAACTGACCTAACATTATTTCAGACGACACCTACAACAGAACTGACCTAACATTGTTTCAGACGACACATACAACAGAACTGACCTAACATTGTTTCAGACGACACATACAACAGAACTGACCTAACATTGAATCAGACGACACATACAACAGAACTGACCTAACATTGAATCAGACGACACATACAACAGAACTGACCTAACATTGAATCAGACGACACATACAACAGAACTGACCTAACACTGAATCAGACGACACATACAACAGAACTGACCTAACATTGTTTCAGACGACACATACAACAGAACTGACTTAACATTGAATCAGACGACACATACAACAGAACTGACCTAACACTGAATCAGACGACACATACAACAGAACTGACCTAACATTGAATCAGACGACACATACAACAGAACTAACCTAACATTGTTACAGACGACACATACAACAAAACTGACCTAACATTGTTTCAGACGACACATACAACAGAACTGACCTAACATTGTTTCAGACGACACATACAACAGAACTGACCTAACATTGTTTCAGACGACACATACAACAGAACTGACCTAACATTGTTTCAGACGACACATACAACAGAACTGACCTAACATTGAATCAGACGACACATACAACAGAACTGACCTAACATTGTTTCAGACGACACATACAACAGAACTGACCTAACATTGTTTCAGACGACACATACAACAGAACTGACCTAACATTGTTTCAGACGACACATACAACAGAACTGACCTAACATTGAATCAGACGACACATACAACAGAACTGACCTAACATTGAATCAGACGACACATACAACAGAACTGACCTAACATTGAATCAGACGACACATACAACAGAACTGACCTAACATTGAATCAGACGACACATACAACAGAACTGACCTAACATTGAATCAGACGACACATACAACAGAACTGACCTAACATTGTTTCAGACGACACATACAACAGAACTGACCTAACATTGTTTCAGACGACACATACAACAGAACTGACCTAACATTGAATCAGACGACACATACAAACGAACTGACCTAACATTGTTTCAGACGACACATACAACAGAACTGACCTAACATTGAATCAGACGACACGTACAACAGAACTGACCTAACATTGAATCAGACGACACATACAACAGAACTGACCTAACATTGAATCAGACGACACATACAACATAACTGACCTAACATTGAATCAGACGACACATACAACAGAACTGACCTAACATTGAATCAGACGACACATACAACAGAACTGACCTAACATTGAATCAGACGACACATACAACAGAACTGACCTAACATTGAATCAGACGACACATACAACAGAACTGACCTAACATTGTTTCAGACGACACATACAACAGAACTGACCTAACATTGAATCAGACGACACATACAACAGAACTGACCTAACATTGAATCAGACGACACATACAACAGAACTGACCTAACATTGTTTCAGACGACACATACAACAGAACTGACCTAACATTGAATCAGACGACACATACAACAGAACTGACCTAACATTGTTTCAGACGACACATACAACAGAACTGACCTAACATTGAATCAGACGACACATACAACAGAACTGACCTAACATTGAATCAGACGACACATACAACAGAACTGACCTAACATTGTTTCAGACGACACATACAACAGAACTGACCTAACATTGAATCAGACGACACATACAACAGAACTGACCTAACATTGTTTCAGACGACACATACAACAGAACTGACCTAACATTGTTTCAGACGACACATACAACAGAACTGACCTAACATTAGAGTTGAAACTTCTCATTTATTTCTTCTGGACTTGGTATCTTTTGATTTTGTCCCAGTCCAATGAAAGTTCCTCTTGCCTTCTGTGTTCTCATTGTCATATCATTAACTGTTCCTCCAACTTGTCTATATTCTTATTCTTTTACCTGTTAACTCCCAAAGGAGCATAGGCCTGCAACCAACTGATGCCACGTCTTTCTGTCCCGTGCCATCTGCTCAAGGTCTTTCCATGTCTTCTGTCTTCTTCATTCCTTTCAACCTGTCCCCGGTTGTCTTGTCCCTGTTGTTTGGTCTTTCTCTGCCTGTCTTACCCCGGGGGTATTATTTGGTGCTAACAAGTTTCTCAATGTGTGCCCTACCAGTCTCCAGCATCTTCTCATCTCTTGTTCCACTAGACCTTGTCTAGTTCATGTCATCAGTTCTACATTAGTCATCTTGTCATCAGTTCTACAATAGTCATCTTGTCATTAGTTCTACATTAGTCATCTTGTCATACCAGTTCAGTTCTTCTATTCTACGCAAGCACCCATTTATGAAAGTCTGTAGCTGTTTGATTGTTGTGTTTTTGTTGTCCATGTTTCAGAGCCATGCAATAGAACTGACTTGACATTTGAACTGAACATTTTTATTTTTGTGTTGGGCCTGATTTCTTGTAACTTCCATACATTTCCCAATGCATTGAAAGCTTTTCTTGTCTTTGTATTCTTATTTTGATATCATTGTCTGTCCCTCCAGCTCTGTCTAAGTTGCCTTCAAGATAAATGTATGATTCTACATCTTCTAAGCGGGCTTATTGTGACAAATTCTTTCTATCTATCTATCTATCTATCTATCTATCTATCTATCTATCTATCTATCTATCTATCTATCTATCTATCTATCTATCTATCTATCTATCTATCTATCTATCTATCTATCTATCTATCTATCTATCTATCTATCTATCTATCTATCTATCTATCTATCTATCTATCTATCTATCTATCTATCTATCTATCTATCTATCTATCTATCTATCTATCTATCTATCTATCTATCTATCTATCTATCTATCTATCTATCTATCTATCTATCTATCTACCTACCTACCTACCTACCTACCTACCTACCTACCTACCTACCTACCTACCTACCTACCTACCTACCTACCTACCTACCTACCTACCTACCTACCTACCTACCTACCTACCTACCTATCTATCCGTCCGTCCGTCTTTCTGTCTGTCTGTCTGATTGTTTGCTTGATTGGTTGCTTGACAGTCCGTCTGTCTGTTTTACTGCCGGCCTCATAGTATGTCTGTCTGATGAACTATAATATACACTCATAAATGTCTGTCCATGTGGCTGTTGGTGTGTTTATTAGTCTGTCGTCTGATGTTCTATCTATATATCAGACTGCGAGTCTGGGACCGAGCATCGTTCGGATAATCAAATGTTCGGATAATTGGATTACGTAATGTATCGAGTACATGTACACATATTTCTAAAAATAATTAACCATCACAAGGAAAATACACTATAAAACATATTTACTTGTACTGTAATAATAATACCCACACTGTATTAGATTACTGTATCACCAAAATCTGTCATTACACTGCAGTGTATTAATTTTTTTTTTTTTTTTTTTTAAGAAAGAGAAATGTTTTCAAAATAACATTCCATCGATTCAAAACCAGGCGCAACTTACGTATACATGTACTTGCACAGATGTAACCCACTATTTAAAATAATGAGGAATCCTCTTTTGCACCAAACTGGATAGTCTCCTTTTGGTTGCTAAGTCCCGCATTCTCTTCAACAGCAGAATCTGTGTAGGACAGCTGTCATCTTCTTGCTCGTACCAAGCCATCGCTGATTCTAGTGCTATAAAGGCCTCTTCGGGACTTGGTCGACGTTTTGGGTTTTCTTCATAACCTACAAGTACATCATGTACTTCTGAGGAGTCTTCGTCATCGGTCACTACATGTATTTGGTTTTCTTTTTGCACAAAAGACAAAATTTCTTCGTCATTCAAAAACTGAAAACCAGAATCATTATCATCTTCTAGCCACATGTGGGCATCATCTTTGTCACAGTCCGAAAATCCGGGCATTGAAACAGTTCCACAACTTCATTTATACAATCATCATTTGTGTCCACTGCAGTAGTTTCATTTCCTCCTTTTTTCCCAAGCAATCTATTCCAAGCCTTGTTGAGATTATCTTGTGACAGGGTGGTCCAAGCATCAGCTAACATATAGCAGCAGTCTTTGAGATTAAAGCTTTTTGGAAAACGCCACCACACTTTCTTCATCTTCAGCCAACAATAAACAACGCATGACTTCCTTCTTGTACATCTTTTTTAATCTTTGCTATAACACCCGGATTCATTGGTTGAATCAGTGCTGTTACATTGGGAGGCAGAAAAATTACTTTAAAATTTGCATCAACTGCATTCAATGTATCCGTCTCTGGATGAGATGGTGCATTGTCCAGTAGAAGAATTACTTTTCCAGTTTTCTTTTCTTGTTCTCTCAACCTCTTCACATTTGGGATGAACTGATTTGTATACCAATCAAGAAATATTTCACTATTCATCCAAGCACTCTTCTGTGCTTTGTAGCACAATGGGAGACATGTCACATTCTTTAAACAACGTGGTTTTTTGGCTTTGCCGATCATTAGCACCGGTAAACGATGACTTCCATTGGCATTCGCGGCTACCAAAATTGTCACTCTCTCTTTGCACTTTTTAAACCCAGGGGCAGCTGCTTCGCGCTGAGATGCAAGTGATTTTTGAGGCAATGATTTCCAGTATAAGCCAGTCTCATCGGCATTATACACATCATCGAGTGAATAACCTTCTTCTTCCAAAAAAGCCAAGAATGTTTCTTTAAAATTTTCAGCGGCAGTTGCATCGCTAGATAAAGATTCCCCTTGAATCTCCAGTTCTCGTATGCCATGACGATCATGACGAGATTTAAAGTCAGGAGGACCGTCAAGTTGATTGTTGAACTGAAGTGCCTTTTCACACAATAGAGAGCCAGAGATAGGTTTCGATTTGCTTCTTCTTTGCAGACACCATATATACAAAGCCTCTTCCAATTTCAAATATTTCGCATTTCTCATGGTTTTACGTTTCTTCGATCCATTTTCACTCTCCAATTTCGATGCAAAACTCATAATTTTATCCTTTTTTTTACTTTTGATGTCAGAGACGGTAGCTTTCCCAACATTGAAAATCCTCGCAAGTGAAGACACAGTTTCACCTTTTCCTAGTCTCTTGATAATTGCTGTTTTCGTTTCAAATGAGAAAACATTGCGGTTCCTTTTATATGCTTTAGGCCTACTGGAAGATGCCATATCGCACAGAGAAATACTTGTACACCAAAATTATTCTGCTGTAGTAGCAGACACAATTATTTTAAGTTGAACTGTCTGTTTAGCCAGTGTTCTGCCTAGAACGCACACGTACACTGGATTGGTAAACCAGATATTAACTGACTTTATGATCTAACTGACTTCCTGTACGTAAGCGACCGACCATTAGCCCATCCAATCCTCTACAAATTGTTCGCACACATTTGAAGCTTGCCGCATGAAAAGATTCAGAAATGTAGTCTAACGTGACTGGTGGCGATTGATTTTTTTTTTCTGGAAAAAGTGTTCGGATAATTGGATGTTCGGATAATTGGGGTTCGGATAAATGGAGTTCTACTGTATATATATATATATATATATATATATATATATATATATATATATATATATATATATATATATATATATATATATATATATATATATATATATATATATATATATATATATATAGCAACCGTTAGAGTGGTTAAGAGGGAAAATTCGGTTTGATGAGATTAGTTTTGTATGATGGAGATTAGCTGACTTTTATTTATAGTCAAACGGGAATAATCGATAGAACGAGAAGAGAGGGTCGAGAGTAGTGCTTACGTCCCTTGGTTGAGAATTGCGTTATTTGGTGTTTTGGTTTTTGTCTGAGGTGAGCTCGGCTACGTGATCGTAATTTCACGTGTTCTGAAAGGGTTGGTTTAGTTGTTTGTCAGACAAAGTGTTCTGTAGTGTTCGAAAATAGTTGTCGTCGTAAATCGACGTTTTAGATTAAGACAGTCAGATCCGAGATTCGATAGCGTTACCTTCAGTTTGGGTTTTCTCCCAGTTTTGATAGATGTAGTATTTAGAAAGTGGCAGCGAATTGGGAGTTCCATCGGTTCGATAAGCTAATAAATGTTTTGGTTGATTTCTGCGGCGGCAGAAAAGGGACTATCGCCCAGACGCCTAATCGCATTATTTGCCATATTTGCGTACGACAGTTTGTTGTTTATTCTGAGGACAAGATGCCAGTGTTCCCAGTTGAGAGAAAATGTGTGTACAGTATTTTCGAGAAACCAGCTACGTTGAGTTTTGCCAACTATTGAGGAACTTTTAAGTTAAAAGGAAGAATAGGAGACAGTCCATAGTCTTAAGAAGTAGGATATAATAGACATGGTAAATTTACATACCTGGCGGTGAGGTCAGTTTCCTTAAGATACACTAAGCAGAACAGAAGAAATTATCATAGCATAAGATAGATAAATGCTTATATATGAAGAAATAGATGGCAGATCAAATTTTGACAACAGTAGTTCTCAAGCTATGACACCAATAACCACCAGAGACAGTTATGATAATTGAATAGAGAGAGAGAGAGAGAGAGAGAGAGAGAGAGAGAGAGAGAGAGAGAGAGAGAGAGAGAGAGAGAGAGAGAGAGAGAGAGAGAGAGAGAGAGAGAGAGAGAGAGAGAGAGAGAGAGAGACTGAAGTTTTACCTACTGAATTGTGTTGTACAAGTCTGCCAAGTTCAGATAGAAGGTTGGGCATATCATTTTACATTTTTGATCACAGACGTAAATAAAGTTTTCGACGTTGAATATTTTGCTGCTGTCATTCGTGAAATTATTCATCACTGTTGGTATGAGAAACATTATCGTCTGAGATAAAGAAGTTTTGGAGATGACTTTAAATTACGTCCCTTGAAAGGTTTTGGTGAGCGAGCAAAAATAAACACGCACGAGAAAGTGTTGCGAGGGTAAACACATTTTTAGCAGAGAACGGGAAAAAGTTAAACGCTTAGCGTAGGATAGCAAGTTTGCTATGTATAAAAAGTTGTAGTGGCGAGCGATGTTTGATGGTTCATATTTCTGGCGAACAAGCCACTGAAGGTGGTTGGTTGCTGTGGTCACAGTATTGTATCAAATTATTTGGCCGAACCAACAAGACGCTCAAACGCCACCTTTAATAGATGATAGATAAAGACAAGAAAGACAATGTCGCCAGTTCAAGATTGTGTTAACAATTTGTCAAGACTACAAGACGAACAGGTATATTGTGTTAGATGCAGAGACAATAGACAGTAGCTAGGGGCAGCGTGGAACAAGTGACTATTGATACAAATAAACAGCCCTGGTGGTTAGACCAGTCTTATATCAAAGATACATCGATTAGTTTCACCAGTCCTACGGGCCTTATCAAGAGTAGGAAACCAGAAGAACAGAACAGTAGATGAGCTAGTAATTCTAGAGACAGCGTCAGACTATATAAGAAAAAGAATGATAGAGTGAGAGAAGATTTATTTCAAAAGTTGCCTATGAACATTGTTACTATGGGAAATGACCCGCCACAAAGGAAAGGTTGGGCATGAATTATGATTGTCAGCGGATTGATGACTAGCTGTAAATAAACATCATCTCTGTTGTTCACCGCTGTTTGAGTGCAGTACTTTTCGCCAGATGTTCTCCATCCCATCATCGGTATGTCATGCGATGTTATATCGTCAAGAATTGTTATAACATAGCATCATCAACACCTAGCTGCCCACTGCGGGACAGTGAGACGAGTCCCACTATACGACAAGTACCATCAACACTAACATCATCCGCTGTACGGCCACAGTGGTGACGTTTTGTACATTAGCTATCGAAGCCCCAGATTTATTAACCCTGCCTACTTCACCTCTTATAAGCCACGTGTAGCTCCCGGCAAGGGGGGAGGGGGGGGTGAGGTCTCTGAGGCGACGAAGACGGGATAAGACTACTGCGCTCACATGCATGTCGTAAGATGCGACTACTATGACAGTGTACAGCATGTGCCTGGCAACTTCATCATATAAAATAAGCTCCTAAAGAAACCATTACTGCAAGACCACTTCAAAACTTTACAGTAAGCTACAAGACCACTTCAATACTTTACAGTAAGCTACAAGACCATTTCAATACTTTACAGTAAGCTACAAGACCACTTCAATACTTTACAGTAAGCTACAAGACCACTTCAATACTTTACAGTAAGCTACAAGACCACTTTAATACTTTATAGTAAGCTACAAGACCACTTCAATACTTTACAGTAAGCTACAAGACCACTTCAATACTTTACAGTAAGCTACAAGACCACTTCAGTATACTTTACAGTAAGCTACAAGACCACTTCAATACTTTACAGTAAGCTACAAGACCACTTCAATACTTTACAGTAAGCTACAAGACCACTTTAATACTTTACAGTAAGCTACAAGACCACTTCAATACTTTACAGTAAGCTACAAGACCACTTCAATACTTTACAGTAAGCTACAAGACCACTTTAATACTTTAGAGTTAGCTTATTATAAGGTGACCAGTGCAATGCTAGCTTCATGCTCCTTTATAAAAAAGTGAAAATGTGAGAAGATAAAGATGAAGTACCTCCCGAATGACGCCTGCCAGCCTTAATAACCTTCAGCTGTGAATGACTTCTAAAACGCATTGTTGACTTGGCGAGTTACATCCTGAAACAGGAAAAAACAATTCATCAGGTCAAGGTCAAAATTCACAAAAACAGGCTTGCAACTCTCGTCCCAGGAAAATAGAACCTGGTTGTTTAACACAAACTATCATGTCAAATGTGTCCTAGTCTATATGCCATATGTCAATAATGTACCGACATTACGTTCATCTGATGGTGTAACCTTTACATTAATTCCAAAAATGATCTGGTTATTATTTTGTAATATGCCAACTGTTATTAATGAAATATATTTGGACATGCGCCCTAATATAACCGACTAGGTTGAACGGGACGCGCCTCGCCAAAACGAGGCAAAAGTTTCACATTAAAAAAAAAATTAATGAAAGATTAGACCAGACTAGATCTGTTCAAAGATTAGACCAGACTAGATCTGTTCAAAGATTAGACCAGACTAGATCTGTTCAAAGATTAGACCAGACTAGATCTGTTCAATTAAAGCCGCTGCTTGAACTTACTCATGACAAAAATCTAGCGCTGCTAAACACAAAAGTCACCAGTATCTGAACATTGCGAATGTACACTATAAAGTGTCTAACTTACAATTATTCTACTTTACAGACAGAAAACAACTGTGCAAGCTGTCATGAAACACTTAAAACATACTTGATTGACAGAAACGTCTCACCACTAATGCGTACTTTCAAAACAATTGCATCAATTGTCTTCTAGATTTCACATTTTAAAGTCTCGCACTTAAGGCTTGTGTATGGAAACTGACCACATGTTAAACTTGTCAACGGAGCTCTGTATTTACAATAGCCAATGAAAGACCTTCTCTATAACCTTTCGACTTCTCGGTGAGAAACATTTCATCCCATTTCCTCAACCATGAACCAACATAAATCATTGTAACAAACTAAACACCACTAATAGTTCCGGCCTAGTTTTATGTACAGCAATGTTTCTTTTTTCTCTGACCCAACTACAATGTGTTCATACACCACAAGACAAGATGAGCTTTAATTATATTGTAAGATATATGGAAATAACAAGAAACAAAGTCCAACACAAAACTAACAAAAAAACAAAAAAACTTCAACTCAGATATCAAGTCAGTCCTGTTGTACAGCTCTGACACGTAGGGAACAACAACAAACAACAACCAACAACAACAAACAACAACCAACAAGTACACATGAATAAATGGGATCTTGCGTAAATTAGAAGGATCGTAATGGTATGTCAAGGTCATTAACGTGGAACTGATGACAATAACCAGACAAGTGCCAGGGGAAGAAGAGATGAGAAGAAGACGCTGACGATGACTAGGACACACAAGAAAATCTGCTGATAACATGACAAGGTAGTCCTTGTTCTGGCATCCACAGGGTAAGACAGTTAGATAAATATATGAAGAAGACAAAAGAAAGCGGTGCAGAAGACGAGGAAAGGTCTTGAATGGATGGCACGTGACAATAGGGCTCTGCATGAGTTTGTTGTTGAAGGTCTATCATATTTGGGGTGAGGTAGCGTAATGATGATGATGAATGAACTACCTTACATGACATGTAGATTAAAGGGAGAAATATGACACGGAGATTAAAGGGAGAAAGATGGCATGGAGATTAAAAGGAGAAAGATAACACGAAGAAAAAAGGAAACAGATGACATGGAGATTAAAGAGAGAAAGATGACGCAGATTAAAGGGAGACAGATGACATGGAGATTAAACCGAGAAATATGACACGGAGATTAAAGGGAGAAAGGTAACATGTAGATTACAGGGAGAAAGATGACACGGAAATTAAAGGACGAAAGATGACATGGAGATTAAAAGAGAAAGATGACTTCTTTCTTCTTCTTTGATCCTTAGCCGCCGACCGTCAAAGCAGTCAGTGGCCATCACGCCTAGTGGCGTCTTGTAGGGCAACAACAAATTGATTCCACTTTGCTCGGTCGGTGGCCATCCTTCGTACAGTGCCCCAACTCTGGTTCATTCTTTGCATCTCAGCCTCCACAATCCTCCGCCAGGTTGTTTTTGGTCGGCCTCTTTTTCGTTTTCCTTCAGGGGTCCAAAGCATAGCTGTTCTTGTGATGGCATCAGGGTCTCTTCTGAGGACATGACCAACCCAGTTCCAGCGTCTGCCAGCTATGATGGTGTGCATGTCCTCTTGCTTGCTACGAGTAAGCAGATCTTGGTTAGTGATGGTATTCGGCCAAAAGATTCGGTGAATTTTTCTTAGGCATTTTGTGTGAAAAGAGGACAATTTCGACATTTCCTTCTCTGTAACTCTCCAGCATTCCGCACCATAGAGAAGCACAGAAAGCACACAGCTCTGATATAATCTTAATTTTGTGCTTGTGCTGTATTGGGAGGACTTCCAGATGTTGTTTAGGCTAAAGAAGGCTGTTCTTGCCTTATTCATTCTGATGTTGATGTCTTTGCCTGCCCCGGCGTCTGGTGTTACTATGCTTCCTAGGTATGTGAAGGTATCTGTCTGTACCAATTGCTTATTCCTTACTGATATGGGCTCAGGGTTGCTCACATTGAGCGTCATGACCTCAGACTTCTTTAAATTGATGTTCAAGCCCACCTGGTGGCTAAACTTATTAAAAGAGAAAGATAACATGGAGATTAAAGGAAGAAGGATGACATGGAGATTAAAGGGAGAAAGGTGACATGGAGATTAAATGGATAAAGATGACATGGAGATTAGAGGGAGAAAGATGACATGGAGATTAGAGGGAGAAAGACGAGATGGAGATTAAAGGGAGAAATGTGACAAGGAGAATAAAGGCAGAAAGATGACATGGCGATTAAAGGGAGAAAGATATCTGTCTTCTTCTTTGATCCTTAGCCGCCGACCGTCAAAGCAGTCAGTGGCCAGCACGCCTAGTGGCGCCTTGTAGGGCAACAACACATTTATTCCACTTTGCTCGGTCGGTGGCTGTGGTAAAAGAGGTTACTGGTGTTATTAATTAGGACTAAACAGAGTGAGGTCAAGCTGTGTAAGTTCCCTGAGTCTAATTGGTGATGCTGATTCTCAGAGTCCCTATCCGCCACCTCTCAGATCTCAATCTGTGTAAAATAGGCTCTGTGATGTAGTGTGGCTGAGTGTGTCTAGGGTAATGTATTTAATATAAAGATGAAATAACATGTAAACAGAACTGTAACTCAATAATATTAAAGTGAGTAAGACTTTTGTTAAAGTTTAGGTAATTATATTAAAATTTAATTTCCTTGTACCTCAATTTTTCTGGGACAGGGATTGTCAAACTCAATAAATTTGTTTATATACATTATTTAAAATAAATAACTGGAACTCTGTCCAAGTATCTTGTTTCTAAGAATAAAGGTCACTGTAAGAATGCCACCCACTGATCTGTCTATCTGCTTGTACGTATCACTGTTAATATGTTGGACAGATTGTCTTCGTCATCATCTCAAGGTGAGTTTATTATTTATTATTATGCTTATGTTTGTGGTGGAATAATTGATGTACACTCTCAGTGCCGGTTTTAACGGACTTATCTTAAAATATGGTGACAACTGTTGGCCCTTGGGTTCTCTTATACATTCAACTGGCTTTAGAGCTGAAGAAATGGGGTAGCTGCGGCAACAAAGCTGAGCGTTCCTCCCAAACTTTCTTCTCTCACCCGGTTTCCTGCCACCAATAGGTATGCTGGTATATGACCTGTAATGAGAGGAAAATGCCCTCCCCATATAGATCTCATCTAATATTTAATTCCACACACAAACACGGTGACAACTCACCCTGATCAGCTATGTGTGCTGATCATTGCACCAATCTGTAACTTCCATTGTTTAACACCACTGCTGTGTAAACATTCTTCTTCAGTGATAGTACATAGCTCTTGTTTCCTCCTCCAAGAAGTCTCTTCCATACAATAGATAGGGGTGTACAATACATAGCTTGTGATCCCTTAATATCTCTTGTCGTTCATATAATAGATAGGGTGTGCTTACTCTAGCACTGAAACCTGTGGATAAATTCTTTCTAACATTCTCTACATGATTTTACATAATATTTAAACATTTATGGCACTGCAAAAGCCAATATCCCTTCTGGATTACTGCATTGGCATGCGCAAAATTTGTAAGCCACTAGCAAATATTTTCTGCCTTTCTTTCACTCCGGAAGACTGCATTCCTATTTTGGCTATCGTAACACAAATTGTGGCCTGCATGTTAATTAAAGCAATACAATTACTGATTGTGCCTTACCCTCAAACAAGAATATCACATATCATAATCTTGACTTTGGCAGTTAATGGCTTCTACCACTGCCTTAAATGTCCAGACGGCGAAAGCTTTTGGTCACTCAGGCTCTCCCGCTGATGTCAGCTTTAGATAGTTTTAATTTCAAATGGCGGTTGTTGCCAGCGAAATGTTAATTTTATTTCCCAAGCTACACTACACCTTAGCCAATCAGAACGCGTGTCAAGAAATTTCCAACTTTGTCTCACGCAACCAAATTGAGCAGTTTATAAATGTGTTTGTTCGTCTGTCTCAATTTTTATTTTTACAATATCTTGGTTATTAATGGGTCAATGTCGTGGTTGAGTTTGAGTGTAGAGTATTTGTTGAGTTGGACAACAGTAGTGAAATCGACAAGGGATAGTGGACTGACAGAGTTATAGATTACACTTTAGATAAGGTGTAAATAGGAGATGGACTTGAGACAACCTGGAAGAAGATTTATCTAAGTGATCTCTCTCTCCAAGCCTCAACTCACTTTTTACTGTCTAAGCATCTCCTGCTCTCACTCTTTTCTCTTATCATACATAGAGATTCTAGTAAAGAGCTAAAAATACAAATATGGATGAAAAGGGTCGGGAACAGCGCATTAATAAATGTGTAAACTTTATTAAAGAAGAAAAGCATGGAATTAATGCATATCATCATACACAGCATAAATTACATCAATAATCAAATATTCATCAATAGTCATCAATAATCATATACACCAACAATAATGCAAATACACACCCACAAACACACACACCACCAACACTCATAAAACCTGTAGAACACGGAGAAAATAACTAAGCTGTCCGACAGAGGGTCCGCTTTCGGGGACCAAAGGAGCTAGCTCCAGGAAGTGTCTTACCGATAAATATCCTTCAAGATGACTGAAGTGAAATACCGAACTTTCCTTGTCGGGCTAAACGTTGGTGACCCCTAATTGCGCGAGGGAACACTGGAAGACGTTGTTTATCTCCTGCTGACCAAATAAACGAACTGAGTGACAGCCTGTCCGCTTTTTTCGTGGGACCAAAGGTGCTAAACGTTGTGTAACTGTCTTTTTCTCTTGTTGAGGTGATCACTGGCCCAAGACAGTATACTTGTTGTTAGATGTGTAGTGCGAGCGTATGATGAACTGAGTGTGGGTGCGAATGAAGGCGCGAATGTGTTTAGGCTCGTTTATATGAAGACCCTGCAACCCATACTCTCACATGCAGTAGTCAAGGATGCTTGGACACTGCAGGCATGTTTCAAGACATTTATTGACGAGAACACACATAGTATCAACAGGAACAGTCAGTGTAACAAGGTCATGCTGACCGGAAATCGATAGGTATACATTTGGCATTCAAAAAGGTAAACATCAGAGTAGACGTGCATGGTCAATAGCAAAGTTCTTCAATAATGACAGTTCGTAGCGTCGCCCTTGGCATCTCTGACTAAACGCGTCAGATGCCTTAGTCACTTTGACACATAGGTGCAACTTGGCATTCCCCGCCAATTGCACATTATCAGGCTGTAGTATAATAGCCGAAAGCACAGGCCTCGTTCTGACGTCGGCTGTGTACTTCTGTTAAATAGGTTATCATCAACCCTGCAGTAATGCTTATTGTAGACATAAATCCCGCCAATCTGCGGTTCCCACAATATCTTCGTCACTGGATTTCTGGACAATATAAAGACTAACAGTCTTGGATGGCTACCTCGAGCACAAATATATAAGTTCTGTAATATATAGGATCGGTGAGCTGCAGTTCACACTAAGTAATCCTTTTACATGTTCTGCCACCGAAAAGCGTAATAATGCATAAAGGTCGGTATTACCTGGAAAATGAATCCTCAGAACATAACAAGGAATTCTGTCGTCATCCCGACGCACAGAGATTCACTGGGGAAAACTGCCATAGCAGTTACTTCGAAGATTCTCCCCGAAAAAACAATGGACTCTTGGTCCCTTCAGAAAAAACAGGACCTTCCCGGCTTGCCGGAAGTATAACTCTCTCCCGCTTAAAAAACCTTCCCATAGGCCTACGCCCGAACTGTCAACCTTTGACCCCAAAGGTCAAAACACAATGAATGAATAAACAAGGAAAGACAACCCCTACTCAACCTGACATCGCAGGTAAAGACACAATTATACTTATGATAAAACATAGGCAAATAACTTGACAGATGACTCCGTCGAAAATGACAGCAACACGTTGGTGACCGCTACTCGCGAGAGGGGGGCTGGAACTCTGTCCATAGATGGCTGCTCATACGTGCGAGGTTTTAAGTATCCAGAAAATACACCAGAAGAAGTCACTTGAGGACAAAGAGTCCCAGGCGCGTGTCGCATGAAAATATAATTAATAGTAGGTAAGCTTGACAGCTGTATAGGCGCGATGGACAATAGTGCACACGGACGTGTGATAGTGGTGCGCAAGAGAGATAGGCAGAAGGCACAGGCTGAGTCAGTGAGTTCTTCACTAAGAAAACCACACACACAGCTCTTCTTGTTTTCTCTGGCGACAATATTACTCTTTTGCACACACTGTGTCACTCACAAATAGTAGGGTAAAAAAGTAAAGTTAGATTGAGGATTTGGTAGTCTGAACTGAACGAACAATCCTATCGAGGTTAACTCAATTTTATTCAATTTAGAAATGTAAATAAATCAATAAGGATTTTTACAGCAAATAATAATAAAGATTATCACGAGAAAACAAACTCACAACAATTTGATGATTTTAAAGAAGAAAAAAATTATTACACCAATAGTGAAAACAAGGATTATGAATGAATTGTGTTAGTAAAGTTCCCGGCAGGCCTGATAGGCTTTTGCTGGAAAATATGTGAAATACTGTTTGTGTGTAAATGAATGTTTGTTCCTTTGTTCCTTTGGTGTGAATGTTGGAAACAACTTATATCCTGGGGTTCTCTTGGAAAAATATATCGTAATCCACTGCTTGAAATTAACTTCACTGTTCTAATAAGGTATCCACAAAGGCACAGAATCTGAACACGATTTTTATAAATCCAAGGAAGGTGTAACGTATCCACAGTTGATGCGATATCCACAGATAACGAATTTGCTTCCAAAGGTGGGATGGAGGGTTAAAATGGGTGGAGTATGGTAGGGTGATGGTTGTTAAGGGTAATATCTGGTGTTGAGAATCGTTGCAATAATTGCAGTAATTGAAGTAATTGAAATGATTGAAATGATTGAAATGATTGAAATGATTGAAATGATTGAAGGGAATTATTGTGCCTGGTGGACTAGGACTATATGGCCACTGGCCAAAGGTAACCTCTTTTCAGCAATAAGAGACAAGACTTTGCACTGCATAAATCTGTTAGACAAAACAAAAATACATGTGTAACTACTCTTCTGCTGCAACATGCAGATTACAACAGAAACAATTTAAGCAGTGTCCAGCGTCGGCATGTTGATATCCATGCATGCGTCTCGTTCCTAAAATAGGTCAGTCCATTCTTACACATTCATGTCTGCTGTGAATGAATTAGCTGGCCAGTCCAGGTACATACACAATAACAAGATTGTTGCTTCCTCCCCTGTCAGACAAAGTTACATGAGGGTCCGCTAGAGAATCCTCCTGTGCTTTCCACCGTTCATTCCTTTCCGCATTCATAATAATATGCTCATACATTAATGTTACAAACATTGAAAAGTAAAATGATCATTGAAATTATGAATGATACAAACATTGTAACGTAACATCGCTTTAAAATACAAGCAGTGAAAATAAATGAATTTTCGTAAGCATTTATGATACATACATGATAAAGGAAACCCGTTTATATAATACACTTAGACTTTCACCATGATAGTAATATATTTCATTAGACTTTCACCATAATAATAATATATTTCATATCTATATATTTGAGCTAATTTCCTATATACTGGAAAAGCGAATACACACCCGCTCCGGAATTTATAGATAGTCTGTAAGTTAAACTAGAGGGCACTATGTGTGTTTAACTCAAGTCTCCCTTATGCACAGTTTTACTTTACAAGACTAAGAAATGCGTCTTACTCTTCCAGTATGCTTCTCACCAGTGAAGTCTAAAAACTAGTTTCTTAAAGAAAGAATTATTTTCGATTTACCCGCTACATTTTAAACGTTCCCACGATAGCCAAAAGTATCGCTGCAAATTAGTTTGCATATTGAATGTCACTTGTACGCAGTGGGTTCCGAGCTCGAAGTATTAACAATGAGGAAGAAGACAGGCCATAAATTTAGAAAGCCGAGTCTGGAAAATCCAAACGAACGGGTTGACCGAAACTTCACCTGAGTTAAGGTGCGTGAGAAACAGTTTTTTTTTTCAGAAACTTAGGGTAGACAGAAAATAAAGCAATATACAGGATGGACAGAAAATATCAAATAGGCAAATTATCTTCACTCTGCAACAGCGCGCTTATCCGGCGCTAGGCTCTGCTTGGCTGTAAATCCTGTTTAAACTGGTTTGGCTGTGGTTTGCTGAGTGCCCCGTTTAGGCACAAAAAGGCGGGTGATATGGAATTCTGCTATCGGCATGCTGAGCGGGTTTGATATTCTGGAAGCCGCAATGCTCTGGCTGGTAATCCAATAGGCGAGTAGAGAACTACTACTGCGTTTGGCGATTCCAGATTTTGCGTTGGCTCCGTTGCACTGCGTGAGCTTAACTTGGCGTTGACAAAAGGGGTTTTGATTCAGGAACGGGGTTGACGATTCGTGACGCTAGCGGTATTCAGAGACCCTCTGGATCGAAGAGAATATTTCGTTCTTCGCCTGACTGGAATCTGCTCTAGCGATTCGGTCTCCCTGAAACCCGAAAATGACTAGAACATAGGCAAACACATTCTAGTACTGTGTTAAAGTTTGCCTTATCTCATGATGGTCATCTACGGGCCAGGAAAATTTACGAATCTCTTTGTCTATTAAAACCAGTCTACTCTTAAAGATCACAAGGGACGCTCCCCCCGGACACCTGGCCTGCATATTTCTACAGAAGTTCGGCGAAAGACGTAATCTAGAGTAAGACAAAAGAAATCGTGCGAAAGTTCCCCAGGTAGATAAATGCATAACATTATGCTCTATCTTGTCTAAGGGGCGAAAACCCAAAGACTGACCGCGGGTTTGTCTCCCCCTGTTTCCAGGATGCATAATATTATGATCCGAAGCAGCGTTCTGGAAGCCAAACACAGGGACCCTTTCGCTCGTGATCAAAGGCTTTAAACGTAAGAGATATTCCCCTGGTCAGACCAGGTGCCGCTTAGATAATATTATTGTTCGCTGACCGCTACAGGCCGGAACGTAACCAAACCTCGGGTGGGGTTTGAGAGGGTGAGAAAGTTTGGCCACGAAGGTAGAAAATGAAAGAAAAAGAAAATACAAAATGACGAGGAAAACCAGGACATTTAAAAAGTAATCAAATTATGGACAAGATGGTAAAATAGATTATCGGTCACGTGACAAGTGCCCCCTCCCCCCCCTTTTAAAGTTCGAGGAATACGGACAAAAATGACAGTAATTTATCTTTTCCATCGATGTCCGTTACCTGTCGTAAGAACCTTCTATAATCATAACCAAAATCGTATCCAATTTCTGTCAGTACTGTATGACTAGCTCCGAGTTCATTTCTTTTCTTCCCTCTGTCTAATAGACGTTCAGCGAATGGGATTTTGCGAGGCCAGTCGGCGCTGACGCCCTTCGTTTCCGTGTGAACCTGATCTTGGTTACACCATTCGCTGTGCCTGTTTATGGTCCGGAAAATTATCCGCACCTGTTGTGGTTTTCGGCCCTGCCTGAACTCACTGGCCACTGCGTAGATAATCCGCCTGTTATGTGCAGTGTAATCATTGATGGGCTCAGGCTGCTTATGTATATATTTACCTGTCACGGGCGTGGCCTTGAATAACCCTCTATAGCTGCAGTCTATAGGGATTTTTCGCGCGCGTGTAACCCTAGTTGGTAAATAAAGCCGTTCGTTGGCCGAAGAAATGCTAGCATTTTTCTTCTGCCTCTCCACACCTACTCCCCTGTTTCGGTGGGAGCATTGATCAATCTTCAGACCTGTGCCCTCTAAAGGTGGATCTGGAGCTTTCATTGCCTTGCCAGTCACAACTCTGGCTTGGTCAACGGAAATGATCAAGTTGCTCTTTAATGGCCTGGCGGAGGCGACTACTGTGCTGTCCATCAGTGGGGTTGCGACCACTGGAATAATGCGATTTGAATGAGAGAACTCAGCTGCCTGAAGCAGAGAGTAATCGATCACATTCTGGGGTTCTACTAAATCATAACAGATCTCCGTAGCTTCTATCCGTAGAGAAAGATAGGTAATGTCTGCGAGTTGCAGAGTTTGTTGAGTCGCTTTACCGGTACTAGCATGACGTGAGCCAAGGCTCTCAACAATGGCTCCTTGTACAGTAGTAAGGCAGCTTTTCTCACTGTCTTCTGCCCTGAGAAGTGTGAGAGACTCAAATGGAATACCAGGGATCCCTTCGCCTGGAACCCTGTGTCCACCATAAACGTCAACTTCTCCCTCCCCTGAGGAAGTTACTGGCGTCAGTTGAACTTTGTCCTGCAATGCGAGATCCACTTCCTGGTTGACAGGCCCCGCAGACTGCATGCAAAAGACTGGACGGTTTGAGATCCCGTTAGATCGCGAAGTGCCCGAGAAAAAACTCTCGGTGTGTTTTTTCCAACGTTCCTTGGAACGGTTTGGAAAGTTTACCCCTTTTAGCAGGCGACTTATTCTTGCACCTTTTAAGCTCAGGGTGATAAGAGGAGCGGCACCTCCTTTCTACGATCGTTGAGTTGGAGGGATGCGCCTCTGCATATGGTTTTTCGCTGTCCGGCCGGGAATCTTGCGAAATATAACGTGATAGGGTGTGGCTCCCTTTTCTCGACGTCACATGTCGGTTAGGTGCTGCTCGGTCTGGAGCGTGAGAGGCTCGGGGTTCGCCGCTTGCCAGACGGGAACAATCCGTATTACAATGCTTGTTAGCACCTGTCTCACCTTTGTGCAGTTTCCATGCCTGGGAACGTTGCGTAATTTTTCCCGTGGCTTTAGGTCTGCTGTCCCGACGTAAATTCTTTCCTTGTTTGGGCTTCGGATCCAAGTCCAAAGGAAAGTCAATTTTCTGGAGTTGGGGTTCGGTTTTAGCAGGCAAGTTTTCTTTCACGGGCGCAAGGTTTGCAGGGGCGTTGACCGTTAAGGGCAAAGTAGAAGGGGAAGTAGAGTGACTACATTTAGTATCTGTTTCCACCCTCCGAATTTGGCTATCCAGTTCATTCATTCTGATTTGGTGTAGCCTGTCCCTTTCTTGTCGCTCTATTTCCAATTGCTTGTCCCGTTCTTGTTGCTCCATTTCCAATTGCTTGTCCCGTTTTTGTTGCTCCATTTCCAATTGCTTGTCCCGTTCTTGTCTTTGCTTTTCCCTTTGCTTCTCATCTTCTATCACTTCTTCTACATACTGTCGGGTGAATGCTTCACTCTCCCCAGTTTGTTTACAGGACCATGCCAAGATTAAACGGCTGTCAAACTAATTGTCTACCTCGTATTGATCCTGTAGGCTTACTGCAAATTCTAGAAAGGGCTGGATTTCGCTATCCTTGTACTCCATGTACTTAGCTACCTCGAGGGCAATCCTATGCACTTTATCTAGATTGGCCATTATATCAGGGTGAGCAAACACTATAGAAGAATAGAACCTAGAGATCTTAGTTACCTAGTCCACTAGGTGCTGATTAACTTAATAATCAATAAAATCTAGGCTAGCCTGGGAACTTTAAAAACAAGAAAGTTTGTAGATACTCTGATCGACAAGCACAGACTCCAAAAAACTCCAAAAAATGTAAGTGATGTAAAACTTATAACTATCACTTCACCCCAGTTCTGTCAGTACTAAGCTATTGAGAGGATTGGTTACTATCATCCGAATGAACACCCTCCCTTGGTACAAATGCAAGCTAGTAACTGACTATCTGTAGCTTCTTATCTCAGATTAAAGAGCTACTCCTGAAAAAAATATTAACCCTTAAAAAAATTTTTTTCTGACTTTTACAACAATAGTCGTCAGATTTGTCAACCAAAAACTCAGCAGTGATACCATCAACCTTTACCAGCTGCCCCATGTGTAGCATGAACAATAAATGTAACTAAATATTTATGATTGCTGTGGAGAAAAAACGCTGTTCCGACTTCCACCCAAAAGAAATAGTTCGATATGTCTAGGGGAAAGAAATTCCTATAATCTGCCGAACACTAAACTCTAAGAATCAGAATAGAATCTTGTGAGAGATTCCTACCAGACTGCAACCTCATCTGTTGCGATTGCTGCAGATGTAGTTCAAATTCCGCGGCGAGACCCCATTTGTCGTGGTTGAGTTTGAGTGTAGAGTATTTGTCGAGTTGGACAACAGTAGTGAAATCGACAAGGGATAGTGGACTGACAGAGTTATAGATTACACTTTAGATAAGGTGTAAATAGGAGATGGACTTGAGACAACCTGGAAGAAGATTTATCTAAGTGATCTCTCTCTCTCCAAGCCTCAACTCACTTTTTACTGTCTAAGCATCTCCTGCTCTCACTCTTTTCTCTTATCATACATAGAGATTCTAGTAAAGAGCTAAAAATACAAATATGGATGAAAAGGGTCGGGAACAGCGCATTAATAAATGTGTAAACTTTATTAAAGAAGAAAAGCATGGAATTAATGCATATCATCATACACAGCATAAATTACATCAATAATCAAATATTCATCAATAGTCATCAATAATCATATACACCAACAATAATGCAAATACACACCCACAAACACACACACCACCAACACTCATAAAACCTGTAGAACACGGAGAAAATAACTAAGCTGTCCGACAGAGGGTCCGCTTTCGGGGACCAAAGGCGCTAGCTCCAGGAAGTGTCTTACCGATAAATATCCTTCAAGATGACTGAAGTGAAATACCGAACTTTCCTTGTCGGGCTAAACGTTGGTGACCCCTAATTGCGCGAGGGAACACTGGAAGACGTTGTTTATCTCCTGCTGACCAAATAAACGAACTGAGTGACAGCCTGTCCGCTTTTTTCGTGGGACCAAAGGTGCTAAACGTTGGTGACCGCTACTCGCGAGAGGGGGGCTGGAACTCTGTCCATAGATGGCTGCTCATACGTGCGAGGTTTTAAGTATCCAGAAAATACACCAGAAGAAGTCACTTGAGGACAAAGAGTCCCAGGCGCGCTTATCCGGCGCTAGGCTCTGCTTGGCTGTAAATCCTGTTTAAACTGGTTTGGCTGTGGTTTGCTGAGTGCTCCGTTTAGGCACAAAAAGGTGGGTGATATGGATTTCTGCTATCGGCATGCTGAGCGGGTTTGATATTCTGGAAGCCGCAATGCTCTGGCTGGTAATCCAATAGGCGAGTAGAGAACTACTACTGCGTTTGGCGATTCCAGATTTTGCGTTGGCTCCGTTGCACTGCGTGAGCTTAACTTGGCGTTGACAAAAAGGGGTTTTGATTCAGGAACGGGGTTGACGATTCGTGACGCTAGCGGTATTCAGAGACCCTCTGGATCGAAGAGAATATTTTGTTCTTCGCCTGACTGGAATCTGCTCTAGCGATTCGGTCTCCCTGAAACCCGAAAATGACTAGAACATAGGCAAACACATTCTAGTACTGTGTTACAGTTTGCCTTATCTCATGATGGTCATCTACGGGCCAGGAAAATTTACGAATCTCTTTGTCTATTAAAACCAGTCTACTCTTATAGATCACAAGGGACGCTCCCCCCGGACACCTGGCCTGCATATTTCTACAGAAGTTCGGCGAAAGACGTAATCTAGAGTAAGACAAAAGAAATCGTGCGAAAGTTCCCCAGGTAGAGAAATGCATAACATTATGCTCTATCTTGTCTAAGGGGCGAAAACCCAAAGACTGACCGCGGGTTTGTCTCCCCCTGTTTCCAGGATGCATAATATTATGATCCGAAGCAGCGTTCTGGAAGCCAAACACAGGGACCCTTTCGCTCGTGATCAAAGGCTTTAAACGTAAGAGACATTCCCCTGGTCAGACCAGGTGCGGCTTAGATAATATTATCGTTCGCTGACCGCTACAGGCCGGAACGTAACCAAACCTCGGGTGGGGTTTGAGAGGGTGAGAAAGTTTGGCCACGAAGGTAGAAAATGAAAGAAAAAGAAAATACAAAATGACGAGGAAAACCAGGACATTTAAAAAGTAATCAAATTATGGACAAGATGGTAAAATAGATTATCGGTCACGTGACAGTCAATTTTTAATATTAAAGGTGATTATTAAGGGGACCACTGTCCTCTATCTTCCTATATAGGTTTCCTTTACCCATTTATCCCCGTTTTCATCTTGGTAATATTTTCTAATTTATAGTGCTCTGTTCACTGAACTAAAATTTAATAAAATAATTTTCTAAGGCCAGATAATTTATTATAAGGGAAAATTTTATAATATATATTAACCAATATTAGTGCTACCCTTCAAGACATCCCTGTTATTTGTAACGAAATAAATTATCTAAGATTCTTTTCAAACGAACAAGTTAGGCTTGATTTCCATTGTAATCTACCTTCTCTCTCCCCTATTAGAACGCGGCAACGAGTTGGTTCACTGCCAAGCTTTACGGCTTTCGTCATAAATATTGGGAAGGGTCGAGCGTGTGCGTGTGTGTGTTTGGGGAATGGGGGGTTTATTTTTTACGCTTGGCGTTAGAAAATTCAAATGCTTTACTTTAAAAGTTAGCGGTTGATTTGAAGATGGCCTTGAGACCAAGGTCAAACATGGAATTTATTTATAGATTTTTAACTGTAGTAGTGGAAAATTCGAATTATTTTGTCCAATTTTTAGCGGTACGTTTGACCTTGTCCTTGGCAATTTTTCAAATCTAGTAGTAGTGTTATAGGTTGAGAATTTACGTTACTAGATTTTTTGAATCGGGGAAATTTGAGCGGGGTGTCACACGGAGTTATTTTATTACAGTGGCCATCCTTCGTACAGTACCCCAACTCTGGTTCATTCTTTGCATCTCAGCCTCCACAGTCCTCCGCCAAGTTGTTTTTGGTCGGCCTCTCTTTCGTTTTCCTTCAGGGGTCCAAAGCATAGCTGTTCTTGTGATGGCATCGGGATCTCTTCTGAGGACATTGCCAACCCAGTTCCAGCGTCTGCCAGCTATGATGGTGTGCATGTCCTCTTGCTTGCTCCGAGTAAGCAGATCTTGGTTGGTGATGGTATTCGGCCTAAAGATTCGGTGAATTTTTCTTAGGCATGTTGTGTGAAAAGAGGACAATTTCGACATTTCCTTCTCTGTAACTCTCCAGCTTTCCGCACCATAGAGAAGCACAGAAAGAACACTGCTCTGATATAAGCTTAATTTTGGGCTTGTGCTGTATTGAGAGGACTTCCAGATGTTGTTTAGGCTAAAAAGGCTGTTCTTGCCTTATTCATTCTGTTGTTGATGTCTTTGCCTGCCCCGGCGTCTGGTGTTACTATGCATCCTAGGTATGTGAAGGTGTCTGTCTGTACCAGTCGCTGATTCCTTACTAATATGGGCTCAGGGCTGCTCACATTGAGCGTCATGACCTCTGACTTCTTTAAATTGATGTTCAAGCCCACCTGATGGCTATTCTTATTAAGTCTATCTGTTTTTCCTGGATGTGTTGATGTGAATGTGTTAGTAGTGCAATGTCAACTGCATATTCCAGATCTTCCAATGTAGAAAATGTAGTCCATCTTATTCCTCTTGGACTGCCCTCTGTTGTCTGGCGCATCACCCAGTCTATGACTGTTAAAAATAGAGTAGTTGATAAGGGACATCCCTGTCGTACTCCTGTCTACACCTCTAAGGTTAGGTTGCTCTGCCCAACACTACACGTAAAGTTTGCATAGAGGCTTTTTATGATTGACACAATGCAGCTTGGAATTCCATAAGCCCTCAGTATTTTCCATAAACTGTCCCTATGTATACTGTCAAAAGCCTTTTCAAAATCAACGAAATTAATGTACAGCTGTCTTTGCCATTCTGAGCACTGCTCTATAATGTTCCTGAGAGTAAATATATAATATACACATCTTCTGTTCTTTCTAAATCCTGCTTGTTCTTTCCTCAGTTTGTGGTCTACTGCTTTTGAAATTCTCTCTATAATTATCCTGCCCAGTATTTTGCTGGGAACTGAGAGAAGAGTTATTCCTCTCCAATTATTGCAGTCTGCAATATCTCCCTTCTTGGGCAATTTAACAATTATTCCTTTGTTCCACTCTGTTGGTGTTGTCGTTGTTTTCCAGACTTGTGCAAATAGTGGTTCTAATAGTTCTTCTGCTAGCTCAGGGTCTGTCTTAAATAGCTCTGCATTTAAGTTATCATGGCCAGGAGCTTTTCCATTCTTTAACCCTTTGATTGCTGTGATGATTTCTTATTTTTGTGTGTAGCGAAAGGTTTTTCTGGTGTGATGATAGTGGTCGAGAAGAAGTAGAATCTCTCTCCAGAAAGTATGAAGTCCCAGTGCCAGAGAAGTGCACTGGTATCACAATTGAGTTACGGCGGTGAATACTCTGAGCTGGACAATAGATTTAGGCTTCAGACGTATACGGTGCCACTTTCGCTATAGTAACTCTATGTGATAATATAATTAAATTTGAAAATGTAACTCAAAATTTAACAGTTAAAAATTTACCATGTCAAATGAGTACAATTTCATAATTTATTATGTACATCTATATATTTTTGTAATGAGAAATGGGGGCTGGAAGATGGTAAAATATATGATTATTTATAGTTACAAATTAAAATAAATAATAGTAAAAAAATCTTGGATGAATCTTCCAATCAAATTATAAAAATCTGTCACAGTATAGTTTGGATATATCTTGCTATCTAGTATCTAGCTGTTATCATCATCGACATTCGCTTTAGAAACTGCTCACAGTGTTTGTTGGATGGATACACATAAACTCATCTGCTATTTGTTCGAGGTTCCTGAGACACACTTGAATCAAGAGACTGTCCTCCAGCCCGCCCTATAACTACGGGGGACTAAAGTGTTGAAGATTGGTTGACCTCTAGGCTTCA
This sequence comes from Oreohelix idahoensis, assembly GCA_024509875.1. Taxonomy (NCBI): domain Eukaryota; kingdom Metazoa; phylum Mollusca; class Gastropoda; order Stylommatophora; family Oreohelicidae; genus Oreohelix; species Oreohelix idahoensis. The sequence goes on along the minus strand of JAMPIV010011445.1, from coordinate 3,182 downwards.
GTTAGCAGGATCAACGGTCCTCAAGTTTTTAGTTAAATTCGATCAGGAATGATCATTAAACTCGATCATAAAAACCTGGAACAAAAGGTAATAGGTGGCTATGGTGTTCCAACAATCTCACCACCCACTGCTGTTCATGAGGCGACCATGTCTTCAGTGTTTGTATATAAATGAATGAATCGTGGTAGTATGTTACAGAGATAGCATGATAAGATATAGTCTTCTATGCAGAAATAACAAAATACATGAATAAATCACATGTTATGATACATGGGTAAGATATAACCTTTGCCTTCCACTTATGGATGCCAAGTCACTTATGTACTTGCTGGTATGTCGTAAGCTTCCAGGCAAGAACTAGCCATGATATATTTGGCTAACCAATTAATGGTTAGCACATTCACATCAACACATCCAGAAAAAAAACGGATAGACTTAATTGGTATAGCCGGCGGGTGGGGTTGGACATCGGCCTAAAGAAGACAGAGGTGATGACGCTCGGTGTGAGCAACCCTGGGCCCATGTCAGTGGGGAATCAGCAGCTGGAGCAGACAGATGCCTTCACATATCTAGGATGCATAGTGACGCCAGACGGCGGAGCAGGCGATGACATCAGCGGCAGAGTGAACAGGGCAAGAGCGGCCTTTTTTGGTCTAGACAACATCTGGGGGTCCTCTCGGTACAGCACGGGCACAAAATTGGGATTATATCAGAGCTGTGTGCTTTCTGTGCTTCTCTGTGGCACGGAGAGCTGGAGAGTTGCAGAGAGGGAGATGTCGACACTGTTCTCTTTTCACACAGCATGCCTGGGAAAAATTCTCCGAGTTTTTTTGCCGAGTGCCATCACCAGCCAAGATCTGCTTACTCGGAGCAAGCAAGAGAACAGCACACCGTCGTGGCTAGTGGACGCTGGGGCTGGGTTGGACATGTCCTTAGGGGGGAGGACCCCGTTGCCATCACGGGAGCAGCTGTGCTATGGACCTCAGGGGGAGGGAGAGGGAGAGGCCGACCAAGGGCAGTTTGGCAGGGGACTGTGGAGGCTGAGATGCAGAGAGTGAACCAGGGTTGGGGCACTGATCGGGGGATGGCCGCCGACCGAGCAGGGTGGAATCAATTTGTTGTTGCCCTACAAGAGACCATCAGGCGTAATGGCCACTGACAGCGTTGACGGTCGGCGGCTAAGGATCAAAGAAGAAGAAGAATTAATGGTTATGCTTCCTGGCAATGCCTGTGGAGGTTATCTCTGGTAAGCGTCATTCCCTTTTTATTATATCTGATACAATCAAATCGTAAATAAAATCTGAAATGAAATGATATTAGTCAAACATATATCTTTAATAAACTTACATACCCTCTTAGGATTAATAAGCTCACGTTGACGTTAATCTGCCCTGCATGAAGCGTGAAAAAAGAACTTGTCTTGCAGATGCTTACTTCCAGTTTCTCACTCTGGCTTCTGGATTTGGTGTGTGTGATATTCAACGCGCTGCTCTGTCCTTATATTTGGGCATCTCTCCCGTACGAGAAAGCACCTCCTAAAGTCCCATAAGCTTTTCGTTTTATTTCCTGGTTTGAGATGATCTGTGCTTTTTCTGTACTTGTTTTCTCTTCTTTTCACTACCCACTTATATCCTTCCTTCTTTCCTAGGTATCCTTTCATTTTCCCCATATGAGGCTTCCATTCTATCCAAGATGTATCGAAATCCGTTTAGGCATGTATGTATAATACATTCTTAAAGATATTTCGCTAACTTTTAGCAGATGTGATGACGATGAAAAATGTTAATTATTTTAAAAACTATTTATATTTGAATAATATCCTTTTGGGTATCATTTATAGTCTATCTCCTTTGGTGAATTATTATTGTTTTAATAACTTTCAACCAGGCTTACTCTTGTAGCTTTAAATTTTCTTTCCTGTTAATGCAAACTTTTAAAGTCGGCCATTCCTATATTCGCTATTTCCTCGTTCTTCAATACCGTTCCGGCTAAACGTAATTCACATTTTTCCGCCTTCTTCAAACTTCAAAGCAAGATCCGTCGCGTGTTATCCCTGCGCTGTATGTATGTGTGTGTGTGTGTGTGTGTGTGTGTGTGTGTGTGTGTGTCGCGTTACACATTTTTCCCCAAACAAAGCAAGTGGTACCAAATCTCGCTACAGAGCCCTCTTCTTTAAAACATCATGCACAGTTAACTTTTTGGTAACTCATGCTGCAGTTTCTCCTTACTTTCCTGTCTCTCTATATCTTTTTTGATAGGATGACGGCTTAAAAAATCGGGTCCAAGATTGTCCCGTCCTGGAATGTATCTCACATTGAACGAATATGGAGATAACAGTAAACTCCACCTTAAAAGTCGTGAATTTAATTTTTTAGTTACTGCTAAAAACATCAAAGGCTGGTGATCGCTTTCCACAATGAAGTGTTTCCCGTAAAGAAAAGGGGCGAATTTATTGATCGACCAGACCAAAGTGAGGCATTTACGTTCGACTGTAGAATAATTTCTTTCAGCTGTATTTAACTTTCTACTGGCAAAAGCTACTGGTAGTAGCATATGTGGCAGTGTGTCTGCCCGCTGTAGTAATGTTGCTCCGATGCCTACATTGCTAGCATCTGTTCTTAGTACGAATTCTTGTGTGAGATCGGGAAGGGCAAGAATAGGTTTATTTCTCAGCTTATTTTTCAACTCTGTATAAGCTTGTTCACACTCCGCAGTCCATTGTATTTTATCCGGCTGACCTTTTTTGGTTAAGTCGGTTAATGGCGCGCATAATGAGTTAAAATGGGGTATATATTTCTGATAGAAACCGCACAGTGACACAAAGGATCTTACATCCTTCTTAGTTTGCGGTCTTGGTGCTTTTCTCATTTTCTCTACATTCTTTGGGTCAGGAGACTTTTGCCCTGTAGAGATAGTGTGACCTAAAAATTCCAATTTCTCACATCCAATATGACACTTAGTTGGACGTGCTGTCAATCCCGTTTCTCTCAGTCTATTTAACAACATGGAGAGCGCTACTATGTGTTCCTCGAATGCCGTGGTAGCAATCAGAATATCATCCATGAAGTTGGTGATATGAGGATTTTGTAATGGTTCCAACAATTTCCTCATAATTCTGGAGAAGATACTTGGAGCATTTTTTAAACCAAATGGGAGTACATTGAACTCGTAATGTCCATCCG